>CM062808.1:836020686-836620686 GCA_031772625.1 Pinus tabuliformis
AGTGTAGCAATGGTACTTGGGACAACAATGAAGCTTGATGGAGCAAGAAAATGGTGCAACAGTATGATGTGTACAACATGGTCATGAGGTCTAGCAATGTGATAATGTGTACAACATGGTCATGAGGTCCAACAATGTGATGATGGGTGCAACATGGTGTAGCACGGTGAGGTGCATCATGATGATGAGATGCATAACAATGATAGGTGAAGGAGTCACCTTGGAGAATTAGTTGAAGCAACATGTCTTCAACTAATCTCATGTAGAGATGATCTATTCTCTTATCTATAAAGTCTAAGTGTTGATTTTTGTTGTAAATGTACTACCTCTCTCTCTCTCTCTCTCTCTCTCTCTCTCTCTCTCTCTGCTGAACTATTGAAGAACATATAAGAAGAATTGATCAAGGGTTTCCCCACATTGGGGTTTGTCCCTGCCTAGCGCTACATCTTGTGTCCTCTTGCCTTGGCTTGTCTTCTGTGATTTATGTTTATGTTCTATCTGTAGTTTTATTTAATGTTGATGTGATTGCTAATTTGGAAAAGGTATTGAGCTAACTGTGAAAATTGAAATAAATTTCTCTAAGCATAGAACATACCTAAAATCAACATACATTCTATAAAATTTTGGAATGTATCAATTATTCAACAATGATTACAAGAACCATTAAATCCTGTGAAGTTCAAGTCTGGTTACACTGATGTTGTATAGAAAATTCGTAAGAACAAGACAGATAGTATCACATCAACATCTAGTTTAGCAGTGACATCAACATGATAGTAAAATGCAAATAGAACATAAACAATAATAGTAGAAGACTAGCCAAGACACGAGGACACAAGATATGGCACTAGCCAGGTACAAATCCCAATGTGGGGAACCCTTGATCAATTCTTCTTATAATTCTTCAAAAGTTCAGCAAAGAGAGAGAGTACAATGTATAATATTCACTTGTCCAATTACAGTGAAAAATCAGATTAGTCAAAAAACAGAAAAAGAAATCCCTAACCCGAAAGTCAAAGCTGGTTAACAGGGAAGATTTCTTCCTCAAATCAGCTCAGTCAAACCTAGTCAAATTTGGCCTTCACCAGCAAGTCTAATAAGCACAAAACAATTCGAAAAATTCTAGTCAAACTTGGTCAACAAAGGTCAATGCCACAGCCATCCCTAGCACAGTCAACATTGGTCAAACATGAGGTCATATCGCCTCGAATTTTGTGCTCACAACTGCAGCTCACCCAAACAGAATTCCTCCACCCAAAACCTCACCTAAATAGGTCAACACTTGGTAAACGCAGTAAAAAATAACCTCTACAATTTCGATGAAATGTGGTCAATGCTTGGAGCATAAAACCCTTCCTTTCCTTCGCACGTGTGGAGAGAAGCTTCTGATTTTCATACCCAATCAATGAAGGAGAGAGAAGATGTGGACCAAGGAAATGTTACTTCCCTTTAGGGGTTGGAAACACCTAATAGGGTTGACCTTTAACCACCCCTACGCAGGGAGAAAACACCATTGTGAGATCAGGGTCCTAATTTTGGAAGGAGATCCTTGTTTGAAGTACTAAATTTCCCATAACATTTGAGTTTGGTTCACTTAGATGCATTAATTATCTTGGTCCCTAATGACTAGTTGCTTTCACTAGAATCCTCGTTGCTCTTTTCAGGTCGACAAGCAATCCAGGTATTAGGAACCTACTCCACAAGTACCCAAGCCCTTCAGAGAAATATATTGGCATAAATAGGTGAAGCATGGAGACTCTTGGGCCTCTTAGTAGCATCATTGGATGGCACATGTCCCAAAGCACCTCCAACACCCAGGAAATTGGTTGACTTTGTCCCAAATTTGATGATTCTTCATGATGCCACAACTAGACCCAGCATGCCCCCATGCAACCCTTGATACAGATTGAGGGGAAACAATTGATTGAGAACTCAAATGAGGATAATCTCGCCATGAGAGACTAGGGAGGGCTTGTTGCACCAAAAAATCCCTTAACACTAGAGAAAAGGATGCCACTGTTTGCGGTTGGAGACCCATAGAGCCCACTTTGCGGTGCCCTAGCTAGATCTTGGCTCTCCACAAGGGGCAATGAGGTGCATTTGAGGGCCAACCCTCAAATCATGGACTTCACATGCTTCTACACCACCTTAGACACCTCATCAGACATGACATTTGGAGCACTAATGTTGGGTGACTCGGCCATAGAGAGCTTACAATTCACACATGGGGCTAATTGTTGGCATTGTTGTGTTGGCATTGATGTCAACATTGAGCTACTAATGCAATAGCATGGCTTGTAGGTGTCTAATACAATACAGTCTTGGAGATATTTGCCTAACAGTGGTTGACTAAGGTATATGTCAATATTGAATTGATCAACAAAGCAATCATGATTTACACGGGGTAAACCTATCGAAATTGTATAGTAATCATTGTTTACATTGGCTCATTGTCTACACTATGTGTAAATTACGAAATTTCTCTATTACACACCATGCATATGTTGCCAAGCATCGAAAATTTTTTTTCCCTATCCAGTGCCTCAAAAACCTTGACTTCTCCATTAGTATTCTCTTGTGGTTTTGGTGTCGGCATGATTCCCATCAAAATTTCCATTGATTTTTCCCATCGTATCTCCTGTCAGACCAGAGAAACGGATATATAAACCAGCTCTGAATGGCACAAAATGAAGCATTGATTTCTTTGGCAGCATGTGTTCTAAAGTTTGGTGAATGGAGGAAATCGATCTGGGTATAATTTTAGCTTCAACTTTTCATATAGAACTAGTATGATGGTAGCGATATCCATCGATATAGTAAGTTATAAATATGCCTTAATGCCATTTTTGTGAATTGGTGTAATAAACTAGTAAAATTGTAGCAACGTTCTTCTTGTAAAACCAATAATTATTTGATGGTCTAGTTTGTCCAATATGGTGAGTGCAATGGCATAATATGCATCTTTGTTTCAATGTGAATGGGACCAAGGTACTGATTTTCTAAGTCGAGCAAGGTGGTTATTAGGAATGCATAGATATTTTAAATAGATCAAGAGCATGAATCTGATGCTCTGCAATCATTGATCTAGTTGATGGATCGAAATTGGATGCTTCCAGATCAGTGGTTTAAATCATATGTGTCACCAGTGCATTAGACTGCATTTGGGTGTGGTAGGAATGGTAATTTGATGGTCTAATCTACGTAGAACAATGGTTCTATCCATGCAACGGTCTGGTAATGTATTGATTTAATCTGCTATAATGATTTATGCTAGTCTGAATAGAAGTGTGATGGCATATGGTCAAACACGGCTCTTCTTTGTCTATAGTTGTGATTCCTATGCCTCTGGAGATAGTAGAAGCGTTTCGGCTTCACATTAGAATGATGTTTTCCCCGGCTGTAAGAGTGTTCTAGACACATTTCCTAAAAATAAATTCAATCTTCTAGCCTCCTACTTAAGTTGTTAAATTTTATTAACAAGATACTGGAATTTGTGTTAGATCTGAGAATTCTATGGTGGCTAGAAGATCTTATGCATCTCATCCTTAGCCAGGCCACATGTTTATAGTTTCTAACAAAGGATATGATTTGTGACTGAAATTGCTTCTCTGCATAAAAGGTAATTCATTTGACACAATTGTCTAATCTAGTACAAAAGTACATAGTTCCTAGTTAAGTTCAAGTTGATTGATTTGACCTGGTGGATTGTTTGATGATTTGATGGGATAACTACATAAATCTGAGGCGAAGGTCTGCATTAACAGTGTTGTGTCTGCAGGGTGTGATTTGTAAAATTGGATATATTGGTTACAGGATTGATTATAGCAGACCTTGTTATGTGGTTAAAATTTGACCACTAACATTTGATGACCACTCATCATGAATTCAACCTGAAGTTGAAGAGGAACGCGAGGGTCCTAGGAAAGAAAGGAAGGCTAGTGAAAAGAAGGAAGAGGCTCTTAAAGAAGTTTAAGGTCCAAACTTTCATGTTTTTGCCCACACATTTGAGAAACCTAGGGATTTTGGATACACTTGAGGTTTGAAAATTGCAGGATAAGTTGCAGACTTCGCTTCGAGAATCAAATTACTAGAAGAGCCTTGCTTTGAAGGAACATTGTTTCACTACTCTTGGAAGTCCTTATCTTGTTGTGGAAAGGAAAGAATTGGGTGGCTAACATGGTTCTTGGTGGCAGCTTGGGTCTAGGGTTTGGTCTTGGAAGTCTCCTTTGAAGTTGGTTCCATAAGAAGAGAAGTTCTTTTTGGGTTTTCCCCTTGGGGGTTTTTTCCCTTGCTTGGAGCCTCTATATTGTGGTCATTATGTATTTCTATGATCTTTCTTTTTTGGCATTTATTTTATGATAAGAACATAAGAATAATAATCATGAAGAAGAATGTAAATCACAAATAACTATCATGGTTTGGAAAATTAAATTAAATGCTTCCCTAATCAAATTTTCCCAACATGGTATCGGAGCTTAGGGAAAGAGTATAAGAATTTTTTCAATTCTCCAAAAGCCTAAAAGAAGGGGTTGATTATAATCTCCTTGAAGAAAATATGAGCTAGAAAGAACTATTCCCAAGTCATTATTAGGCAAAGATCATATCGAAATTATGTATGAGTTCTGAAGCTATTATGGAAGACACAAGGCTTACACTTTACAAACTCATGGGCCAAACTATCTCAAGTTATAAAACACAAAGAAAGGAAGGTCTATTAGGGCACATTAAGGGCTGCTACAGGGACATAGAAACAAGGCTAAATTTTTTACAACAATAGTGAGAAGGTCGAGCTCCTATAGTGGTTGTTGGAAGTGATGGAGGTGTCTTAAAGGGTAGCGTTGCATAAGCTTGTAGAGAAATCAAGATTTGAGAGGTGTGAACAAGCCTCTATTGTAGGCCACATATCCCTGTAATGGTTTCATACCTAACCCAAAGTATGTAAGGTCTAGACTCAAGCTCATAGCAATATTTCTAGCCAGTGAAGGAAGACACCTTGTAAAGGATATTACACCAAAGATTTGAAAAGCATTATGAATCTAATGTCAAGGTTTTGTAGTGATTGTTGTAGGCCCTAACTAAGAGGGCTAAAGTTGCAGGAAATATGCACTAGACAAACACCAAGTCTATTTTTAAGACAACAATATTAAAGAAGAAGGGACTAGAATGGTAAATACAATGTACCCTAACATGAATTCTTAAGGAGCAGTAGCTTGGCATCCTAGACATATGCATTTTTAAGTGTCTTGGGATTATTTGAAGCAAGCCCACAATTAAATCTTGAAGACAGTAACAATGCCTAGGACTATGAGATCAAGAAGAAGGCTTTGAAGCAGCCTCCATTGATCATGAAAGACAAAGGTATGTAGTCCTTAAGTTGGGGAAGAGTCAACCAAAAATGAGAGGATAGGTTGCTTTGGTGATAGTGGTGAATATTCTAGTAGTTCCTTCTTAGGTTGCACCTTGTGGATTAGATATTTTTTCATTAAATTGAAAGAGAATTATTATTGGCTCTACTATTAGCTCCTACTAGCCATTGATCCCTTTTTAATTCATCAAGAAGCTATGAAACAAAATGCTACGAACGTAGTCCATGATACTATTCAAAATAATGAAAGTACTGTTCCTGTTACCAATCATTAGGCTATAGCCACCACCTCCATTGGTGCTGGAATAAAGAGGGCTCATAGAAAGAAGAAGAGGAAGGAATGTTTGGTTAAAGCTAATTCTTCCAGTGATTTCTTGTTGACGTTTAAGGATCAGTTTAGAAAATTGCCTATTGAGTTAGTTTAGTTTGACATAACAGGTTTGCTAGCTAAATAACAGGTTGGCTAGAAAAATAACAAGCTGGCTAGCTAAATGCAAAAGTTCACAACAGACAACAGAGGGAGCTGAAGATGTAGTGTTTATAACAAATTGATATCTCTTATATGTTTTTGCAATTTGGACAAGTTTTACCTTGAATTCAAATCAATAAAACAGTATTATCCAATCTTCTTTTCATAGAAGCTAATTGGCAGTTGTATGACAAGAGTTACAATAACCACTTTTGGACTCTTCTTGTGACGAGGAAGCCATAGAATTGTTATGAAGTGGACATTCCTACTAAAAGAACTATCTCACAATCTTTGCAACTATTTTTAATGAAAAATTCAATGCATGCCTCATTTTTTCCATAACTTGTCATCCAGATGCCTGAGCCAAAGTCTAAAACCTACCATTTCTAGAAGTTGCCTCAAATATTGAACCAATACAGACATCAATTGAAATTATACCTCACCTTAAACGTGTAAAATAAATGATTTCAAAATATTTAATCACTTCTTTATTCCAAAGGTTTAACCTATTGATATTAATTTCTCTTGGGATTATGACCTTATTCATAATTCCTAAGATGACCATTGAACCCCCATGGCACTAGATGCTTGAGTTCTAAGCAAATTGTAGACCAATGCCTAAAGCCAACCTTTTTGCCATGATTTTGGAGTTGATTCAATCTTCCAACCAAACTTAGTTATCAGTCATCCTCCTTGGTAGATAATGAAACTCTTCCACCCTTCTCCACCCGTTACCTCTGGCTTCCAAAAGATAGATTTCTTGACCTTACTAAGTATTCAATTTTCTGTCCAAATCTTAGTGATTTGGCTTAGGTGTGCAAAATGCTTTAGGGTTCTAATAGCATTTGGTCTTCCTCGTTGAGAACTGGAAACCCAATCTGAACTGGGCATTGGCATAACTTTTTAAATAGGACACATAAAATATGTCATGTATTATAAGTTATGAAACTTATGAAACTCAAAATCTACTCAATTCTGCAGTTTGTATCCAAAAATTAAACTTATTGTAAGGAGGCCATCTAACTTATGAAACTCTTCACTTACAATAAATAAAATACTTTATATATTTATTCAAGTCATGTAGACGTCTGTTTGACCTCTTGAAACGTTTTATCCTCCACATATATGATAGTATAGAATTAGTGAAAGTGGCCTTTAGAGATGACATGATAATATATTGTAAAACAAAAGAACAATACAATAGATCTATAATGCCTCTCCACATAGGAAATTTCAAACTAACATGCTACTTAAATTGAACTTGGACCATAATGCAAACTACGATGAAAAATATCTACCTTAATATTTGGAAAATTACTAATCTGTTGAAGTGTGGTGTTATGTTTTCTATGTTTCCATAAGATCAATATGTGTTCATTGTTGTATTTTAGAATCTAGATAAGCCATACAGAAACATGTTTAAGGTCATTTATTTGGTCCCAATTCTTTTCTGGAATCGTTTCAGTTAGTGCCAAGGATTAGAAACAGACAGAAACAAAATGATACTCTAGGGTTTTTACTTTTACTCATGGAACCCCAGTTTTATTCAAGAGTTGTTCATGCCTCATTTGGAGATGCTGAAATTGAAGTTTAACTAAAGGTTTTTCTAGGAGGTAAGCCCCTGCGAGAGAGAGAGATTCTGAAGAAAAATGGTTAAATGATCTTGCCCAAAAAAGACATGCTTTTATTACTATCATCCAAATCATAGCGAGAAAATGCAGAATTAGGAAAATCCACACAAGTTTCATAAGTTTCATAAGTTTTATATATTTGGATACAATAAGTTTCAATAAGTTAGACCTCTCATTGGTTGTTCTTTACTCCTACCTCCTACTTCTTCCCCTCTGCCCTTGTAGAAGACATCAGGTCTTGACAATACAAACTTATTTTACAATATTGCACTGCGAAAAAAGGACATTGGATCATAGTACTGATTACCAGCTCAATGAAGGTGTTGAAGTGGTCAGCCTTCTATTTAATAGAGACATGCTTGGATTTAATAAGAAGAGAATAGACTCAATTCTACATTTTGTATCCAAATATGAAACTTATTGTAAGGAGGCCATCTAACTTATGAAACTCTTCACTTACAATAAATAAAATACTTTATATATCTATTCAAGTCATGTAGACACCTGTTTGACCTCCTGAAACGTTTTATCCTCCACATATCTGATAGTATAGAATTGGTGAAACTGGCCTTCAGAGATGACATGACAATATATTGTAAAACGAAAGAACAATACAACAGATCTACAATGCCTCTCCACATAAGAAATTTCAAACTAACATGCTACTTAAATTGAACTTGGGCCATAATGCAAACTATGATGAAAAATATCTACCTTCATATTTGGCAAACTACTAACCTACTAAACTGTGGTGTTATGTTTTCTATGTTTCTAGAGGATCAATATGCATTTGTTGTTGTATTTTAGAATCTAGATAAGCCATACAGAAACATGTTGAAGGCTAGTTATTTGGTCCCAATTCTTTTCTAGAATCGTTTCAGTCAATGCAAAGGATTAGAATTAGACAGAAACAAAATGATACTCTAAGGCTTTTACTTTTACTCATGTAACCACAGTTTGCTTCAAGAGTTGTTCATGCCTCATTCGAAGATGTTGAAACTGAAGTTTAACTGAAGGTTTTTCTAGGAGGTAAGCCCCCGCAAGAGAGATATTCTAAAGAAAAATGGTTAAACAATCTTACCCAACAAAGACATGCTTTTATTACTATCATCCAAATTATAGCGAAAAATTGCAGAATTAGGCAAATCTACGCAAGTTTCATAAGTTTCATAAACTTTATATATTTGGATACAGTAAGTTTCAATAAGTTAGGCCTCTCCTTGGTTGTTATTTACTCCTACCTCCTAATTCTTCCCCTATCCCCTGTAAAAGACATCAGTCTTGACAATACAAACTTATTTTATAATATTGCACTGGGAAAAAAAGACATCGGATCATAGTACTGATTACCAGCTCAATGAAGGTGTTGAAGTGGCCAGCCTTCTATTTAATAGAAACATGCTTGGATTTAATAAGAAGAGAATAGTTTCCAATGAAGGATCATGCTTTCCAATTACTATCAACTATTAATGGAAGTTTGGATTGTAAATGTCTTTTAGTCTTCTTTCTTAACAAAGTTCTATATATTTAATTCCTTTCTTAATTTGAGAAAATGTTTAACTTTATTCTATGAAGGAATGAATGTTGACGGAAATAAATTGACTCTGCAGCAAGGGGAGGGATAATATCCTTCAAATTCAATTGCTAGTAGATGTTTAGGAACTTCTGCAAGTGCACCATGGCAATCAATTTCTATGGAAAGTGGAAGTGGTGTATCAAGAGGTAGTGATGCAGCAATTGCAACACCTTCCAGAAACAATCATATGGCAAGGGTACAACATTTATATATTCATCAGCAGGACTTAGATTCTTGAAAGACTATAAGGTGAGTCTCATGCATTAATCTATGTTGCTGGTTTCTTGGGGTTGTGTATTTGTCATGTTTGAGATAGAGAATTACTAATCGGTTGTACCTTTGCACTTGAATAGCACAAAGAAGAGAAAAAGAGTTCCTAGAGTCAATGGTGGGGAGAAGAGTGGGAGGGGACTGCGAAAGTTCAGCATGAAAGGTGTATCATCATAATTCACCTATTCTCTTTCTCTTTCTAACTAAAATTTTCTTTTGGTACATTTTGATGGATGGACGTCTTTATGTTGCTAAAGGTAATGGAATTGATATAAATCGATAGTAGATTTGTATGTGTTTGTTTTTGTAATGGAAGTCATGGGGCACAAAGGGAGGTCAAATGCAAGCTAGGTGTGGACCTCTCCAGCCATGGCGTGAATGTGGTTAGCTAATATGTGTGGAGTTTTGTTTGATCCCTGTGGTTGACTAGCTCAAAAAAAATCTTGATCCACTGGCAGATAATGTTTTTGTTTGTTTTACATGGTGTCCTTAGGGTATTCTTGTAATTATATTTGTATTAAACATTGGCCTCAGGAGTTTGTTTCACTTATTGTCGATTGTTTAATTGTGTCCAGTCAGTTAGAAGGTTGAGAGAAAGGGTCGGACCACATATAATGAGGTAACGCCATGACCATAGAGACTGCTTATTATTTAGCAATTGTTCCTTCTTTATTTGTTAATTATGACTCCCATTTTTTTTCTCATCATCTTATCTTAATTAAATATTGAAATTCTTATATGTAGAATTTTTGAGCAAGTACTGCAGAATGTATCTCTGAAAATTTTTACCATTGCGTATAAAATGCTAAACTGCAGTAATGATTGACACATAGTACAATCAATGCAAATTATTACATCCTTAGATCTCTGAAATCGATCAATATGACTGAATCACTGGTGATATAGCCGGGTAAGTAAAATGAATACTCGTTCAGGTGAAATTTCTAGAAATGATATGTTGAGAATGCCCCCTAGGCACATTCTCCAGTAGGCAATAGGAATGGATTCAATGAACTAATGGCATGCGGAAAGTGTTAAACAAGACTCATCTCTGAGAGGAATAGTGAACATGGATTCTCAAGGGATAAAAGGCTCTTGAACAAGAAAACTTTGCGCAGTCAAAGGTGGTTAGGACATTTTCATAAAACAATATTATGAATGTGGGAGAGGTATTAAATTTATTCACTCTATTTGGACTTGAAAGAAATATCTAATCTATGAAAACTGTGGATCCTTGTATGAAGTTCAATTTTTCAGTATTGTGTGTCCTTTTATCTCAATTGAAAATACTTCATGCTTAGATTGTTGATATCATATGCTTGATTTGTTTGTAGCCCTTTTGTAGTAAGCAATTGTTTCTTTTTCAGGATGTTCTGAATTCAAATTTATAAACAAATTTAAGAGAAAAAATGGGAGGAGGAGATCCTAAAGGATTTTCTATAGGTTATGCTTCTGCAAACACATATGTATTTGACAGTGCCACAAACATGTATTGTTCAAACAAACCAACATCTTTATGAAGGTAAGGTTTTGGTTCAAGTTTTTTTAACAAGTAATTTATCTATTTTTTGTTCCATGAGCTTTTACTAGTTTTTTATATTATAATATACTGAGATGTTCAATCTCTGCTTATAAATTGTTTTTGTTGAGCCAAAGCGTTCTTAACCTTCTAAGCAAGTCAGATAATCCAAAAGAAAGTGATGCATTAAAGTGCACTATATTAGGAACTTCAATGTAGCTAGCTATAGTTTTCCCACAACATGCAACAAGCTACCCCTAGTCTTATCTCACCATACCCCTTCTAAGAGAGATTCTATTGGCCTTCAACTCGTGGCTCAACTTTCATGGCACGATAGTATGCAAGCAAGTTTTCCCTAAAGTTGTGGATCCATAAGGAAAACCTTCATCAGTTTATCAATTCAGCTAGCTACGGTTTTCCCACAACATGCAACAAGCTACCCCAGTCTTATCTCAGCATAACCCTACTAGGAGATTTTATTGGCCTTCAATTGGTGGCTCAAATTTCATGGCATGCTAGTAAGCAAGCAAGTTTTACCTAAAGTTGTGGATCCATAAGGAAATCCTTCATTAATTAATCAATTTTAAATAATTATTTTTTAACAATTTATTCCACACATTAGCAAACCATGTTTCTCCACACATTATTGTAATAATATTACAAGAAAAAATTCAAAGTGAGAGATTCCATTGCTCTCCAAGAATGTTGAGGTTTGTTATAAATCATTGATCATTTTACAAACCATGGATGTAGTACTATTTTTGCAGGATGAGATATCAGTGATATTTCATCTGATAAAGAAACAATAAGTGACTTACAAACTTCAAATAAATAAGTACTTCCTGCAATTTATGTAAATTGTTAGCTAAACATAGACAAGAATTGTAGTATGATTGGTTTTCTATCATTCAGTGCATCATATTTTAGCATAACAAAGGGTTGGCCTTCAATATGTTTAGCAAAAAAACTCCCGATCACCCAGTATTGGACCATGAATATTTGGTGCAAACTACTCTAGACACAGTGGAGAGTAGATAAGAAATCCTACCCTAGTGAGGTCGTGCTCCCCACCGGCTACAGAGGCTCAAGTTACCCATGCATGTGAATTAGCAACGACTGAATCGGATTGCAACCCATAACACCATTGGTGGGCTATTGATACCCACAACCCGTGGAACAAATTCCTAATAATCCATATTGATGAGGCATGCACAACAACTAGCATTGTGTTGGGCAACTCCAATACCAACATCATTGGCATAGATGGATACCAACATCATTGGTAGGTATGGAGAGAGGAAATTTTATAACCCCAGAAGCGATTGTAAAATATTACAAAATATATATGTTTAACTGTAGGCAAAGACACAGCTGTGTCATTCCAACATCAAGATCCAAACATTAATTCAAGTCACAATGGGCAGATGATACAACATTAAGGTTTTCACATAGATAGATTTCCTAGGAATCCTAATGCAGATAATAAACTCAGATAAGTTTCATGTAATTTTAGATGCCACGACAATGATTTGACCAAAATAACCTTGCTGTGAAAACAAACCAATATACTGCATCAAAATAAGCTTAAGTGTACTATTAAGCACATATAACAACTTACAAATTCCTTTAGGAAATCTATGGGAGATTGTTTGTTCCTCCCAACCCAGAGGATGGCACCACCAAATCCTCTCGAGCATAAACTTCTTCCTTCTAGGAATAACACCTTCTGTATTCCCTTAGTAATATTTTATAAATTTTTACTAGTAGTTTTTTCCTAGCATCTGCTTTTAGGGTCTGCCCTGTTTTACCACGCTTTTTCTTTTAACTAGGATGGGTGATGCTAGGGCATTATTAGAAATTAGATTTTATCCAATTGCTAATTAGATTTTTATTAAATTAGAAATTATATTTTTATCAAATTATAGATTAGATTTTTATCTAATTTCTAATTGGTAAAAATCTATTTCGTTTCTTTTAACTAGGATGGGTGATGCCAGGACATCATTTTTATCTAATTTCTAATTAGATTGTTATCAAATTAGAAATTAGATTTTTATCTAATTTTTAATTGGTAAAAGTTTGTTGCTAAATGTATTATGTAATTATATAAAAATATGCTGATGTTTACATTTTGTAATTATGTAAAAGGGGAAATGTTTTTTTTTAGAAAAAAAACATGAAGTGGAAAAAGCAATGGCATGAAGTATTTTATAACTGTTTTTCAGTGAGCAATGGGCATGAAGTCTTTTATAATTGTTTTTCAGTGAGGTCCTTTATAAACAACAACATATTTTTACATGATTATATTAAACAAACAACAAAAAAATTTACCAATTAGAAATTGGATTTTTACCAAATTTCTAAATGTTTTTTTTATCTATTTACAAAATATAAGCAACAACAGATTTTTACATAATTAAATAACACAAACATCATATTTTTAGCAATTAGAAATTTGATAAAATAAAATTCTAATTGGTAAAAATTTGTTGTTGTTTATATTATGTAATTACGTAAAAATATGTTGTTGTTAATATTTTTTAATTAGATTAAAAAAAAATAGAAATTTGGTAAATCTAATTTGTAATTGGTAAAAATATGTTGTTGTTTGCATTATTTAATTATTTAAAAATCTACTTCTTTTTATATTTTTTAATTCTGTAAAAAGGGTAATGTTTTTTTTAGGAAAAAACATGAAGGGAGGAAAACAATGGCATGAGGTCCTTTATAAACATGACAGCATAAGAGTTGAACCGGGACTACTAGCTTGATTTTTCATTATGTTCCTTTCAATGTTACAATACATATTTATGTATGACAAAGCATCCAATACCATGGACCGAAAACCATCGCATCCAACACCATGGACCGAAAACCATCGTGTCCAAAACCATGTGCGAAAACCATGCAAAAAACAATAGGTAGGTCTGCCCAACCTAATATAGGGTCCAAAAAAATTTCCCGGGCGCTGCCCCAGACCCCGTACAGGGGGCTCCTCGCCCCCCTCAAACCCCCCTATGACCCCCCTTCTGCGCAATTGGCACAATGAAGGGGCGGCTCCACCCCCCCTCTAACCCCCCGGTTAACTATGTAGGCTAGTCATGGAAAGAATATAACACAACCCAACATTCTCCCACTTGTTGTTTTCTTTCTACGGGAGATCTTAGTCATTTATCCAGCCCTGCAATGCCCATTGTTTCTCTACACCAAGAGAACTTCACAAAGCTCACAAATTTTGTCAATGCATCTGCAGTATTGTTCAAAGTGTCCACCTTTACCAGCAACACCATTTTGTCTTCTATCATATCGCTCACAAAGTGATACTGAACATCAATGTGTTTTGTTTTTGAATGGTAAGCAGGGTTCTCTACCAAGAAGATTTCACTTTGGCTGTCGCAGTCTATCCTTATAGCTTCCTACACTAACCCCATACTTGAACACAATCTCTGCAACCAAACTACTTCCTTGATTGCATGAGTGGTTGCCATCTATTCTACCTCTGTAGTTGATAGTGCCACTATAGATTGTCTCTTACTCATCCAACTAACTACACCTCCAAATAGGTTAAACACATACCCACTTGTAGATCTTCTCTGATCCAGATCTCCAACCCAATCTGCATCAACAAAGCCACGAATATCCAAAACTCTTTCCAATCCTGGTCTTCCTTGGTAGCACAAACCATAATCACTAGTGCCACACAAATACCTGAAAACCCACTTCACTGTTGTCCAATTCTCCTTTCCTGGTTCTAACATAAACCTGCTCAATACTCCCACTGCATGTGCAATGGCTGGTCTAGTATAGACTATCACATACATCAGGCTACTGACTTCACTTGCATATGGAACACGAGACATGTCCTCTTCCTCTTCTTGTTTCTTGGGACACTGTTCAGCAGATAACTTTACACCTACAAGAATAGGAACCTTCACCGGTTTACTATCCTGCATATTAAACCTCTATAGTATTGTCTTGACATACTTCCTCTGGTTTAACCAGAGCTTCCTCTTTACCCGATCTCTTTTAATGTCCATGCCCAAAATATAGTTTGTAGCACCAAGATCTTTCATGTCAAATTTGGAGGACAATTAGGTCTTCAAATCCTGGATAATTTCTTTCTCATTTTGAATCAGCAACATATCATCCACATACAAGACCAAATAAATAGCACGATCACCAATTAATTTAAAATACACACAGTGATATGCTTTTCTTCTGGTGAATCCAAGTCCCCGTATAAATTTATCAAATTTCCGATACCACATCCTTGGTGACTATTTTAACCCATACAGAGACTTCTTTAACTTGCATACCAGTTCTTTCTTACCCTTCACTGCAAAGCCTTCAGGTTGCTTCATGTAGATATCCTCTTCCAGATCCCTGTGAAGAAATGTTGTCTTCACATCCATCTATTCTACCTCAAAATCAAAAGCAAGAGCAACAGATAAAAGTAATCTAATAGAAGCTACCTTGGCAACAGGAGAAAAAATATCACCAAAATCAATTCTCGGCACCTAGGAATAACCTTTTGGTACCAACTGAGCTTTTTATTTATCCACCTTTCCTTGTGCATTTGTCTTCTTCTTGAACACCCATTTACTTCCAATGGGTTTCCTTCCAGTAGGCAACTCCAGCAGATCCCAAGCTCCATTTTTGTGCAAAGATGCCATTTCATCAACCATGGCCTCTTTCCAGAGTTTTCCATCCTCTGAATCTACTGCTTCCTTCACAGTTCTGGGATCATCATCAGTAATAGATAAAGCAAAATTCAAACAGAAATCAAATGGCCTATACCTTTCTGGCTACCTTCTTTCTCGAACTGATCTTCTCACACCCAGAGTTTGTGGCTCTTCATCTTCTGATTCCTCCTCTGTTGTAGAGTCTAATTCTTCCTCCATGAGCTCAAAATCTATCTTATTAGGTTCCTTTGGTTGGACTTCATGTTTAATAACATCTTTCACCTCTCTGAACACCACATCTCGGCTGTACACAACCTTCCTTGTTACTGGGTTCCAAAGCTTATAACCCTTTAAACCATCCTTATACTCAATAAAGATGCACTTTTCAGATTTACTATCCAACTTGGTTCTTTTCTGCTTTCGAACATGTACATATGCATCACATCCAAATACCCTCATATGTGAAAGAGAGGGTTTCTTACTAGTCCATAACTCTTTTGGAGTCTTGTCCTCCAATGCTGATGAAGGTATCTATTGACCAGGTAACATGTTGTCTCCACAACCTCTGCCTAGAATTCTTGTCCTAACCAAACACCACTGAGCATGCTTCTTGCCCTTTCCATCAATGTCATGTTCATTCAATCTACAACTTCATTTTTCTCAGGTATATATGGAGTAGTCTTCTACCGTGCTATACCACACTTCTTACAGAATTCTTCAAATTCCTTAATACAAAACTCTCCACCATTATCTGTCCTCAGCACCTTTATCTTCTTCTCTGTCTGGTTTTCCACTAGAGCCTTAAATTCTTTAAATCTGTCAAAGACTTCAAATTTCTTCTTGTGGAAATATATCCATGTATTCCTTGCGAAGTCATCTATAAATGATGCATAGTACATAGACTTACCCAGTGATGGAACCTTCACAGGTCCAAACACATCACTATGCACAAGCTCTAATATCTGTTTTTCCCTCTTACCACCAGAGGGGAAACTTACCCGATTCTGCTTCCCATATACACAATTTTCACATAAATCAAAATCCAGAGAGATATTACTCGTACCTTCTACCATACCTTTACTATGAAGTATTCAAAGTCCATTCTCTCCAATATGTCCAAGCCTTTGATGCCACAACATGGCCTTCTCTCCAGAGACCACTAGATTTTCTCCTCCACTTTCAGGAACCACAGAACTGTTGCACCCACCAACAACACTGCTACCTTGCAGCTTGTATAGAGTTCCAATCTGAACTCCTTGCATCAATACCAGTGCTCCCTAAACCATCTTGCAGGTATCCTTCTTGAACACTGTTTTTACACCTGCATCATCTAGGTTTCTTATGAAAATCAAATTTCTGGCCAATGCAAGAATATGCAGAACACTCGGAAGTGTTCTAACCCTTCCACCTTGCAACTTCGACTTTACTTTTCTGCGAACAATGATTCTATCCTTCCTATCATCCCTTAAGAAGACATCACCACCATCGTATTTCTCATACTCATAGAACCACTCTCTATGGGGAGTGAAGTGAAAGGACGCACCTGAGTCAATCAACCATGCCTCATGATCTACATGTGTACTTGAAGAAGCCAAGTACACATCCCCACCTTCATCTGAGGTGGTTTTCGCCTCTGCATAAGGAACATCACCAGATCCCTTTCCTTTGTCAGAAGCTTTAGATTTAGTCCCTTTTGTAGTGCCCTTCCTTTCCACATTTCCAACACACCACCTTTACATGCTTTCCTGGAGATTTAGATCTCCCACTCAATGACTTATTTTTGTTTCTGTTCTGGGACCGTCATCATACAGACAAGGCATCACCATTCTGGCTCTCCATATTTTTCCATCTCATTTCCTCCATCAGCAAGGATGAGACTATTTCATCAAACTACAAGGAATTTGCATTGCTACCTATTGCAATAACCAGAATATCCCACGAATCTAGTAGAGAACAAAACAAACTGATGCACTTATCTTCATCTGAAATTTTAATATCAACAGATAATAACTAACTTACCATAGTATTAAATGCATTCAGATGCTTTGTCACCGAGTCTCCATCTTTCATCCTCAAGTGATACAGCTTTTTCCGTAGGAACAATTTATTCACCAGAGACTTAGATTGGTACAAAGTCCCTAACTTGTCCCACAAAGCCTTAGCCGTAGCCTCCCCTGATACATTAATCAATATTGAATCTAAGACACACATCATATTGTGCTCTTTGCCTCCAATCTAACTTCTTCCATTCTTCATCACACACTCCCGTTGGTTTAGTACTTGGATCTACCATGATCCACTGATATTTATCCACCAACAGATCCTCCATGTTGAGTTTCCACAACTGAAAACTCTGACCATTAAATTTCTCGATCTCTATCTTTCCACTGCTTGCCATCTTCTTTCACCACCAGAATTGATCATAGAGATCTCCCACTGAACAAGGTCTACCACAGGCTCGAGCAAAACCCTTCAGCAACAAAGGTATCCCCTTGAAGCCAAAACAACCCTGATACAAAATGTAGGTTTTAACCTCATACATAAATTACCTACATACGAATTCTAAGAACATAAAATAAACAATGCGAGAGCATAACACATAAAAAACATATACACAGATATTTTCCCCTGCATCCCAAAACCAAGACTACTAGATTGATTTTTCATTATGTTCCTTTCAATGTTACAATACATATTTATACATGCCAAAGCATCCAATACCATGGACCGAAAACCATCACATCCAAAACCATGTGCAAAAACCATGCACAAAACCATAGGTAGGTCCACCCAACCAGTCGTGGAAAGAATATAACACAGCCCAACAATTCTCCCACCTAGGACTGGAGAATCTAATTCGAAGAAAGAAAGAAATTGTCAAAACAAAAAATATGATTCAGTTTTAGCATTTAGAGTGTTTTTATTACTCACTAGGATTTTTAACTAAGTTGTCTACAAATTCCACCCTAGAGAACCCTTCTAGAGACCCATTCTGAGATTATTCACCTACAATTCTTTGTTTCTTTCAAGAGAACATCCTTTCCTATCGATCTCTTCTACTTTGGGGATATGGGAAATGGAGAAGGAGGTGCAAGTGGATCGGAAAGTGTAAGCTTACTTTGTTTTTATAGAATAATTACATGATATAATATGTTTTATTCTTTGTTTTAGGTTTGAAGTTAGAATTACAATTTTATAATTATACTTTGTGGTAAATCATTGAAACTTGGACAGGGAAAGAATCTGATAACAGAGTCCTTGCTTGAAGATGTTTTTGGGATAGAAGGACTTAAAAAACTTCATGCTTTGGATGTTGAATCCCTAATCAACTAGGTCTAGGTAATCAACAAGCTTTATGAGAATCGATAAATTCCTCGTCCTCTCTTGGATCAAGAAGAAAATCGAAAAGAGTGTCATTGACATCAAACACCAATAATGAAGAACAATGTGTTGAGACATCTTGTGTGATGGAAACTCCCGGGACCACAAATTCTTGTTCATCCTCATCTTATGCATCATCTATTGGTAGTTTAGGTACCAAGATAGAGTATGACCCTATTTCAGGGGAGATAAGAAGAACAGGTGCAGGAAAAAAAATTCTTAAATAGGCTAAAGGATTCATGCCTTCAACAATTTAGAGATCATCTTCATCTCACCTTCTCCAAGATTCCACTTCACCTAAAAAAGATGGTGGTACAGGACGTAGAGAATGAATTTGGTACTGGTTGGTCGGTTAAGAAGATAAAATTGCAAATGTCGCTTAATTGTAAGAGGTTTCATTGCAACCAAATAAGAAAAATTAAAAAAATTCCTCAAGATCAAAGAATAAAGAAAAGACCATTTGGCATACCTTTTAAAGTATGGAAAGAACTTGTAAAATCATATGAGAAGTTGGATGCACAAAGAAAGGCCGACGATGAGAGCATTTAGGTATTGAATTTTTCATTAAACATTATTTAGAATGTATTAATACCTATAAGTATATTAGACGTGTATTTATGTGAAAATAAATTGAATTGGTTTATGTTTAAGGTCAAGGCATCCAAGGCAAGGTTAGCAAAGACAAAAGTCACTCATCATAGTGGTCAAAAAGGTTTAAAAGAACTAATAACAACCTTTGTAAGTATATTAAACATGTGATTATTTTTTAATAAAATTTGTACTAGAAGAAAGTCATTGTTATCTAATTTCTCCCTATTTACTGATTTTGACAGGAACTAAAATATGGAAGACCTCCAAATCATTTGGAAAAGGAGGTGCTGCAGCAAAAGAGATGGGTTGAATTTGTTGTTTGGATGGACTCTATGGTATTTAATCTTAGTTGGATTTCCAATATACATTTGAACCGTATTTTCATTTTATTTTTTAGTACTATTAGATATTATATCTTACCTCATTTCACATGGTTAGCATTGTATAACAAAAACATGCAATGTGTTATGGAATTAATACTAACATGTAATATTGATTTTCTTTGCCAGAATGCTATAGGTAATAATTGCCAAGACGATGATGATGATGATGATCCAAACTATGCTCAACATATATCTAGAGATGATGAGGATGAGGATGATGGTGGTGAAGGAGGAGATGATGATGATGGTTGTGGTGTTGGTGATGATGATGTGGATGAGACTAATGAGGATGGTCAATATGATGATCATGAGGATGACCTTGGTCGTGGTAGCTAGGCATGCACATGCATTGTTTTTTATGAAGAAATTATTGTGTAGAATGAGATTGTTATGTTTAAATGGACGTTGTGAATTTACCCTATATCAATGAAACCTTTTGATTTGGTAATCATACAATGAGTTTGAATTGATTAAAGATGATGATATTATCATTATTATATTTTTAGTTGATTTATATATTGGAAAGTATCATCATTATTTTGATAGAGAATTATAATGTATGATGATATTACCATCTTTCGATGCATGTTGTTAATTTATCATAGAATAATGATATTCATGAAATATTTTAATCTGTTAAACATATTTGAATTTTAGTTGTTTTGATTAAAATAATACTGATCTTATTAGTATTATGTTGCTATTTTATATATATGTGTTGAAAATTGTCGATGAATCATTGTATATGATGACATTGTTATTTTTTTGGATGGATGTTGTCAATTTCCCTTAAATTTCTTTGCAAATGATTTTGAATTGTGATATCTTCTTTAATGATATTTAGAAGCTATAATATATTTCACTATGCAATTGAAATTAGTAAAATGAATCTATAAAGGGTGTCATATATGCAAAGAAAAATATACTCTATATGAGAAGTCAAATGCAGATGTAACCATGGATGAAAAATTGAAAGTAAAATTGGATGTTAAACTAGAAATTAATACAAAATGCAAACAATGACATACAAAGTGTTTTAAAATAGAAGTGAAAAATTGTGCAATAATTGACACAAAGAAGAGAACAAAACATGGCATACAAAAGGATATCAAATTGGGAAAAAACAAGGACAAATAAATGGACACCAAACTAGATGCAAAAGAAGACAGACAACTAAAACAATGTAAACTTTGAAACGAGAACTAATACTGTTACCTGTTTTGTAGAGATAGCAAAAAATTGACCCAATTTTGAAAAGGTGCGATGCAGAACACACACATATCTTTTTAGAGCATAGTTTTTGGCACTTTAAATAACTGATATGATTACCTGTTTCGTAGGTGTAGTAAAAACGTGACCCGATTTTGAAAAGTGGTAATGTAGAATACAATTTTTTTTTTTTGGAGCATATTTTTGACACTTTAAATTTTCTTATGTACCTACTATAAATATTTGTTTTTAAATGTTAGTGATTTTCATGCTAATTTTGAAACGTGCTGATGCAGCATAGTTTTTTTTTTTTTTTTTTTCACACTTTAAAATTTATTATGTCCATTTTTCTTAAAATTATGATTACTTAACGAATTTTCATGTTGTTCTATTTATTTTTTTTAAATGTTGATTACTTAAAATATATATATAAATGTCTGCATTATCAAGTGGCAATGGTCGTGGAAATGAAGTCTACTAGATCTTGGGTTATTCTTGTTATAAATGGGGTGAATAACGGACATGTAAAACTAAAATAGAATAATAAGCTTACAAATATATATATATATATATATGAAAGACAAAAAACAAAATAAAAAATGTTAAAAAAATAAATTATCTCATAAACCATAAAACAATTTGCAAAAAAAAATAAAACTATATATATATATATATAAAAAAAAAATAAAAACTATATATATATATATATATATATAGAGAGAGAGAGAGAGAGAGAGAGAGAGAGAGAGAGAGAGATAAGTAAAATAGAAATAGAAAAAAAAAAAAAAAAAAAAAACCATTTAAAAACAAACTAGATTAAAAAAAATAGAAAACTAACCAAAAAAAAAAAAAAGATAGTAAAATTAATATTAAAAACATTTAAAAAAAACTCAAAAATAAAAAAAAAAAACACAAAAAAAATATGAAAATTTAATAAATATATATTTCTTTCCAAATTAAAAATAAATAAATAACATTTAAAGTTTTAAAGAAATAAGTATTTTTAAATAAACAATAAAAAAACAACAACAACAACTTTTTTATTAAGCTTACATTTTTTATTTAAAAACAAAAAATTAAAGATTAAAAAATTTAAAAAAAAAATTAATTAAAAAATAAAAAAATTAAACAATTTTTTTTATTTATTAAAAAAAAAATTTATTAAATGTTTAAAAAGATGTAAACACATTTTTTTAAACAATTTTTTTTAATTTAAAATAAATATATATATATTAAAAAAATTATGTTTTTTTTTTATTAAAAATTAAAACATATAAAAATTTAAAATTTAAATATTAAAAAATTAAAAATATTACTAAAAAAATTTGAATTTTTTTTTAACGTATTTTTTTATTTATTTCCAAAAAAAAGAAAAATTCGGTGCCCCTCCGCTCGCCCGTCGCGTGGTGGCGTGGCCTTGGGAGGAGGATCTACACGCCTGCCCACCGCCCGTGGTGGTGTGGCCCTGGGTAGGCCCTTTTCCAAGGGCCACGCCACCACGGGTGGTCAGAATCGCCCCCCGGCCCGCCCGCTATCTGTGGTGGCGCAACCCTGGGCAGAGGGTCTGTGTGCAAGCTCTCCACCTGGAGGTGCGTCACCACGGGCGGTGGGCAAGCGGAGGGGCACTGGATTTTTCCTTTTTTTTTTGAAAAAAAAAAAATGTTAAAAAAATCAGGTTTTTTAATATTTCTTTTTAAATAATTTTTAAACCTTTGAAATTCTAAATAAAAAAACTAAATTTGTTAAAAAAAAAAAAAAATTTTAATGATTTTTTTTTTATTTAAAGAAAAAAAGTGTTTAAAAAAAGTTAAATTTTTTAATGGTTTATGAGATAATTTTTTTTTTTATTTAACATTTTTTTGTCCTTTTTATATATATTTTTATATTTGTTTTTTTAAGTAATCAACATTTTAATCTTAATTTTAGTAGTTTTTAATATTTTTTTGTTAATTTTCTATCTTTTTTAAATTATAGTTTGTTTTAAATTTTATTTTTTTTTTTAGTTTTTTGTTAATGTTTTTTTAATTTTTCTATTTTTACCTATTTAATTTTATAGTTTATTTGAATGTTTTTTTTTCTTTTTCATATTTTTTTTTTTTTTCTTTTGCCATTTTTTTATGGTTTATATATATATATATATATATTATATATATATATATATATATATATTTTTTTTTTTTTTCCTTTTCTTTTCTTTTCCTTCTTTTTCGAAATATGTTTTTTTCACCATTTATTTGTTTATAATTTTTTATTTTTTTTTGTTTTTTAATTCTTATCATTAATTTTGTTTTTTTTTTTAATGTTATAGTGGTTTAGCGGTTGCCTTTTCATAGCAAGCATTATGAGGGTTTGTAATCCACTCTCCCGGTGATTTAAAAACTCTTTAGCAAGCACCGCAGTGGCTCAGATTTCCCTTCCCAAGTGGTTTATCATCTATACAACAAGCACCACTATGATTTGCAATCCATTGAGCCTCCCACTAACCATTTGGTTTAGACTCATAGTCCAATAGCCTCCACACAACAATATAGGGTTTGTCACCCCAAAACTTAGAGCACAATAAAAGGTACATTCTAGTCTAGTTCAATCTTTCCAATAACTCCTAGTTCTTTTCTTCTCTACAAGGCCTTTTTCTCTATCTACTATCTACTGTGTGTGATCTTCTCTACATCTTTTGTCTGTGTCTCTTGTCTTATGTTCTCTCTTTCCTCCCCCATGGATCCCTCCCCTTTTTCCTCCCAATATAGTCACTCCCTATCTCAATTCGCGAGGAGAGGACAAGGATGGGTGTTGTCCTCCACCCTTGTTGCCCACTCCAAGTCTTCATAGTATGTCAGCGCAAGCAACCCATGTCATGGTGGTAGTTAATAAATAAGGTAGGTATGTCATACTCACAACACACCGCAAGCAATCCAAACAACCCATGCAAACCCGCCCCCCCACCCCCCCAAAAAAAAATATTGGATCTATGTCCCTCCCATTAGCCAACCATCAATTGCTTTTCACCTAAAGTTACAAATTTCCCAAAAATTCACACAATGATATTTACATATACAAGATGTACCAAAAAGGGTTATTTCAGGAGAAATATGTCCACAATCAAATTGCATTCACTCTACAACATACATATTTTTTTTGTAACTTGTCTTTGAATGCTTTAATCAATGATATATACCTTTAGTTTTTTCCATGAGAAATAATATTGTGGGCTCTTATGTGACCTCTCTTCACGCTTGGAATAACATGGATTATGTTGGCTCGTTGCTTTATTCTAGTTGTGGTCTAAATGCTTGGCTTGATTCTTGAAGTAACCATGTACCCATATACTCACACACTGTGGTTTCTGGGGTGGTCCCTAAGTAGTTTTAAAATCATCGAGGAGGGTTCCCATACCCAATATTTGGCTACCATGTAAATTTCATAAAAAACTTGTGGTTTTGTATTTTGGATCCCCCCACTATTAATTGTTGATCAGGTTTATGGGGATGAGGGAGAGGGAAAATGAATTATAGTGGTCGATCTGGAAGTTGTGTGAACTGGATTTGTTGATATCACTTTACATTGGCTTAGTGGAACTTATTTTGGACATTTGAATTTATGGTTGAGCCTAATATGATGAGGGATTTACTTGACAAACCCATCCAAAATCAAGAAAATTCCCATTGTTCCATCTATATCAAAATCTTTGAGAAGATGGGTATGCATGTTCTACAAAACTCTGTGTTGAACTCAATTTGGGAACACCACCAAAGAATTTTGACTTAGAATGATGAATATTGTTATTATACCATCTAGTTGAAGTCCTTCCCTCTATTGATATTATTTTACAACTTCTACACTTCACCTTTATACGGACTTCACCATCTCAGGCTTATTCTCAAAATATTATTAGATAAATAGGATTTGACATGAAGGAATAGAAATAAGAAAAGTTGCAATGTGAAGGTCTATGTATTATGCAACTCTTTTCAGAATCTATAGTATCTAAATGAGAAAAACTAGACACTACATTGTGGAGTTTTAGAGGTTCCTCCCAATCCCCCTTTAGATAAAGGAAGTGGTTGACATCTCAATATTGTTCTAATAGAGAAACAACAAGAATAATATCACCATTGTTCATTTCCTATGCCAATGTATTTTTTAGTGCTATCCATGAAAACTGTCTAATGAACTGCTAAAATAATAAATGATTGAGAATTTGAAAAACGCTCAATGCTTACCCTACTTCTGTTTCCTTTATTAGAATTTTAACTAAAATTATTAAATGTCATGCAATTCCTACTTTTTTTCCATGGCATCTGACTAGGCATCATATGAATTTTATTCATTAATTATGGACATAGTGGCATTGCCTCTTTATAATGAGATATTTTTTTTGGTCTAATTGTCTAAGTTCTCCAGAGATTACATTAGGCGTGACGAGTGGCTTGAGAAACCACAACATAGGGGCATCTAAGCCATCAAAATCACCCATGATCTCACTCGGCTTGGGCGACTCTATCTCTTAACATAGTTTTTTGCCCATGAAGTTTCAAACCAGTGACCTTGACATCACAAAGCTTGACATAACAATACATCCCATCATCAACTATTCTATACCCCATGGAAATAATAAATATTATCATTAGGTTTTATTGTTGTAGAAATTATATTTCAAATAAACTAAAATGGATATATTAGATTGCATAAATCCATTAGCTATAGATAATCAAATTAGTTTGTACATTATGTCAATGCTTGTATTAGTAGTTCCTTCTAACATAAATGTATTTGTAGACTAATAATAATTCACAAACAAAGGTAGGAATTCATTACAAGGCTATTGTTAGTCCCTAACATATAGAGAGATTACTATTTGTTGTTATATATAATTAGTTGTAGATTGATGTAAAGAAAACATAAGATTTCTTAAAATTTGAAAGGAAAAATATTATACTTTTGAATATTATATATCAAAATTCTATTTTTCAAAGAGAGATTAGATTAACCTTTGGAAACATATATTTCAAAAAGAGAAACGACTGTGACTATAATATTGGCCTAAATATGATTAAAAACAAGGGAAAGTTGCATGGTAGCTAGTCTCTACCAAGGATAAAAAAATTATGCTATAAATTTATTAAGGGAAAAACAAATAAATGAAAGATTGATTTGTCAACAATAGAGTGTGACCCGTATTCTATAAAATTTTACTTAGAACTTGTAAACCTTAAATGATGCCTCTAAGCATGGATTATCAATAGAGAAACAACTACTTTCATTCCTTTCAAATACTATTATTGGATGCATAAAGTTTTAGACTTACTATTTTCACCCATGGCTAAGCTAGGGTAGAATTGGGAAACAATGCACAATAGTAACCCAAACGCAAGGTGAGATGAACCATCTCACCACCACCATGATTGACCGTGAGATGTGACTACCAACTTTCCAAGATGTAATAATTCATTTATACGATTATTTATGTCATCCACCTTAGTGGATAAATGAATTCCCTATAATTCCTATCTTGTCTCTACATATTATGAATTTTTCCTCTCCAAAGACTTAATGAATATATTTGCCACATTATCATTTCTATTATAGTACATCAAATCAAATTTTATATGAGCAAATCATTCCTCTTAGAAAGTGATCCTAAGTTTCAATGTGCTTTGATCCTACATGATAAATTAGATTCATTGCCATTTTTATTGAACGTTGATTAACAAATCTGATAAATATAGGCACTCCTTGCCTTTTCACATGTCTTCAAGAATACAACTTAGCCAAATTGCTTCAGAGTAGCATTGCGCAATGATTTATACTCAAATTTACTTTAGGAAAAGGAAACAATTAGTTACTTCTTGCTACTACAAAACACAATTGTAGATTCAATACTAAATATATATCTAATGGTGGATTTGAGCGTGGCAAAATGATCTATACTCATATTTACTTTAGGAAAAGGAAATAATTAGTTACTTCTTGCTACTACAAAACACAATTGTAGATTCAATACTACATATATATCTAATAGTGGATTTTCTATGGTCCAGATCTCCTACCCAATCAGGTTTTGAATAACCTATCAACTCAACATTCAAATGATTAGTATATTTGATATTAGAATGTACAATCCTTTTCAAATATTGAGTAAATCCTGAAGCTTCTTTGTAGTGATTATCATGTGATTTAGCCATTAATTAATTAACTAAGCATGCTAACTAAATTGCAGTGTCTAATCTTGTTATGGCTAAATAGTTTATACTTCCCACCAACCATCCATACAAAGTGCCATTTAGTTCTTCTGTACCCTATTCAATGCAAAGATTAACTCTCTATTCTAATGGAGTTTAAATTTGAGCTTGAAATTTGCGCTTGAAATTAACTTCTTTTTCAGGATATTTCACATCAAACTACTTGTGTCTTTCATTTATTAGTTTGGATAGAAAACTGTCCCGGCCACTAAGTGATTGCGACCAGCGCAAAAGATGACCCCACAGAGATTAATGGTTACCAGAGGTGACAGAACATGTCGTAGCCAAGTGGTGGTGGAGGGGGAGTCTCTCCCATGTAGTTACGAGTTGAAACTTGTTTTTTCTCCTCGCCAGAAGAGATGGCGTCTGCTGTTTATATTGCAGAGTGCACAGAATATTTGGAATGGTAAGTGACGATACAATGTCTTAACGTTTCAAGGATTTTGTCAAAGTATTTTATTATGTTTGCTATTGGTATCAACAAGATGTCGGATTGCACTCTAGATGGCTGGAATTGGAAGTTTTCTGTAGGATATTTTAGTTTTCGAATGAGAATTTTCTGACTTTGAGGTTTTTTCTTGTTCAGTATCCAGGCAGAGAAAATAGTCCCTATCTTGGGTTCTTGTACTCTTTCTTCTAGGAAAGAGCAACATTTATACCAGATGGAAGCACAACTAGGTTTGCTAAAAGATATGGCGACCTGAAATTGGCCCAAATATGTGGAACTATTGCTGCAGATGAGAAGAGCCATGAGACAGCATACACAAATATTGTTGAAAAGTTGTTTGAGATTGATCCTGACACCACAATGCTATCTTTTGAAGATATGATACGGAAAAAGGATGTACGATGAGCAGGATGGTAATCTGCTTGACCACTTTTCTTCTGTTTCTCAGAGATTAGGTGTGTACACAGTAGGAGACTACGCTGACATCTTGGAATTTTTGGTTAAGAAATGGAATGTGAAGAGAATAGGTGGTCTTTCTAGTAACGGAAGGCAGGCTCACGATTATGCATGCACGTTGGAACCTCGTCTCAGAAAGCTAGATGAACGAGCTCAACAAAGTGCAAAACAAGGAAGAACTTGTGCTTTTAGTTGGATATTCAACAAAGAAATCTTCTTGTAGAAAATATCTTGTGCTTCAGCTTAGGAAAGCTATATTAGTACATTGTTTAGGATAAAGTTCCGAATGTCTATACAATTATAATACAGGGACCTTAACGGATTTGTTGGATTGCAAAATTCGATCTGCACACTTTAGTGTGGGTAGCTGCAGAGAAAAGACCAGAAAAATTATGCTTTTCTCCATATATTTCATTAATTATGTTAGGTAAAAATGTAAAATGCTTTATCTGTAGTTAAACTTAAATACCAACATCGTTTTTTTTAGGTTGTTTGAATGGTTGTTTTGTTCGGTCTGATGGATTATAAGATTCTATTATTTGTATAATATTTGATGGATGGAGTAGCTGTTAGGGTTGTATAATAATTCTCGTGAAGGTCTATTCAACAAAAATGTATCACATACTTCTTACTTTTTGGATTTAACGTTGAAATGATTAATAGTATGGTTTTTTTATACCAATAATAGTATGAGTCAATTGAAGCTTTTGAAATGTTTAATAGTGTGATCTTTTAATATCAAGAATTTAAATGAGTCATCATGTCAAGTGCACTCATAGGACTTTGATTGAGAATGTGTTGTTGCAACTGCATGAGCTCCAAAAATATGGCATGATCATTTAGTCTGTAACATATTCCTTGCCTTGTTATTTCCATCATTGTACAATTTTTCCTTTTAGAGACTTTATTTTGCGAAGTGTACAAATGGTGGTCAGTTTTCTTTTGATGTCATTCATATCGCAAAATTTTTGAAAAGCTCTTGAAAAAAATTCTCCTCCACAATCTCCCCTTAAGCATTTGATTTTGCAACCTCTTTCATTTTCCACACAGGCTTTAATCCTCTTAAATTTATCAAGGGCCTCATCCTTGGTCTTAAAAAAGCAAACCCAACACTTTCCTTAGTAATCATCAATAAGAGTAATGAAATATGATAACTTACCCAAACTCTTTGCCTGTATAAGACCATAAATATCTAAGTGAACTAATTGAAGTGTATAATGATTCCTCTATACATTGCCTTTTGAAAATTTCTCTCGCATGTGTTCCTTTAGCACATCCTTCACAAACCTCCTGTTGGAATCGTGATTTCCGTTACACCAAAACCCGTAGGTGTTAGCAAACGAACACATCGTCAAAGTTAATGGATACTTACGAGGTTGTTAGGCACATGTCGTGAAACATTGAGGAACATTGATTTTCATTCATCCAACAATCTTCCCACACCCCCAACGTGACTCGAGTGTGTTTCAAACTCGATACCTTTGGCTTTGATATCACTTGTTGGAATCATGATTTTCATTACACCAAAACTCATAGTTGTTAATAAACAAACACATCACCAAAGTTAACAGATCCTCAAGAGGTTGTTAGGCACATGTCGTGAAACACACAGGGAACATCGACTTTCATTCGCTCAACAACTCCTTGTGTTCTTGAACCTTAGGCAAACCATAAACCACTGCTTTTGATGTTGGAAGTTTCAAACTATCAAAATTTAAATGTCCATAGGTAAGTTGCTACAACCAACTTTTGTCATCTGATATGCCATGTTTAGAATACTACAATTATGTCCTCTAAACTTCAATGGGAACATTCTATTCAAGAGATTTTATCCCTCCGAGTGCTTGATAGATTTAGGGTTACGATGGATCTAGGTTGATTTCAGTCGTGCACAGTCACAAAAAATTTGTCGAACATCTAATTATTCTAATCATTTTAAATATGCCTAATATTAATACGATCATTTTAATTTTAAATTTAATCAGTTACCTCAGTTTTTTGAGATGATGAAAAATGATAAAATAAAAAAATTTAATGCAAAGTGACAATGTAATGGTGTTGAATGATAGAAAATGTCAATGATAATAATGTAGTCAATTACAAATAGACTCCATTGTGATCATTCTCAAAATATTTTCTCCTATTGTTCTCATTGTCACACTTGTTAGTTTTGCCATATTTTCATATCAATCATATGAAAAGGGAGGTTGAAATCATAGATCATTCAAATCTTTAACTTGAGCTATTGCATTAAGCACCATACCTTGTCTATATTTCTCTCTAATATTAATAGTAGCATCATCCAATGTGAATCATAGTGACCTAAGGAGTGTTAAACCCCAAGTAAGTTTCAATGGTAGTTGTTTTCTTTTATCTCATTTGAATGCAAAGTGATCTGATAATGAGATCTAAGACAATAATAAGGTATTACAGACTTATGTGCATGGATGTGCCTATGTTATTTTATGCAATGGATTGATCAAATTGCGAAATACATAGACTTTGAAGCAGTAAAAGACTATAATAGACAAACACATAAAAACACAACATATTTAATAAGGAGTTCACTCAATACTCCTCAATTACATCTCTTGGTCCAGCCTTTGGTGGTGGTCTCTCTATTAAGTCTTCAAACAGAGTTTTTACAATAGTGAGCTCAGTTTGAGCCTCACACACAACAGATGCATTTACAAGAGCCTCACTTGAATCCCTCAAGCTTCCTCTGAGTACACAGACTCCCTCATAGCTCTCAATCTCTGTCCTAACTATGTCTCGCATTTGCTTGCAACACTGCCTCCCTGTTTTCTCTTTGTCTGTGGCTTTTAAATCCAATTTCACTGCCTGTTCATTTCATATCCTTGGATCTTAGTATCCCTGGCCTCTGAACGCTTTGACTCGCTCTGTCAGCATTATACAATCATTGCTTAACACATGGAGAGGAGGTGGCCACCCATTCCATAGCGCTAGAGTGCCTCGGGTCTCTGAAACACCTGAAATGGACACACTCTGTTTTTACAATGAAAATACAATTTAACAGAGAAAGTCCGCCAAAACTCAATATACCAGACTTCAAAGTCCTTTAAATATGATTCATTCCCCTATCAAGTCCTCCCATAGGTCGTTATCACATATCAGAAGGGCTCCGTCCCTTTGTGTTTTGGAAATACAATGAAAAGTGTGAAAATACATTAAAAATGGCCCTGTTACGGACTTGAAATTATATCAAATTTCCTTTATAATGTTATCGCATCCAGTTATTGCATGGTGTATTGATATCGGCCCCGCTCCATGTTCCAATGCGATATCGCATATCGCACATGACCCCCGCCAATTGTAACCGCTCCTCTACACAGTTCCGATGCGATGCGACGATGCGATATATTGCAATCGCTCATCGCAATAACCCTTGTGCCATTGTAAGTGCTTTCACAATCCTCCAATAGCGATCCAGCGATGTAATATGGGATGTCGATCTGCGCGCTTGATCGACGGTCCATATTAACTCCGCCATTCGCCGTCACCATATATATGTGTTAAGCACCGATCTTTGCTAAAGGTTACCGCTGATTGCGATTACCGATCCGATCTAGACCATTGATCGGCCAAATCAGATGGCTACTATGCATCACTTGTTCTACCTTCAATTACTTTGTTTTTTTCATTGATTTCACGGGTTTTTGGCCTCCCGATAGTGTTTTTCTTCATTCTGGAGGTTTTCTCTGCCATGCTAAGGGCATCCCTTTTGTGATATTTTCTATCCTTTAAAGGATTTTGGGACTTGGGAATGATTTTTAAAAGTTTCATGAAGACTTAGAGAGTTCTCTCGGATCCCTTCGGATCACAAAGTGACTAACAATGTTGAATGATGGAAAATATGAAAAATAAGAATGAAATCAATAACAAATATTTTATAGTTTCATGAAACAACTATTTCAGGTAAGTGAATCAAAATTCAAGTATTTTATTTATGGTTGAATTACTGTAACATAGGCATCAATGTACATCGTTAATACATTTTTTTTTCTTACACTCAAACCAGTGCACGCTATTAATCTAATTAGTCTAAAATTAATGTAAAACATACATCTTGTGACATCAAATCATAAATCAACATCTACACTAAAATCAATCCATCTAATTCATGCAATCAAATAGGATTAGAAATCAACATATACATTGAAATCAATACATCTAGTGCAAGAAACCAAATAGCATTAGAAATCGACAACTACATTGAAATCAATGCATCTAGTGCAATCAATCAAATAGGATCAGGAATCAACGTCTAAATTGAAATCAATGCATCTATTTTAGTGAAAAACCAAATATTTATGGCTTTCTAAATCCAATTTATTTTACCTTTTGTAAAAACTTTACTTCATCTTCTTTTATGGTTAATAATGTTCAATATTATATAATACTATATAATATATGTATTTGTCTCTACATATTTCTTTCTTCTTCCCCCTCTCTCCACTTCATTTTTGTGTCTATCTCCCTCTCTCTCCTCCTCCCCTCCACCCTCTCTCTCTCTATGCCTCTTGTTTATTTTCCATGTGTAATAGAATCTAGCACAATATTTCTAGAAAACTTATAATTACTTTTGATGTAGATCTCCTTTTACTTTTATTCCAATATATAATTCAGTAATTATACTTTAAAAATTCAACCATAAAGAACAATAAAAAAATACAGATCACAATGCACAAAGAAGAGACAAGATTTACCTTGGGAAAACCAAACAACCTTTTCAATTGTGAAATTTTTTAGTTCAAAAAGAGACACATGGCCCCCTCTCCAAGTCAAGCCACCCAATCTAATCCAGAAATTCGCTCCACCTGATCTGACCTAGAAATGTTTGCCTCCTTACAACTGCCAGTTGCCCCAAAATTTTGGCCCATGCAGTTCCAAAAGATTTTGGCCCCCTACAACAGAATCCCCAGAAAAATTATGAATCATGAGAAAGATAATATATCCACACATTTAAGTTGATGAGAGAGAGAAAGAGAGCCAATTCATTTTCTTCTTCATCCTATTTTTCCTTCATGTCCTTCGCTTGCTTGCCCATAAATTGTCTTGTGAGGTAGATGTGAATCGCCCAAGTGGAGGAGGTTGAACTACCATTACATAGTGATTTGTATTGGCCGAATGGGTGTGTCTTCTACCAAGGCCGACTTGACTTGGAGTCAGGCTGACTTGACAACTTTTGGAGCCAAAAATTATAATTCAAAAATTCAATTTTTCTTCTTTTAAAAGTTACAATGGGACTTTGACTAAAAATAATTTTTTCTTTCACTCTGGCATTTTAAATATGCTTTACAATAATAAATACAAGTACATAAAGTGACCAAATATACATTATGAAAACTGACCATAGTTACAAATTCAACACTCCCTCTTAACTAGGGAAGTATTCATAATCACTGTCATAGGTGTTCTCAAGTTGAAAATTTTCTCTAAAGAAAAGGTTATATCAAATCAACATCATAAGCATTATCATCTACCATCAGCATTTTCTAGTGGTCATATTCGAGGTGGTACCAAAACCCATGGAAATCTCAACAACATATCAAGACTCACTCCTTCAGAGTGAGCGGTCACCATGGCCTCTTCCTAGGCCAAAATATTGGGACCTCAACTAGCTAGTACTCACTCACCCTTCCTGGTGAGCACTCTAGGCCAAGACCTCACTCAATCCCTCCTGGTTGGAAATCGAGTCTAGATGCTAAAAGGACCTTACTGCACCATTCCAATGTGTGATCAGGCCTAGGACCTCACTCAACCCTTCCCTGGTTAGTGATCGAGTCCAAATGCTGAAATGACCTCACCACACCCTTCCCAATGTGTGATCGGGTCCACAAACCTCACTACACCCTTTCCTAGTGTGTGATTGGGTCTCCTCCGAGAGGTACTCACTCAACCCTACTAGTTGAGCACTCCGGGATTCTCGGACCCATTCTCCCTCTCAGGAGAATGTACATCCATGTTGTAGATATATCAGCACTCCCTCTCAACCAGAGGGGTAATCTCCACAAGCCCCCACTTGTCTCTAATGTAGACGAACATGTCCTTGGGTAACAACCTTTCCAGAAGATTAGTTGTCTGCTCATTGGTCTAGATGTATTGAAGCTTTATCTCTCTCCTCTACAACATTTCATGGATGTAGTGGTACTTGATATCTATTTTCTTCGACCTGTCATGGCACACAGGATTCTCTAAAATCTTCACACAAGTTTGATTATTGCAATGTATCCCCATCAGTTACAACTCATGGTCAAATAATCCTCCAAACAATTTCTGGAGCCATACTGCTTTGGTACAAGCCTCATTATCTGCAATGTACTCTGATTTTGTAGTGATGAGTGAAACCGAACTCTGCCTCTTACTCATCCAATATATCGTAGTGAAGCCCAAGCTGAAGCATACTCTTAAGGTACTTTTCATATCCTTGACACTTCCATCCCAATCTACATTTGTATATCCTTGAAGATGTACATCTCTATTTGCAACATATCTCAAGTCATAATTCATAGTACCACAAATATATCTCGAAATGTGCTTTGCTGCAATCTAATGCTCATGCCTCTGTTCAACCTGGAACTGGCTCAATGTGTTCATACAAAATCAAATGTATGGCCTAGTGTTAACCAAGTACATTAGTGAACAAATCAACTGTTGGTCCATAGATTGATCTACCAAAATGGATTTCGAGCCTCTTAACTTCTTCAAGTTCGTCACCATGGGAGTGGCCATGGATTTACAATCCATCATACCAAAATTCTAAAGGATTTCAATTACATACTTTCCTTGACAAGGGAACACTTCACTAGGTTTCTACCATGCTTCTAGTCCCAAGTAATAATCCATCAACCCAAGATCCTTCATATCAAATTCAGAAGCCAACTTCTTTTTACATTGAATAATAAGAGGCTTAGCACCCTTCAGAAACAAATCATCAACGTATAGCATTAAGACCACAAGTGCATTCTTCACAACCTTAAAATAATTTTTGGATTAGCCTCACGTTTGGTAAATCCCAATCTCATTAGGTAGTTCTTGATACATGGATATCGAGCTCTTTGAGCTCACTTGAGTCCATACACGACCTTCTTCAACCTGCAAACATGAGACCCCTTTTCATGCACCTTAAAGCCTTGAGGCTACTCTATGTACACCTATTCCTCAATCAGACCATTGAGGAAAGCAATCACCATGTTGAAAATGCAGTAAGAAAATCTCAGTTTCACTTTTCCTTTGTCAAACTAGAGAAAATTCTAATTTCTATTTTAGCAGAAATCTTGGAGGTAGTTAACTAAGGTGACATGGAACTTGTCACTCATTTAACTCAGTTAGTTCAAGTTGGCGAAGCTTGAGTTTAGTTTAGTATGTTTGATTGCTAATTTGTAGCAATCTATTTCATTGAATTTGAGTTATTGTCAGTTTAACTAGTTCTAACTGTCAGAAGAACTAGTGGAGGTCAAGTTGTGGAAATGGAACTTCAACCACACTTAGTGATCAACCAGTTAACTGATGAATCAACCCAAAATAATTGTTGCATGTAGATAATTCAAGTTACCCAGTTGAGATGGAGATTCCAAGGCAGTGTACTATCAGTTGTATCATATTCCAATGTGTATAGGTGGTGCATGCAGTGAAGGGAAGGACCTAAGGTGATTGCACAATTCAATAGTAAAAAATTCCTAAATAGTAGGGGCCAATTTCTCAAGGGAATAACGAAGGAAATAGGAGATTGGAGGGCTTGAAAATTGGCCAAAGTGTTAGGCAGAGTCATTCAGTTAGGTAGAGGGATAGACTATACACTTGCAAGGTGTGCTCAGGCTTGAGAAAGCATGTGTATTTAATCTCTATTCTATGATTAATGCAATATTGATAGGAAGGGGTTTTGAGAAGTTGTTTTCCCTATATAAATATTTGTTCATGTGTGATGTTTCCTTTAGCATGTCTATGATTTGCGTTCTAGATGGTGAATTAACTTCCATAGATCAGTAGAGTAGCTTCAAGTCTTGTGATTTAGTAAATTTCATGAGTAGTTTTGAGTCTACACATTAATTTATACATGGTATCGGAGTTGGAATAACTATAGAACATAGATTTCGAAGTTGTCATTGAAGGAGGTTCAAATTTGAAGATCAATGTTGTGGGTTTTCTTCAATATTGCAAAGATGATTTTCAATGGACTCAGGTTGGACTATACCTTGGAAGGCACCTCAAACTTTGTTTCATGGAAGGACCGCATGGAGGGAGTATTGGATGACAATGGGTTTCGAGAATACATCAAGGCAGATTAAGCAAAACTCCAAGCATCTGATGCCTAGAATCATGCTAAGTGGAAGAAAGATGTGGACAAGGTGAGGAGAATCATATTGGAGGGAGTACGGGATCATATTATCTCAAATATCCATGGAAAAGAGACTTTGTTCATGATGTGAAAAGAACTGAATGAATTTTTTGAGAATAACAGTGACCGTAGGAAGCTGGCACTCAAGGAAAGAGTTGAAGTATAAAGATGCAGAAGAATGACACAATTCCGTAATATTTGAGCAAGTTTACACTGTGTCATGATGAACCTGGTAGGGTCGGTGTTAATGTCCCTGAAGAATACTTCATATCTCTAGCCCTTTTGGGCCTTCCCAAGAGTTGGCATAACTATCAAGATTCAGTAAATGGTAGGGATAAACTACCAATCTGGGAGCACTTATGGCCTGACCTAGTGTAGGAGAAAATAAGGTGGAATACCAAAGACGAGACTTCATCCAAGGGCAAGGATGAGGAGAATTGTGCCTTGGATGGGAAGGTAAAGAAATGGAAAGAGAAGAAATCCCAATCCAAAGTAGAATCTAGTTAAGGGCACAAGAAGAAAGACTTGCCAAGAATCAATTGCTTTCACTATCATGAATTTGGAAACTATGCCATGAAGTGTGCACATAAGAATACAAGAAAGAAGACCTCATGAGGAGCAGCAGTTGAAACTTTCGCTTCACAGTTTGAGCTTGATTTTACTCTCATCGTATACATGGCCAAAATAGTGATGGGAAGCATGTGGTACCTCGACAGCGGTGCCCTATTGCATATGACGAGGAATATAGATTTTTTCTGTGATTTGGAGGAGAAGGATCTCCAGATGCACATCAAGATGGGAGATGATGGAAGGTAAGGGCAAATGAGATTGGTATAGTCACCTTTCAAAGGGATTCAGGCTCCCCTCTTAGGCACAAGGATGTGATGTTTATTTTGGGTCTAAAGAAGAATCTTATCTTCGTTGTAGGTTTGGAAGACCATGGTTATGATGTGATATTTAGCAAAGGAAAGGCATTATTGATACACATAGCCACTGGACAAGTTAAGAAGATCGGGATTCGTGTGAAGAACCTCTACATGATAGATGTGGAGGATTGTGCTACATTGAGCACAAAGGCGGAGAAGGTGCAGAGCCCAGATGTCGGTGAACTTTGGCATAGAAGAACTGCCCATTTGCATCATGGCGCTTTGAAGATCATGCCACATATTACCACAAGCCTCCCAGAATGAGCACTAGAGAAGCAAGACACATGCAAAACGTTAGGGGAATTTTGAAGTATAAAATGGGCCTCCTAAGGAAATTATAAAAAATAATAAAATAAGATTAGATTACATCATCAAATTTTATAGGGAAAAAGGAAAAAACTATTTTTTCAACTAGTATTGTCAACTTATCTCCTTATGGGTTTACTCGAATTTCGAGTGGCAACACTCGTTGTATGCATAATTTGATTCCTCACTAAAGGAGTACCCATGTTTAATAATTTATATGGACCCTACTACACGAAAAATGAGAAATACATGAAAAGCATGATTGCAATAATGCTTTTTCATGTATTTGTCATTTTTCATTTAGAAGGGTCCATCAGAAGTATGCAACATGGGCACTCCTTGGATGAGGAATTACAATTTTCATCCAACTAGTACTCCTGCTCATTATTTGAGCAAAGTCTTAGGGAGATAAGTTGAAAATACGAGTTGAAAAAATAGTTTTATTATTTTTTTTACTTTTTTACTCCAAAAATGGTGAATCATCCCCCATGGTTGACATCATCATCTTGAATCCTATTGGTCCTTATAAAGTTTATTTTGGTTGTACATTTTTCTTAAGAGGACCATTTTAGACCGTGAAATTCCCCTATTGAGGTGTACATTTGGGAAGTATGCAAAAGCCAATTTCCATGATCAGTATAACAGAGAACATGCAGTCCTTGAAAGGATTCACTCTGATGTTTATGGACCTTTCTCAATAGCCTCCACTTTCAAGCACAATTATTTTGTCATCTTTACTTATGATTTCGCGTGAAATTGTTGGATCTTCTTCATGTGGAAGAAGGATGAGACTTTCTCCAAGTTTTTAGAGTTCGAGACATTGATTGAGAAAGAAACAGGTAAGAATGTGAAGGCTTCCAGGAGAAATAATGGAGGTTAGTACGTGTTGAATGAGCTTAAAAATTTATGTGCAAAAGAAGGCATTCGACGAGAGTTGACAAAATCTCACAACCCTTAGCAAAATGGGGTGGCTAAGAGGAATAATCAAAGCATTGTGGGAGCAGCACAGGTGATGTTGCATGACCAAAGCCTACCTCTACACTTATGGGTTGAAGAATGCACTACATTGGTCCATTTGTAGAACAAGAGTCCTCATCAGATTCTTGGCATGATCACATGAGAGGAGGCTTTCTCTGGAGGAATCTGGATGTGTCGTACCTCAGGATCTTTGCAGCCTATATCTATTTCCATCTCTCCAACTTTTCCTTATTTCATCCCATATTTATTTTCCTCAACTACTCATTTGTCCTCTGTGGGCGTCCAAATTCCTATTCCATCAACTATTATCACAATAGTCTCATTGTCGCTGACATCCATTGTTCTAACTTCTTATGTTAGTGTAGTTTCATATCGTAGCCCCATGGCTGCCCAATATGCACCTTTTGATCTTGGAGGTCAGATACATGACCGCCCTTTAAATTACGGACAACACATGATTCAGTTTAATGGTATTAGATATTATACAGCTCAACATGTAGACAAGCTTAATGATTTTACAGGTCTAGAGGAGGTTGACCATGAGGATGTAAAATTGAGACTTTCTGCACAAAGTATATATGGATAGGTAAAGAAATGGTTCATATCTTTACCTGCAACAAGTTTCAATACTTTCCATCTGTTTGAACAGTTTTTTCTCACCAGATGGCAGGTGAAGAAAAACCCCCTTCAGATTTTAGCCAAATATGTCACTCTTAAAAGGAATCTAGGGGAATCTATCTAAGAATTCACAACTTGATTTAACAAGATTTACAATTCAATTCAAGCTGAGATAAAACCCCCCTCAGGATTATTCTTGTTACATTATCATGACGGTTTCGATGCCAAAATGGCCTATCAACTTTGGGAAAGCAATCTTGTCACTTTGGAAGAAATGAAGAGTAATACAGTCATAGTATAAGCCAATTTGTTGGCTAAAAAGGTGAATTTAATGAAAATTGAGAAAAGAGGGATGTTCAAAGAATACTAATATTCTTCACCTGATATCAAATTTGATGTGATGTTGAAAATGATGGAAAATCTGGTTGATAAGCTAACTCCTTATAGGGCTGAGAATCAACCTCAGGTGAGAAATTCAAACTTTAGGAGGCCTCAAGGGGCTCAGAATCATCCAAGAGAGGAGAAGTTTGCTGATGATCAACAAGTTGTTGTTCGACCTCCTTTTCTGGAGGGGTTTGTTGATGAGGAGGTCACTTAAGAAGAAGAGCATCAAATTGAACGTTTTTATGATAAAGATACACAAGTGTTTGCTACGAAGGAGGAGCATGACCTTTCTGTTGGATTCTCAGGTGAGAAGGACAACATTAACAATTGTGATTCAATAGTTTATCAACAAGTTTATAATAATGTAGTAGAATGTTTCAAAAGCAGTACAATCTCAGGAGCCGAAATGTTCCCATCAAGATTTTGAGAAATGGCAACACGAAATTCAAGTTTAATTTGTCCTTGAGTTAAACTGTGAATTAAAATCGAATTATGTTCTCATAGAAACTTGTAAATAGTTAATTAAGTTTACTTAACTTAATTAACTTAGGAATTTCGAGTTGGAATTATTTTTGTAGTCATGTACATGTTATCGCTAAATTTTAGGGGTCCAAGATGATTTTATTTGAGTTATAATTAGATAACTCAGTTTGACTGAGTTATAGACAGTAAAACTACTTCTAACTATTTGTGGAACTAATTGAGGTCTAGTAGTGAGTTGGTGTGCTGGTGCATCCTTAGTGCTACTCTAGCTAACTAAAGATTCCCTCATGAGAAACTCATGCATGTTAGTTAAGAGAAAGACCCAGTTGAGACTACAGTGCAGGGACGATGTACTATCAGTTGTATGATGATCTGAGTTGTACAGGTCATGCATGGAATCAACGAATGACCTAGTTTTGGATTTCACAATTATGGAGGAAGGATTTCCCAATTAAATATGGGATGATCCTCATAGGAATTTCACAAGGAAATAGGAGCTTTGCAGGTAGCATAATTGGCTAAGTGTTGGCTAGACTGGTCTTATGAGGCAGACATTTGATCATACTTGTACAGGAATTGTTCTAGTGAGAACAAGCTTTGTATTATCACTCAGATTTCTAATTAATGCAATAGATAGTAGGGGCTTTGAGCAGTGGCTTTCCCCAGATACAAATTGTGTTATGTGTCTTTGATTATCTTCCTCTTGTCAGTTATTGTTTTCATCGATCTATTGGTTTCTGTAGTTTAAAGAGTAGAGTAGATTCTTGTCCTGTGTTTTAGTACATTACATGATCTGTGAATCTATAGGAAAATATAGATGATATTAGAGCTGAAGACAATATACTAGAGGAGATTTCGAAGTTTTTAGTTTGGGTTTACAGGTGAAATTCGAATTTACAATACATACTTCAGGATTAGAAAATGACTTTCCACGGTTTGAGGCTCGAGTATGACTTGGAAGGAAGCTTAAAATATATACCCTGGAAGGACAAGATGGAGGCAATGTTCGAGGATAATGGCCTCAAAGAATTCATTGATCAAGACATTCCTAAGCCAACAACATCGAATGCACAGAATCTGACCGAATGGAAGAAGTGTGTGGCGAAGGTGAGGCAAATAATCCTTGAGGGAGTTCGAGACCACATTGTCTTAAGTCTCCATGGGAAAGAAACTTTGTATGCTATGTGGAAAGCATTGATGGACCTATTCTAGAACAACAATGACCATAGGAAGTTGGCGTTGAAATAAAAGCTTCGAAAAATCAAGATGGAGAAAGACGAGACCATTCCAAAATACTTAACCAAGTTCACTCACTGTCACGATGAACTTAGAAGTGTTGGAATAACTGTTGTCAAGGATGATATGGTGAGCCTAACTCTCCTAGAAATTCCCAAGAGTTGGAATATCTATTGAATTTAGGCTTCTGTGATCCATATCATTTTGAGAAGAGTTTTTGGCAGAAAACTCTTCTCAAAAAAGTTGGAATATCTATCAGGACTCTATCAATGGGTGGGAGAATCTTTCATTTTCATGAGCCGGGACATTTTGCTACAAACTTTCTACTCAATAAATCCAAGAAGAAGTCCTCAGGAGGAGTGGCAGGTGAGGCTTTGGCCTCTCAATTCGAATTGGACTTTACTCTCATTGCATGTATGGTGTCATCAATGATGGGTAGTGTATGGTACCTTGAGAGTGGAGCTTCATTCCACATGACTGGTAACAAGGAGTTGTTTAGTGACCTGGAGGAGAAGGATCTCCAGATGCATATTGTAATGGGTGACAACGGGAGGTATAGTGCTACTGAATTGAGCGCAGTTACTTTTCAGAGGGAGTAGGGTGCTCCTCTCACCTTGAGAGATGTTATGTATGTGCCCAGGTTGAAGAAGAACTTAGTATTGGTAATCATGCTTGAGGACAGAGGCTATAATGTGATTTTCTCGAAAGGAAAGGTGTTCATTTGACACATATTGATGGGTAAAGCAAAGAAGATAGGGATTCGAGTTAAGAATCTCTATATGTTGGAGGTAGATGAATGTGATTCTTTGAGCATGAAAGCAGAGAAGATGTAGAGTTGAGATGTTGGCAATTTGTGGCACAAACAATTGGGCCACTTGCATCAGGGGATTTGAAAATCATGTAACAGATCTCTACTAGTCTTCCCAAAGGTACGCTAGAGCAAGTTGATACATGAAGGGGTATAATTTTGGAAAATACACCAAGGCTTCCTTTCATGACAGAGATAGCCGAGCAGAGGCGATTCTAGAGTGAGTCCATTTAGATGTGTGTTGACCATTCTTGACAGCATCCACGGCCAAACATAGGTAATACGTTATATTTGTTGACAATTTTTCTTGTAAATGTTAGATATTTTTTGATGCAGAAGAAGGATCAAAATTTCACAAAGTTTTGTGAATTTAAAGCATTGGTTGAGAAAGAGTCTTGCAAGAATGTTAAAGCTTTGAGGAGTGATAATAGTGGTGAGTATGTCTCGAATGAGTTTAAGAACTTCTGTGCAACAGAAGGGATTAAATGACAGTTGACGACACCCCATAACCCACAACATAATGGGGTGGCTGAAAGGAAGAACAGAAGCATTGTAGGAGCATCATGGGTGATGTTTCATGATCAGGGCCTACCACTACACTTGTGGGTTGAGGCATGCAACACAATTGTTTATTTGCAGAACATAAGCTTGCATCGAATACTTGGGATGAAAACACCAGAGGAGGCTTTCTTCGATAAGAGACCAAATGTTGGTCACTACAAGATTTTTGGGTCAACGGTATATTTCCATGTGACAAAAGATCCATGGAAGAAGCTTGAGCCAACAATAGATTTGGGGATATTTGTGGACTACACGGATACACCTCACAACTATCGGGTGTACTTTCTGACTATCAAGATGACAATGGTTCACATGGATGTCAGATTCGATGAGGATAACGTCATGCATGTTTCCCTTGAGAGGGAGTTTCAACTACATGCGATTGAGGAGATTTTATCTCCTAAGGTTGAGGAGCCTCAGATTGATGTGGAGCAGCCACATGTAGAGGATCTGGGAGTGGAGACAACCACTCAGACATGGTCTTCTAGAGATGGGAGAAAGAGCACCAGAGAGGTTGTCAGGTTATTACATGATGCATGGGAGAATGTGGGAGCACCCACATCTCAGTGCAGGTATAGGAGGTCACTTGAGAGGTACACTAGATACATGGATCTTATGAGCAGATGTGTTGAGACAAATCCATCTTCCTTTGAGGAGGCAGTGCAACAACTGGTTTGGGTTGATGCCATGGTGGAGGAGTATGACTCCATAGTTTGTAATAGTGTTTGGGATGTGGTCCCGAGACCGAAGGACAAGTTAGTGGGGAGCTCTCGATGGCTTTACAAGGTAAATCAAGCTACAGATGGTAGTGTGGAGAAGCATAAGGCCAGGTTTGTGGTTTGTGGCTTTTCACAGGTAAAGGGGATTGAATATGATGAGACCTTTCCTATTCTTGCAAGGTACTCATCAATCAGATCTATATTAGCACTATCAATGTAGATGGGTTGGAAGTTACATCAAATGGATGTAAAGACAACCTTCCTTAATGGCATGATTGAGGAAGAGGTGTACATAGAGCGGCTTGAAGGTTTTGAGATCTTTGACCATGAGTCGCATGTGTGCCAGCTCAAGAGAGCATTGTAGGGCTAAAGAAAGCACCCCATGCTTGGTACACTAGGATCGATATCTACTTCACCAAGTTGGGCTTCACTAAGAGTGATGCAGATGCGAACTTTTACCACATAGCGGTGGAAGGTAAATTGTTGATCATTGTGTTATATGTTGATGATTTGATTTTGACAGGTGATGATCAGCTGATCAAGTCTTGTAAGCAGGATCTTGCAAGAGAGTTTGAGATGAAGGACATGGGGCTCATGCATTAATTTCTAGGCATGGAAGTATGGCAGAGTGACCGAGAACTCTTTATGTCATAGATTAAGTATGCCAATGAGATACTCAGGAGGTTTCTCATGGAGAGTAGAAAACCCATGGAGACTCCCCTAGCAGGTAACTAGAGGAAGGAGGATGCTACTTCAGGGGAAGTAGTGGAAGCAATTGTTTGTAGGCAGCTTGTGGGTTCATTCATGTATTTGGTGAACACATGACCGAATATGTGCTATGTAGTTAACCAACTTAGTCAAGTGATGGTTAGGCCTACCAAGCTGTATTGGAAGGCGACAAAGCATGTGTTGAGATACCTCAAAGGCACTACTTAGTATGGATTGTGGTACATATAGTCAGAGGGAGAGAAGCTTCAAGGCTTCACCGATGTAGATTGGGTAGGGATTCCATCTGACAAGAAGAGCACATTAGGAGGGATCTTCAGTATTGGGTCGACAATTGTTTCTTGGTACAATAGGAAACATAGATCGGTTGCACTCAATTCAACAAAGGCAAAGTACATGGCTACAAGTCAAGCAACATGTGAGGCCATCTAGATTAGAATATTTTGGTTGGTTTTTTTGGTCAGTAGATGGATCCAACTATGATTTACTTCGATAACCAGAGTTGCATCAAACTCTCCGAAAATCTAGTTTTCATGATCGGTCCAAGCATATAGATATCAGATATCATCATCTTCGAGATTATGTATTGAGGCAGATTATGTTGTTGGATTACATTCCCACGAAGGAGAAAGATGTTTACATTTTGACAAAGGCATTGTCAAGATGTAAATTTGAATTTCAGAGAGACATGATCGGGGTAGATGATAATGCCTTTCTTGTTGAGAGGGAGTGTTGAGAAATGGCAACAAGAAATTCAAGTTTATTTTTTCCTTGAATTAAACTGTGAATTAAAATCAAATTCTATTCTCATAGCAACTTGTAAATAGTTAATTAAGTTTAAATAACCTAATTAGCTTAGGAATTTTGAGTTGGAAGTCTTTTTGTAGTAATGTATCTGTTATCCCTAAATTTAAGGGGTCCAAGATGCATTTATTTGAGTTGTAATTAGATAACTTAGTTTTACTGAGTTATAGATAGTTAAACTAGTTCTAACTGTTTGTGACACTTGTAGATGTCTAGTAGTGAGTTGGTGTGCTGGTGCATCCTCAGTGCTACTCCAAATAACTAAAGATTCCCTCATGAGAAACTCATGCATGTCAGTTCAGAGAAAGACTCAGTTGGGACTAGAGTGCAAGGATAGTGTACTATTAGTTGTATGATGATCTGAGTTGTACAGGTCATGCATGAAATCAGAGAAGGGCCTAGTTTTGGATTGTGTAGTTATGGAGGAAGGATTTCCCAATTAAATATGGAATGATACTCACTGGAATTACGCAAGGAAATAGGAGCTTGGAAGGCAACATAATTGGCTAAGTGTTGGCTAGAGTAGGTTTGTAAGGCAAAAAGTTGATCATACTTGTGCAGGAATTGGTCTAGTGAGAACAAGCTTTGTACTATCACTCAAATTTCTAACCAATGCAATAAATAGTTAGGGTTTTGAGAAGTGGCTTTCCCCAGTTAAAATTGTGTTATGTGTATTTGACTATCTCCCTCTTATTGATTATTGTTTTCACCGATCTATTGGTTTCTGATGTTTAAAGAGTAGAGTATATTCTTGTCTTGTGTTTTAGTACATTACATGAGTTGTGAATCTACAGAAAAATCTACATAAGACTCCGCCATAAAAGACATCAGTTGAGCAACAAGTTGATTCAAGGAAAGAAATAATGAAAAAACCAGAGGTGCCTAAGAAGGACGGCTTGAAAAGGGTGAAAGAAGCCAAAGAGGAGATTAAAGAATTGGAAAAAACAGAGTCAATTTTCAATCTGGAAAATGAAATCAATAAGTTAAAAGTTTCCATTCCTATTGCTGAACTTTTAAGAAATGAAAAGTACAAAAAAATAATCTTCACAATGTTAGATATCATTTTTGGGATTCAACTGCGTTAAGTAAGTCATTCATGTATGACCATTTCCATGAGAAGTAGTCGTAACTGACTAATTTCTCATGATTTTTGAATAGTTCACTTAGCACTCATTGCATCGGGTGATGCTCACAGGGGTGAAGAAGTGGGATTGAAACTAGTGAAATGAATCACATAGCATCAATCATCACTTCCGGGGCTTGCACCCGGTAACCAGGACTTCCCAGGAGGTCACCCATCCCAGATCTCCTCTGGCTCAAGCGCGCTTAACTGTGGAGTTTTTCTCCACAGTCAAGCCCACTTAGCTTGCTACCCCATTTGTAAACCTTAGCAAGTATTGTGCCTCATGAACCATTCAAGTAGAGATCCCTTCACTCTTTTTGAATTTAAGTATGGGGGTTTACGCAGTGCATTATATTAGATATCATTTTTGGGATTCAACTGCGTTAAGTAAGTCATTCATGTATGACCATTTCCATGAGAGGTAGTCGTAACTGACTAATTTCTCATGATTTTTGAATAGTTCACTTAGCACTCATTGCATGAGGTGATGCTCACAGGGGTGAAGAAGTGGGATTGAAACTAGTGAAATGAATCACATAGCATCAATCATCACTTCCGGGGCTTGCACCCGGTAACCAGGACTTCCCAGGAGGTCACCCATCCCAGATCTCCTCTGGCTCAAGCGCGCTTAACTGTGGAGTTTTTCTCCACAGTCAAGCCCACTTAGCTTGCTACCCCATTTGCAAAACCTTAGCAAGTATTGTGCCTCATGAACCATTCAAGTAGAGATCCCTTCACTCTTTTTGAATTTAAGTATGGGGGTTTATGCAGTGCATTATATTAGATATCATTTTTGGGATTCAACTGCGTTAAGTAAGTCATTCATGTATGACCATTTCCATGAGAGGTAGTCGTAACTGACTAATTTCTCATGATTTTTGAATAGTTCACTTAGCACTCATTACATCGGGTGATGCTCACAGGGGTGAAGAAGTGGGATTGAAACTAGTGAAATGAATCACATAGCATCAATCATCACTTCCGGGGCTTGCACCCGGTAACCAGGACTTCCCAGGAGGTCACCCATCCCAGATCTCCTCTGGCTCAATCTAAATTCACAGGATTCCATATATCTAGATGATGATCCTCTAGAATTGTTTTTTTGCTCCACATGTCACTAGCATAAATGATGATGTTCCCACTTTTTATGTAAGTCTGAGCATACATGATATGATTCTTCATAATGCTATGTTAGACTCTGGAGCTTCCGACAACCTGATGCTAAAATTAGTCATGTACCATTTGGGACTCTAGATTACCAGACCTTACAAAGGCATGTTCCCATTTGATTCCAGAAAAGTAAAATGTTTAGGCCTCATAAACGACCTATTTGTAACCCTGGAACATATGCTTGCTAAGAGTGTAATGATGGACATAGTGGTAGGAGACATTCCAGCTAACTTTTGCATGCTATTGTCTCTACCGTGGGTAGCAAGATTAGGAGGAACATTGTAGATGGACATGACTTATGCATCAATCCCCTTGTTTGGTGAGTTGAAAATATTACATCAGGAAATCCAAATGGCCTACATGGTAAGCAATAAAACTCGGCTTATTAATCATCGCATTTATGCAGTAGACATAGAAGTAGGATTACAAATTTCTTTAATAATGTCTGTATTAATGGAGAATTGTCAAAACATGTTGAGGTTGGTGTTAAGAAAAAACAAGATAAAGAATTGTCAGATGAAGTTTGAAATTTATATTTTGATGGATCCACTTCTGAGAAGGGATTTGGGGAAAGAATTTGGATTTTTCCTCCAAAATGTACTAGTCAGTTTCATTCATACAAACTGTATTTGGACTGTACAAACAACGTGGTAGAGTATGAAGCTCTAATTATCGGGCTGAACATGTTGAGAGATCATAAAGTGAAGAGAATTCGTATCTTTGGAGATTCAGAGCTAATTGTGAACCAAGTCAAAGGTAGTTATCAAACTAGGAATCTGAGGACGAGGGCCTACTAGAATGAGGTATGGGATTTATTTTTAAATATTTTATCTAAGCATGAAATTTCTCTCATTCCCAGATAAGACAATGGAATTGAAAACTCTATAGCAATAACAACCAGTGCATTTGGAATTCCTATTTATCCTAATGAAAAATAAGAAAGAAATGTTAAGAATAGGCAATCTATTCTAAATAACAGTATGCACTAGTAGTTGTTTGAAGACGAACAAAAAATTAAAAGGTTTCTTGAAAGAATAGAAGAATTTCTCAACAATCCAATTGACAAAGATGAAGGTGAGAACATAGAAAAATATGTTGAAACATCATGCTTTTTGAACAACTGTTGTTGGGTAGGATATAATTCAGTTAAGTAATAACATAATCCCTAGAGGCTTAGTTCCTTTAAAGAGTTTGTTTGATTCAAATGATGTGGAAATAAAACTCATAATCTTGCTAGAAGATGGCGAGATGGAAGATTATAATTTCAGAACTAAAGATAATCCAAAAATGGTCAAAGTTTCTAACACTTTGAAAACGGAGAAAATTTTGAAGTATGCATAATTGTTAAAGGAATTTGGAGATGCATTCGCCTGGAGATATGAATACTTGAAGGTCTATGACAAAACTATCATCCAAAATACTATACCACTCAAAGAGAATGAGAAGCCCTTTAATCATAATTTGAGGAGAATTAACCCAAAGCTACTTCCACTGATTGAAAAAGAGGTGAAGAGACTGTTAGATGCAAAAATCATCATCCCACTTAGATTTTCAAATTGGGTAGAAAACTTGGTAGCAGTCAGAAAAAGGAGCGGGGAAATTCACCTATGCATGGATTTTAGAAATTTAAATAAAGCCTCATTTAAGGATAATTATCCTTTACCGAAAATGGATCACATTCTACAAAAGGTGGTTTGCTCAGAAATGATTTCCATGTTGCATGTGTTTTCTAGGTATAATCAAATCCTAGTTAATCCAAAAGATCATGACAAGACTACTTTCACCACACCCTGGGGCTCATTTATGTATTAAAAAATTCCTTTCAGACTCATGAATTTCAATGCCACCTTGCAAAGAGTGATGGATATCATTTTCAATAATGAAAGAGATAAGTTTGTTGTAATTTATCTAGATGATATAACTATCTTTTCAAAATCTGAATCTACTGACTTAAAGCATTTGAGGAGAGTCTTCACTAAGTGCAGAAAATTCAAAGTATCTTTGAATACAAAAAAATCCCATTTTTCTATGAAAGAAGGGAAGTTGTTGGGACACAATATCAAAGGAGGGCATTCAAATATATCCCAACAAAGTGACAGTAATACAAAATATTGAACAACCAAGAAACAAGAAATAAGTGCAATCATTTCTAGGTAAAGTAAATTTTTGTGACGTTTTATCCCAAATTTTGCAGAAATTTTGAAAGTAATGTCAAACATGGTTAAGAAAGGAAGTGAGAATAAGTGGACTGAATAAGTAACGAATTCTTTTAATGATATAAAAAAAAATTTAGGTCAATCACCTTTACTTGGAAATCAAGCCTACCAAATTGATTAAAGGAAAAGGTTTGGCTAGCCTAATGACTGAAACAAATCTTGATACTTTTGGTATAAATTCAATTTTTTAATTATCAAATCTTCCAGATGAAGAATCAATGGTTAGAGCATAAGATTGTTTCAAAAAATGTTCATGGTATGTTGATGTTGTTTACATTTTGTCGAATATACAAGTTCCATCAGGAATAGAAAATACTCAGGCTAGAATTTTTAGACTGAAATATGTCAAGTATTGTCTTTTAAATGGTTATTTATATTGGAAACACCATCAAATTATCTTATAGCACTTCCTATTAGAAGATGAAGCCAAGAAAATGAGTAAAGACTTTCATGAAGGAGCCTATAGGGGACATCATTACTAGAAGGGCACAACAGATAAAATCTTGAGAGATGGATTTTACCGGCTTACTTTATTTTATGATGTTAGAAAATAAGTAGTAGCATGTCATAAATGTCATTTGTTTGAGGGTAAGTCAAAATTAATGTCTCTTCCTTTGAAACCTATCTTTGTGGAGGCACCTTTTCAGCAATGTGGCCTTGACTTCATAGGTGACATTCATCTGACATCATCAGCACAACACAAATGGATCTCAACAGAGACAAATTACTTCACAAAATGGATTGAAGCACTCCCAACCAGGCAACCTATTGATCTCATGGTTATTCAATTCATAGAATACATTATTTCTAGGTTTGTTTGTCCAAAGCGTTATTAGTAGTAATGCACAATGTTTCAAATCCAAGAAACTAATAAAATTCTGTGAAGACTACCATATCAAGCTTAGCCATTCCACAAACTATTACCCTCAAGGTAATGGGATCGTAGAGTCCTCAAATAAAAGTTTAATCAAAATTGTTAAAAAGATGTTAGAAGACAATAAGAAGGCTTAGCATACAAAACTAAATTTTTCCTTATGGGCAGATAGAGTTAGTACTAAGAGATAAATCAACACTACTCCTTTCCGGTTATTATATGGTGTCGATGCAACATTTCCTATTTCAATTGGAATTCTTGTTATGAAATATTTACAGGAATTAGGAGAAGAACCAAATCATCTACAGAGGAGGATAAATCAATTAATAGAGGTACAAGAAAATAGAGAGAACGTCTATGGAAAATCTCAAGAAGCTTAAGATTAGATCAAAAAATCTTTTGACAAAAGGATAAAAGAATATGACTTTAAATGGCAAGATTTAGTTTTGAAATGGGATGCTTGAATTGAGGATAAGGGTAAGCATGGGAAGTTTGACAACATTTCGAAAGGAAAATATAGAATTGCATATTTCCGTGGTAGCAACAGTTTCATCCTAGAAGATCTGTAAGGAGTATTACTGCCTGGAGGTCCAATCAATGGACATTTCCTGAAACATTACATCTCCTAAACAAATAATGGTTTTCAAATTTCATTGGACATATCCATATATTTTTGAAAAAACTTGCAAGTATGGATGAGCATTTTGAGGGACTTGAAGCCTGAACAAAAGGCTTTGAGGTTTTGATAATGTTTATCAAAGAATAAAGTTGTTTTATAAGCAATTATGTTTCTAAAGTTGAAAGTCTATAAAAGAGCATCTTTTGAAATGTGAGTTCTTTATTTTTGAGTCAGTAAAGTTTTGTTTTGAACTAACCTTTTTGTAATAAGTAGGCTACTGGTGTATGGGGTTCTTGCTTCCATTGGTGATCGAAAACATCCCCATGGAGCCAATTGTTATCACATTTTGATTTATAAATGTTTTTAAGAAATTGTTGACAATTTTTGTGTCAGCATTTTTTCGTTTGTAATAAATATGGAAATCATTGTCAGTGAGATCATCAACCTATTGATGGTTTCACCTTTTTTCTTTAGAACAATGTATTGACAATAGGATTATCAAAATTTTGGGTTTGGTTGATAGGCTGACTATCAGCGCCAAAATAATTCTCAAAATTTGATTTTTCAAATTGCGTCAAGACCACATCAACAACAAAAATGATGGCTTTTAGAAATGTGTCATGTCCATATCGAAGGGGTAAGTACTTGTTAAATCAATGTTTTCAGAGGCCATAGGATATGGTTAATTCAATAATCATCCCAAGTTTAAAGAAAAGATTCCCGACTACAATTATTAACCCAGACTTGTAATGATTTACCTCACATTGTAATTATTTCACCCCATTGTCAAGTCATTTCACCGTTAGTAATTTCTATTATTAGCTTTGAATTTGGTTACGCCCAGCAAGATTTTCATATGAGATTTCCTCAAAAATCTAGGGTCAAATCCCAATAAGTTTCCTCCATTTAAGAACATAACAAAATGGGAAAAAGCAGTAAGACTAACTGAACTGAGCCTAATATGTCTGACCTTTTAATGGTCTAACCCAACATCAAGTAGCAATTTCAGTAGGAAGAGTGGGAAAAATTCTTCCACCGATACACAGATTATCACGATGTCGTAGCTGGTGTGTTTTCTCAGGGCTTTGATAGCAACCAGGCGGAAATTTGCGTACACTTTTTTCGAGTTACGGATGACCTAATTGCAGAGGCTACGATCCTACCTGCAGATGGAGAGCGGGTTTTCAGAAGCCATGTATTAGCTGGGATCGATGTCCAATTTTTCTTGAAAACAGAGTCCAAAGACAAAAATTGGAAGCTAGGCATGGAAAGATCATGGATGGAGGATAAATGGACTTGTTTGCAAGCGAAAGAGTTGTTCTATCAATAAGGGACCTATTTCTATCATCAAAGGAGATATTATGAAGATACCTTTTCTCAGCCTAGATATTAGCATATTTTCTAGAAAATATTTTTATTTTAAAAAAACTTTATGAATTTCAATATATATTTCAAAGACATGAACTAAGAAGACTTTACTATTTTTTTATTACTGTAATTAAGTTTGAAGCTATAATATTGTGAATAGTTGTTGTAAAGTCTATAAAGACAATTTCTAAAGAATGAAATGAGGTTGGCTTTTACTTGATAATATAGCATTTTGGTGTATTATTTGAGCAGATCTTAAATATATACAGTGTTTGATGACCATTTGTAGAAAATTCTTGTGTTGTATTTCCATGTCTGTTTTATCTCTATTTTAAAAACCTTCTTCATGTCTGGAAAATTTAGTATCTGAATTTGGGATTCATTATGCTCTCGTTTGGTTATTTCTCAGGCATTAGTACTTGTTGTTAAATTAGATAAAATATTGTGTTCTTCAGTTCCCTTCTTCCAAATTTCTCAAACTGTCAAAGGAGTTATTGCTACTATGCTTTCTTCGTCTTGCTTATTAAATCTAGAGCATCATCTGATAAGTCTACGCTCCATGCCCAATGGTTTATTTTATATACATTCCAACCAAATTTCATCATTCCATAGACAAATTTGGCCATAGAACTTAAAGTAAAACCTACTACTACATTGACTTAGAGTGGTTGTGTTTTAGGGAGAGATTCCTCTCCAGGTTGAAGGGCTAGCGTTCAACCTCAAAGAGGTTAGAGGTTATCTACAAGGTTTTCCCACAACTATATTTCCTCTAAGAGATAACATTTTGGCGTTGTTTCCAGGGAATGAAAGGCGTATTTTTCCCCAAAAGATTTTGTTGAAGTTCAGATTTTTGAGGGAAAACTGAGATTTTCGTATCAGTTTGGCTGTAAGATGTTTTCTCTAGAGACTCCACATTATAGTCTGAAGTGTTCTTATTAATGAAGTTCTAGCTCATATAGGCATTTATACTGAGAGGAACCCTGATCCAAATCCACCGCAGGTTTTTTCAAGCCCAAAAAAGTTGTTTAGGAAAAATGCTCCTAAGGAATCAGGTACGATCAATTTAGAAAGGTCTTATTCTCTACCTGCAAAGATTGAAGTTTTTGAATATTTGGTGTTAGATATTAAATTTGAAAGTAATTTACTCATATCTAAGTCCGAAAGTAGTCTATCAGATATTTTTCTTGATCCAATAGATCTAAAGACCTTTACCCCTGGGCCCTCTATCCCAAAATTAGAGCTATTACTACAAGATTTCAAGATTTGGTCTCATTTTCAGAAATTAGAACATAAAATCTAGGAACTCCAGGAAGTTGCAGCTAGATCTCCAAATTTTCCTTATTTCATCCCATCTTTATTTGCCTCAACTACTCATCTATCCTTTGTGGGTGTCCAAAAGCCTATTCCATCAACTGTTATCACAATAATCCTAATACCTCTCACATTCATTGTCCTAACTCCTGTTGTTAGTGTATTTTCATATACTACCCCCATGGTTGCCTAATATACACCTTTGGATCTTGGAGGTCAGATACATTACCTCTGTTTAAATTATGGACATTTTTTGATTTAGTTTGATGGTACTGGGTATTATACAGCTTACCAACATGTAGACAATCTTAATGACTTTATAGATCTAGAGGAGGTTGACCATGAGGACATCGAATGGATACATTTTACACAAAGTCTATCAGGAGAGGTAAAGAAATGGTTCAGATATTTACCTGCAACAAGTATCAATAATGTCCAGCAGTTTTAGCAATTGTTTCTTGCCATATGGGAGGTGAAGAAAAATCCACTACATATTTTAGTCGAGTATGACGCTCTTAAAAGGATTCTAGGGTAATTTATCCAAGGATTCACAGCTAGATTTAAAAAGATTTACAATTCAATTCCAGCTAAGATAAAACCTCCCTCAGGATTAGCCTTGTTACATTATCCTGATGGTTTTGATGTTGAAATAGCCTATAAACTCTGGGAAAGAAATCTTGTCACTTTGGAAGCAATGTAGAGTAATGCAATCAGAGTAAAAGCCAATTTGTTGGCTAAGAAGGTGAAAATGAAAACTGAGAAAAGAGTGGTGTTCAATGAAGACTTGCATTCTTCACCTAATATCAAATTTGATGTGATGTTGAAAATGATGGAAAATATGCTTGATAGGATAACTCCTTCTAGGGCCTAGAATCAACCTTAGGTGAAAAATATGAACTTCAAGAGGCCTCAAGGGTCTCAGAACCATCCAAGAGAGTAGAAGGTTGTTGATGATCAACAAGCTGTTGTTCGACCTCCTTCTCCGGAGGGATTTGTTGATGAGGAGGTCACTGAAGAAGAAGAGCATCAAATTGGATGTTTTGATGATAAAGATACACAAGTGTTTTCTACTAAGGAGGAGCATGACCTTTCTGCTAGATGCTCAGGCGAGAAGGACAACATTAACATTTGTGATTCAATAGTTTATCAAGAGGGCTATAATAATGTAGTAACTGATTTTTAAAGGCAGTACAATCTCATGAGCGAGAATGTTCCCATAAAGACTCCACCACAAAAGACAACAATTGAGTAGCAAGCTAATTCAAGGAAAGAAATATTGAAAAAACCAGAGGAGCCTGAGAATGATAGCTCGAAAAAGGTAGAAAAAGCCAAAAAGGAGATTGAAGAATTGGAAAAAACACAGTCATTTTTCAATCTGGAAAATGAAATCAGTAAGTTAAAAGTTTCCATTCCTTTTGCTACACTTTTAAGAAATGAAAAGTACAAAAAATATTCTTCACAATCGTTAAGAGTTTGGAGAGTGATCATATTAATATAAGTTCACGGGATTCCCTAAATCTAGATGATGATGCTCCTAAATTTGTTTATGACCCACATGTCACTAGCATAAATGATGATGTTCCCACTTTTTATGTAAGTTTGAACATACATGATATGATTCTTCATAACGCTATGGCAGAATCTGGAGCTTCCCACAACCTGATGCTAAAATTAGTCATGGACCATTTAGGACTCCAAATTGCTAGACCTTACAAAGACGTGTTCTCATTTGATTCCAGAAAAGTAAAATTTTTAGCCTCATAAAGGACCTAGTTGTAACATTGGAAAAGATGCTTTCTAAGAGTGTAATGATGGACATAGTAGTAGAAGACATTCTAGCTAGGTTCAACATGCTATTGTCTCAGTCTTGGGCAATAATATTAGTAGGAACATTGTAGATAGACATGACTGATGCGTCAATCCCCTTGTTTGGTGAGTTGAAAAGATTGCATCGGGAAGTCCAAATGGCCTACATGGTAAGCAGTAAAACTCAACCAGATAATCATCCCATTTATGCAGTAGACATAGAGGTAGGATCACAAATTTTCTTTAATGATATTTGTATTAATAGAGAATCGTCATAACAGGTTGAGGTTGGTGTTCAACAAAAATAGGCTAAAGAATTGTCAGATGAAATTTGCAATTTATATTTTGATCGCTCCACTTGTGAGACAGGGTCTGGGGTAGGAATTTAGATTATTTCACCAGACTCTACTAGTCAGTTTCATTCATACAAACTATATTTCAACTGTACAAACAACGTCGTAGAGTATGAAGCTCTGATTATTGGGCTGAACCTATTGAGAGATCAGAAAGAGAAGAGGATTTGTATCTTTGGAGATTCAGAGCTAATTGTGAACCAAGTAAAAGGTACTTATCAAACCAAGCATCTGAGAATGAAGGCCTACTACAATGAGGTACGGGATTTATTTTCAATTTTTTTCTTTGAGGATGAAATTTCTCTCGTTCCTAGAGAAGATAATGGAATTGTAAACTATGTAGCAACAACAACTAGTGAATTCATAATTCTTATTTAACCTAATGAAAATTATGAAATCAATGTTAAACATAGGCCGTTTATTCTAGATAACACTAGGCACTCGCAAGTGTTTGAAGACGATTAGCAAATTAAAAGGTTTCTTGAAAGAACAAATGATTTTCTTAGCACATTAATTAACAAAGATGAACGTGAGAACACAAAAAAAGATGTTGAAACAACAAGCTTTTTGAACACTGTTGTTGGGCAGGATATAATTCAGTTAAGTAATAACATAATCCCTAGAGGCTTAGTTCCTTTAGAGCATTTTTTTGATTCAAATGATTTGGCAATAAAACCCAGAATCCTTCCAGCTAATGGGGAGATGGAAGATTCTAATTTGGGAACTAAAGATAATCTAAAAATGGTCAAAGTTTCTAACGCTTTGAAAACAGAGCAGAAGTTGAAGTATGCAGAATTGTTAAAGGAATTTGTAGATTTATTCACCTAGAGATATGAAGATTTGAAGATCTATGACAAAAGTTTCATCCAACATAATATACCACTCAAAGAGAATGAGAATCCCTTTAAACAAAAGTTGAGGAGAGTCAACCCAAAGCTATTGCCATTGATTGAAAAATAGGTGAAGAGATTGTTGGATGCAAAAATCATCATCCCACTGATATTTTCAAATTGGGTATAAAAATTGGTACCAGTCAAAAAAAGGAGCGTGGAAATTCGCTTGTGCATGGATTTCAGAAATTTAAATAAAGCCTCATTAAAGGATAATTATCATTTACTCAAAATGGATCACATTCTGGAAAAGGTGGTTGGCTCAGAAAGGATTTCCTTGCTTGATGGGGCTTTTAGGTATAATCAGATCCTGTTTAATCCAAAAGATCAGGACACGACTACTTTTACCACAACTTGGAGCACATTTATGTATTCAAAAATGCCTTTCAGAATCATGAATGTCGGTGCCACCTTCTAGAGAGCGATGGATATCAATTTTGATGATGAAAGAGATAAGTTTGTTGTAATTTATCTAGAGGATATAACTATATTTTCAAAAATTGAATCTGCGCACTTAAAGCATTTGAGGACAACCTTCACTAAGTTAAGGAGATTCAGAGTTTCTTTGAATTCGAAAAAATCCCATTTTGTTATGAAAGAAGGCAAGTTGTTGGGATACATAGTATCAAAGAAGGGAATTCAAATAGATCCCATCAAAGTGTTGGAAATACAAAATATTGAACAACCATGAGACAAGAAAGAAGTGCAGTCATTTCTAGGTAAAGTAAATTTTTTGCAACGTTTTATCCCAAATTTTGCAGAAATTTTGAAAGTAATGTCAAACATGCTTAAGAAAGGAAGTGAGATTAAGTGGACTGAACAAGAAAAGAATTATTTTAATGATATCAAAAATCTTTAGGTCAAGCACCTTTACTCATTAGTCCAGATTTCTCAAAGGACTTTATGCTTTTTTCTTTTGCCTCCGAGCACACCATTTCTAGTGTTTTACTTTAGAAGAATGAGGAAGGTGAAGAAGAACCCATTTCCTTTTTAGTAGGGCATTGAGATATGTTGAAGTAAAATACAACATACTAGACAAACAAGCATATGCATTAATCAAGGCACTTAAATATTTTAGAGTCTTTATATTGCATTTTCACGTAACTGCATATGTGCTAGATGTTGCAATAAAGAGTATTTTAGTTCATCTGGATAGTGATGGCAAGAGAGGGACATGGATTCTAAGATGTTAGCGTTTGACTTGGAAATCAAGCCTAGCAAGTTAATTAAAGGACAAGGTTTGGCTAGACTAACGGTTGAAATAAATCTTGAGACATTTGGCATAAATTCAACTTTTGAATTATCAGATCTGCGAGGTGAAGAATTAGTGGTTAGAGAAGAGATTGTTTCAAAAAATGTTTGTGGTATGTTGACGTTGTTTAAATTTTGTAGAATCTACAATTTCCACCAGTAATAGATAAGACTTGGGGCAAATTTTTGAGACTCAAATATGTTAAGTATTATCTTTTAAATGGTTATTTGTATTGGAAAGACCCTCTGGGTATCTTATTGTACTGCCTATTAGAAGATGAAGCCAAGAAAATGAGTAAAGACTTTCATGAAGGAGCCTGTGGGGGATATCATTACTGGAAGGCCACAACATATAAAATATTGAGAGATGGATTTTACTGGCCTACTTTATTTTCTGATGTTAGAAAAAAAGTAGAAGACTGTCATAAATGTCAGTTGTTTGAGGGTAAGTCAAAATTAATGTCTCTGCCTTTGAAACCTCTCTCTATGGAGGCACCTTTTCACTAATGGGGCATTGACTTCATAGGTGAAATTATTTCGGCATCATCAACACAACACAGATCGATCTTAACAGGGAAAAATTACCTCACAAAATGGGTTGAAGCACTCCCAAGCAGGCAAGCTATTGATCTCATGGTTATTCAATTCTTAGAAAACATTCTTTCTAGGTTTTGTTGTCTAAAGAGAATTATTACTAATAATGCACAAATGTTTCAAATCCAAGAAACTAATTAAATTTTGTGAAGACTACCATATCAAGCTTAGCCATTCGACAACCTATTACCCTAAAGGTAATGGGCTTCCAAAGTCCTCAAATAAAAGGTTTAATCAGAATTATTACAAAGTTGTTAGAAGACAACAAGAAGGCTTGGCATACAAAACTCAAGTTTTCCTTATGGGAATATAGAGTTAGTACTAAGAGATCAATCAACACTACTCTTTTCTAGTTAGTATATGGTGTCGACATAAATTTCTTGTTTCAATTGGAATTCTTGTTATGAAATATTTACAGGAATTAGGAGAATAACCAAATCATCTACAAAGGAGGATAAATCAATTAATAGAGGTACAAGAAAATAGAGAGAAAATCTATGAAAAGTATTAGGAAGTTCAAGATTAGATCAAGAATTTTTTTGACAAGAAGACAAAAGAAGATGACTTTAAATGGCAAGATTTAGTTTTGAAATGGGATGCTCGAATTGAGGACAAGGGTAAGAATGGGAAGTTTGAAAACATTTGGAAAGGACCACAAAAAATTGAAGGTTTCTGTGGTAACAATAGTTTCATCCTAGAATATTTGCAAGGAGTATTACTGCCTAGAGGTCCAGTTAATGGGCGTTTTGTGAAACATTACATCTCCTAAACAAAGAATTATTTTCAGACTTCATTGTACATATCCATATATTTTGAAAAAACTTGCAAGTGTGGATGAACCTTTTGAGGAACTTTAAGCCCGAAGAGAAGGCCCTGAGGTTCTGATAATGTTTATCAAAGAATAAAGTTTTTTTATAAGCAATTATGTTTTTAAAATTTAGAGTCTATAAAAAGAGCATCTTTTGAAAGATGTGTTCTTTATTTCTAAGTCAGTAAAGTTTTGTTTTGAACCAACCTTTTTGTAATAAGTAGGCTGCTGGTGTATCAGATTCTTTCTTCCATCAGTGATCGATAACATCCCCATGGAGCCAACTGTTATCACATTTTGATATATGAAATGTTTAAAAAAAATTGCTAACAATTTTTGTGTCAACATTTCTCGTTTGTAATAAACATGGAAATTGTTGTTAGTGAGATTATCAATTTATTGATGGTTTCACAGTTTTTCTTCAGAATAATGAGTTGACAATGAGGTAATCATCATTTGAGTTTGGTTGAGAAGCCAACTATCAGTGCTAAAACAAGTTTCAAAATTTGATTTTTCAAATTGTGTTGACCACATCAACAATAGAAATGATGGTTTTTGGAAACGTGTCATGTCTAGCTCAAAGGGGGAAGTACTTGTTAAATCAATGTTTTCCGCTACCATAAATTAAATAATCATCCCAATTTTAAGGCAAAGGTTCCCAACTACAATTATTAACCCACTTGTAATGATTTACCTTGCATTGTAACTATTTCAGCCCATTGTTAAGTCATTTCACAGTTAGTAATTTTTATTATTAGCTTTGAAATTGGTTATGCCCAGAAAGATTTGCATCTGATTTTCCCCCAGAAATCTAGGATCAAATCCCGGTAAGTTTCCTTAGTTTAATCACACAAAAGAATGGGAAAAAGTTGTAAGGCTAAAATAACATAGCCTAAGATGTCCGACCTTTTGGTTATCTATCTCGACATCCAACAACAATTTCAGCAATCAGGGTGAACAAAATTATTATGTCGATGCACAGATTATCACGATGCCATAGCTTGTGCATTTTCTCAGGGTTTCGATGGAATCCAAGTGGAAATTGGCAGACTCTTTTTTCCAGTTATGGAGGAGCTAATAGTAGAGGCTATGACCCTACCTGCATATGGATACGGGTTTTCAAAAGCCATGTATTAGATGGGATCGATGTCCCATTTTTCTTGAATACAGAGTTCAAAGACAAAAATTGGAAGACAGGGGTGGAAGGATCATGGCTAGAGGATAAATATCACGATCTGCTTCACATTACTCAACAATACTTCACATGTGAGGGCAGTTTCAACCAGGTAAACCTTTACCACTTTCATTTCCGAGCACATTTAGCTGGTCAGGTTAGGATGAACACTTGTTTCTATGTAATGAAGAGTTTAAAACACATGGCTGCTCGTTTTAGAGACAAAACCGAACCTTCTCCTCATTTTGTCTACAATAAAGCTCTAATCAAATTGTTGATTGAAAACCAACTAGCTAAAGTATGGATAACTTGGAGTCATTTCTTTTTATGGGGAGGTTTTCCACCTCAACCCCCTAAATTTCAAAGAGGAAGGAAGAAAGGTACTAAATAGGGGAGGAAAACTCATGTAGAAGCTCCCATTGAGTCAACCCCTAGCCACAAAGCCACAGACAACCCTTCATCATCCTAAAATCCCTAAATTTTATCAAAGGAAAAGTGTTAGACTCAAGAAACTAGACCCTGCATCCCTTGAAAATTTACCCTCTGCTATCAATTCTCCTCAGGTTGTAAGTCTGCTCGTTGAAGCATCCCCTACAGACACGAATCTACCAGAAAATATTAAAGGAAAATAAATTGAAGTTTGAGAGTCAAATTGAACAAACTCCATTGTTTGAAACTTTTAAAGGAGGCAAAAGACCCCATATAAGGCCAAAAAACAAATTAAGGTTTAAAATAAATCTAAGAAGAAATCCAGAATTGGTCAAGAAGGTAATTAATGTAGACAATATTCCATTAGAGGACCTTAAAATCAACAAGAAAAATACTATAGTTTCTAAAAAGAACAAAGATAAAGCAACCAATGGGGAAAGGTCCTATGGAAACCAGGCAAAGAAAAAGACAGAGAATGGAGAAAGTAGATGTGCTTTTGAAATTTTGATTATGCGTTGAGAAATAATTTTTTTTGGAGCTGACATCTCTGTTGTCAGCGAATTTTGAAAGCTTGTGCTGGCACCTATGTTGCCAACAAAATTTTGTAGAAAAGAGCACTGAAATTGTTGTTAGTAGTGCATTCTGAAAACAAACAAAGAAGGAAATGTTGACAGTCAGTCTATGAGTGAAATTCTTAACTTAGGCAACTAAAAAATTTGGTAGCGGAAGTATCAACGATTACACCAGGAAACCCGAGGAAGAAGGAGGTCTAATGGAAGAGCATTTTTCAAGAGTGACTAGATACATTTTGCAACAAGGGACCTACTTGCAAGTGAAAATGTTGTTCTATTAGTAAGGGACCTGTTTCTATCATCAAGGGAGATATTATGAAGATACTTTTTCTCAACCTAGATATTAGCATATTTTCCAATAAATAGTTTTATTTTAGAAAAACTTTATCTACTTAAATATATATTTCAGATACATGAACTTAGAAGAATTTACTATTTTATGATTATCATTGTAATTAAGTCTGAAGCTACAATCTTGTGAGTAGTTTTTATAAAGTCTATAAAGACAATTTCTAAATAATGAAATGAAGCTGGCTTTTACTTGGAAAGATAGCATTCTGGTGTATTATTTGGGCATATCTTAAATATATATATAGTGTTTGATGAAAATTTGCATAAAATTCTTGTGTTGTAGTTCCTTGTCTGTTTTAAAAACCTTTTTCATGTCTAGAAGACTTCGTATCTGAAATTGGGATTCTTTATGCTCTGGTTTCCTTATTTCTCAAGCATTAGTACTTGTTTTTCAATTAGATAAAATATTTTTTTCTATAGTTCTCTTCTTCCAAATTTATCAAATTGTCAAATGAGTTATTGCTACCCTTAGTTTTGTGTCCTAATCATTAAATCTATATCACCATCTGATAAGCCTATACTCCATGCCCAATGGTTTATTTTCGATAGAACCCAACCAAATTTCATCATTAAGTAGATAAATATGGTCATAGAACTTAAAGTAAAACCTACTACTACATTAACCTAGAGTACTTGTGTTTTAGGGAGAGATCCCTCTCCAGGTTGAAGGGCCAACTTTCAACCTCAAACAGGTTAGAGGTTATCTTAGATGTTTTCCCACAAGCAGGTTTCCTCCAAGAGATAACACTCTCAATGGTTCTTTATGCATCATATGGATCACACTTACTATGCCCTGTTGTGATTCACATTAGTCTCTTTGTGGACTATCGTGTCTCACATCTCTTGATGATATTGTAAGGGTTTAATACTTTGGTAAAGTCAATTGTCTATATGACAATAAGCCCATGAGATAGTAACCCTATTGACAGTGAGGCAATAACCCTATTTACAGTGAATTAATGACCTTATTGACAGTAAAGCAGTAACACTTGGTATGGTAGTGGAGCTGTATGTAATTGACATTTTATATGGCATGATTGTCATAATGATATGAAAATAATGGTATAACAATGATCTTCATATAAGTCAATGATACATATTATTATGCCTTTGATATGTGTTGTTGAGAGATCTATATGTATACGACAAGTGACCTTTGGTATATGGTAGTGACACTCTATGACTTATCTCCATGACGATGAATGATGCATATTAGTAATCTTGATATGACAAAGTCCATGACATGATAGTATGGTTGCAGCAGTGATATTGATGACACATATAACATGATGGATGATAGATGTGACATTGTCGCTATAGTTTATGTGATATTGTATATGACAGTGATATGATAAAAACTCTCTTGGGCTTATTTCGTTTAGTTCAAAAATTAAGTTTTGAACTGACTTGGGTTGGCCCTAGAAGGCTTGATGTGATTTTTGTATCTCTTTCTCATTGTACTTTGTATCTCAGCTGAAAAAATCATGAATATCTAATAGAAGAAGATTTTGTTTGGGCTTTCCCCCTTGTGGGGTTTTCCCCTGGTCTTTGACCTAATTCTCGGTGTCTCTATTATGTATGATTTTCTTGTGTTGTTATTTACTGTTTTTTTTTTATTGTTGATGTTATTGTTCTCTCTACATAATTGCTAATGATGTTATGATGTTATGGGGTGAATGTTACATGTAAATGATGAAAAAGTTTGAAAATGCAATTATCTTCGGTAGAGAACAATCTAGCCCTAAAAATTAACACGGTATCAGAGATGGGTTGAAGAAAATTCATTGACATCACTCGTGTGAAGACACCTATAATGAAGTTCATGATCAAAGTAGAGTGAAAGGGATGAAGATGGCAAAGATTTAAAAGGATGCTAGGTTTTGAAGGAAACCTTAAGAAACCCTTGTTTTTACGATAGAGGTTAGTGTTTGTGAGAAAGCCTTGAAGTGGCATTGGATATGGTCATGAGATGATCGGTGATAAGCCCATGATAGATTCAAAGAAACCCTAGGAGAAGGGTATGCTGCACATTTAATGGTCATCATATACATTGATGGTTGGACTTGATTGATGATGAAAGAGATAAAGGATACAAGTGGTACTTATGAAGATTTATTTGTTCTAAAGACGATATGGACATATAGTTGATGGCCCATGGTACAAGATTAAGACGACAATTGATAACTTTCTCCAATCTTCTTTAAATATATAATATATTAAATAAATATAGTAATTATTATAAAATTAGAAAGTCTAAATTAAAATTAATTAAAATTATTTTTAACCAAATAATTCAAATTTTTGATTAATATTAATATCAATATTATTAATAAGTAATAGTAATATTAACATTAATTCCTAATCATTCATTCTAAAATAAAATTAAAATCAATTCTAATTATTTATTCTAAAGTTAAATCAATTCTAAATTAAAATTTGTTCTAAATTAAAATTTATTAAAATAATTTTTAGTTTAATCTTAATCAAAATCTTAATTAATATTAACCAATAATTTTTAATTTCTTTTAATAAAATTCGAAATTAAAATTAAATAAAATTAATTATAATTAAAAATATTAATTGTATAAGTTAATTAGACCTAATTGAAACTATTTTTATTTGGATTAATAGTAATATCAAAATTATTAATGATTAGTATTAATATTCCTTAATCATTTATTACAAAGTGGAATTAAAATTAAATGAATTCTAATAATTTATTCTAGAATAAAATTAATTCTATATCTATTAAAATGATTATTTGAATCTTAATCAAAAATTTAAATTATATTAATATTAATATTAAAATTACTAATAAAGCTTAACTTTTAAAACTTTAATAACATTCCAAATTAAAATTCTAAATTAAAATTAATTAAAAAAAAAAAAGAATAAAAAAAAATTAATTAGAATTAATTGAAATTGTTATTATTTTTATTTCATCCCTAATATGTAATTCAATTGAAGTTCCAATAAAATTAAGTGTATTAATTGTAATAATTATGAAGTATTCTTAATAATTATTATCATCAATTATAAATAAAGGTATGGTCGGCTACCAACATTCCCATTCCATCTAGCTCATTCATCTATTTACTTATTCCTAGAAGATCTGTCTTACACACTAATTGATCTATTGTGATGATGAGCAAGGGATCTATCGTGATGATGAGCAAGGGTGGATGGCTCGAAACCTCTATTCTAACAATTATGGATGTGATGATTCCGGGAAAAAAACAAGTACAAATCACAGAAAAAAATAATATTATAAAATTTATAAAAAAATATTTAATTTGTACTTATAAATGTATATGAAGAAATTCTTTACTTTATTAAAAATAATTTTATAAAATTCATTTAATAACTTATTTTCTTTTAATTTACTCTTCTAAAAATAATTAAAAACTTGTTCTCTCAAAACCACTAACCCACTAAGTAACCATATCTATAATTATGCTAAATCAATTTTATTAATTCAACAATACCATCACCTACCATAAATTCTCTTTTTCTCTTTTCCATATCTACACTAAGTAACCATTTCTATATTTATGCTAAATCGGTTTTGTTAATTCAACAATACCAACACCTACAATAAATTCTCTTTGTCCCTTTTCGCTCTCTACATTGACTTATCATTAAGGTTAGTTGGAGGTAGTGGTTGGTTGGATACTAATGTTTTCACTTAAAATATTCCCTCTCTACATTGACTTATCAATAAGGTTAGTTGGAGGTAGTGGCTGGCTGGATATTAATGTTTTCACTTAAAAGATTTCTTTAGGGGAGGCTCTCAATTGCAAAGTTAATTTTCGTCACAAACATATGGATTTGGGAATGAGGTTGATTCAAGATATTGATTGGTTAGTTGAAGCAAAATGACATTCAAAATGAGAAAAATCTTGGTTTTTAATATTTCCAACTTAAAAAAAGTTAAACAAACATAGGAAATACAAAAAATTAACATATATCATGAAAGGCTCAGTTGCATTGGTTAGTTGAAGGAAAATGACATTCAAAATGAGAAAAATCTTGGCTTTTAACATTTCCAGCTTAAAAAACGTCAAACAAACATAGGAAATACAAAAAATTAATATCTATCAAGAAAGGCTCAGTTGCATCTCGTAAGAGATGGCCAAACTCCAAATTTACATGTGGGCTGAGGATGACCAAATGAAGTCTATTCAAGATAGTAGTGATTGATTAATTAAATTTTAATTTTTTCAAAGTTTTTATTGAAACGTACCCGATGACCAAATTCCAAACTTACATGTGGGCTAAGGATGACCAAATGAAGTCTATTCAAGATAGTAGTGATTGATTAATTACATTTTAATTTTTTTTTTTCAAAGTTATTATTGAAAATTGAAGTGTCTCAGCTGCAAAGTTAATTTTCGTCTCAATCATATGGATTTGAGAACGAGGTTGATCAAGAGTGTGATTGGTTAGTTGAAGGAAAATGACATTGGAAATGGAAAAAATGAAAAAACTCTTGATTTTTAATATTTTGAATTTAAAAAAATATATTAGAAAATGCAAAAATTAACATCTCTTTTTTTTGTAAGCTGAGGCGATACTCTATTTTTCCATTACTGAAAATAAAAGACATTACAGATATAGGCAGGTCTCAACCCGCCCTTAAGGGAAACTGGGTTTCTTGACCATCTGAAGTTTTTAAAAGCCATCCAAAAAAAGTATATTACCAGTCTATCTATCCACGCTAAATACCCGTCTATTCTTACTATAGTTAAACTGTTTTTTCTCTGAGTCATTAACATCTAATATTCCAAAAAAAAAATAGAAATATATAAAAACCTCCTTGCAGCAGCTCCATCTTCTACTGATTCATTGTATCTAGCTTTGGCTCTCTCTCTACCTTGACTCCCATTCCGCCCGCTTGAAGCATCTGCAGAATCTCGTCCATCTTTCTGTCTTGCATAAGAAGAGTGACCTGGATATTCTTCAATTCCTTTTTTAGGGTGGGGATTCCTTGGGCCAATTCAGCCATTTCCATGGCCACCTACTCCATTGCTTTGGCCAATAACCGCTTCATTCCCCAATAAACATGTAACGATTGTTTATACAAGGACATTCTTCCTCTCGTATGCCGCGGGTCAGGGAGGAACCGCTCCCAATCTTCCATTTCGGGAACTGAAATCTCCTGCATGGCTTCTTCCTCTAAGTGGTCAATTATCCTTCTGATATTCGGATTTGTATCGTGGTAATACGCTTCTTCTGCTACCTGTAGTTTTTTCCTCATGTCTTTCTTACCTCTTTTTCTGCCTCTTACCTCACTAGCTGTTCCCTCCTCGTGTTCCGATCTTTCGCCCCTACTCCCTCGACCGCCTCGTCCTCCAGTCCCCCCTCTGCCTCTCTGGTTAACGCGCCCTCGCGTTCCTCTGCTCCTTCCTCGTCTGCCAACCTCCTCTTCTTCGTCATCTTCCTGACCCTCTTCCTCGTCTTCCCGGTCTCCCGTTTCAGTCTTGTGCCCCTTCCACTTACCTTCTTTTCCATCCTTTGCTCGTCGTGGCTCCTCATCTAAAATGTAATTCCGGATGTCAAACTCTTCCTCCGACTCATCCGGGATGGTAAGATAGATCTTCTGCAAGGCTTCCTCTACTGAGCTCTTTCCTTTCTCTTCTGGATTTGTCGCCTTGCTTCTCGTCCACCTTCCTGCTCCCCTGTCTTGGTTCTCTGCCATGTTACTTGCCTTCGTCTGTTGCAATTTCCTGATTCTCCCCCTCACTTTGCTTTGGTTCACTCCTGGTTTCTCCCTTTGCTTCGTTCTATTGCATGCAGACCCTATATTATCCCTGCTCGGCCACCTTTTCTTCTTGAAACTTCTTTGCTGCCTGTCCTCTTCATTAATACCCGTTCCATTTTCTCTATCATGATGGGAAACGATCGCTGTCTCTCTGACGATTCCACCTCTCCTCCTCGGTACCTTACCCACTTTTATCCTTGGGATGATCATCCTTCCCGTGGGTTGATTGATCCCACCCTTCATGACTTTAACTTCATATACTTGATCCCGCAGACACTCTGATCGATCATTGATTACCCTGTCCTTTCCCCTCCTTTCCATAATCGGGAGGCGTCTAATTATCCCTTTCCTGTGCGGTCGCTTCATTATGATCCTGACTTAGTAGATTATTTAACTCGTTCCAATTTGGATCATCCTTTAATGATGTCCAGCTGCCATCCACTATCCTGTTCGAACCTTCACTTCCCCAATTGGCCAATAGATCAGCTGCGCGATTTCCAATTCTCAATACATGATTTGTTATTGTATATTCTATCCTACTCAGCAGTCCCTCGATATCCTGTATTATCCCTGTTGTCCTCCAACTCTTCGTTACATGATCCCATCTCTTACCATCCCTTAATTTCCTTAACATATCTATCGTAATTTGGGAATCTCCTTCAATTTCAAGATTCATATATCCATTTCTAACTGCTATTTGGAGTCCATGGTGTACTGCCCACAATTCCGCTTGTTCGTCATTTCCCCTCCCCATTCAACATACACCCACCATGTATTGCCTCTGCTATCTCTGAAAATGCCTCCCAGACCTGATTGTCTGGGGTTACCCTTTGAGGCCCCATCGAAGTTTAATTTAATTCGTCGATCCCCGGGAAGTCTGAAATGGTTGGGGCTCTACATGCCATTTATGATTCTCCTCTCTGTATTGGGGTAGATCATCTTAAATTCCATATTCAGTTTTGAGACTATTCTCTGTTCCTCCGGGTTCAACTTCCAATCTTCTTCCTCCCAAACTTCGGACAAAACCGTTTCTTTAATTGACCTGCATATTTCATCTCAAATTCTCGATTCTTGACAGCTTTTATCCCTAAAGATTCTTCGATTTCGCTCTTTCCAAATCGCCCATATTACGAAACCTACCACCAGGTTCCATATTCTCCTTACGACTTTGCTTTGGAAATTCCCCTTTCCCCATTGAAGCAGAGTATTCCTGATGTTATCTGGATCCGTTTTTGTCATACCAAAGAGCACCCTAATTTCTTCCCACAGACTCTGAGTATATAAGCATTTGTTCAATAAGTGCTCCTCAGTTTCTATTTCCTTGCTACAGAGATTACATCTTGATGGTCCATTCATTCCTCTTTTCTGAATATTGTCCCATGTCAAGATCCTCCCTCTGCACATCAGCCATACGAAAAATGTTACTTTTGGCCACCATTTTCCTTCCCAAATCTTTTTCCATTCCATTGGTTCTTCCTCTCTTTCCTCTTTCATTGCCCAGTAGTATGCTTCTTTTACTGTGAGCATGCCCTTCATCGCTTTACCCCATCTAAGGATATCCTTACCTTCTCTGATCTTGATTTTCCTCGATTCTATTTCTCTGGTATACACTTGCCCAACCTCATGACTTATATTGTCATCCCATTCCTCCGGTCTTTTCCAGACTCTCCATATGTCGTTTAATTCTTCTCTTTTCCAATAGTCCCTCACATATTCCATTCCTGCTCTTTGCGCTTTTTCTTGGACTTCATGAAGAGTTTGGATCCTATCCAGATTGTCACGCTGTTGCCAACCTTCCTCCCAAAATCTTGCTGAGCTTCCTTCACGGATTTCCCAGAAGGCATGGTTCCTAACTATATCCCTATTTCTACTTGCGAAATTCCGGATTTGTGATCCTCTTGGAGTTTCCTCTATTCTTAAACGCCCTTCAGTTGTATCAGGCATGCCATATTTTTGGTTCCATATTTTTTCCACACATCGGTTCCCCCCTGGACCCATCTCCACCATAGTTTCGCCCCTAAAACCTTTTTTACAATTTCAGGATCTCTTACTCCGAGGCCTCCTTCCTCTTTCCTCTTAATTACATTCTTCCATGAAACCAGAGTCCATTTCTTCTGTTGCTTGGGACCCCCCCATAGAAATTTTCCCAGTATTTCTCTCATTTTGGAAAAAACTCCTTTGGGAGCAGCCATAATGGACAGGTGGTATATGGGGATAGATAATAAGACCGATTTTAATAGGACAATTCTGCTTGCAATATTCAGCAATCTGAACGACCAACTAGCTAATCTTTTCCTGATTTTTTCCAACAAACTCTGCCAATTCTTTATCCGGTTAGGGTTTATATCCAGTTGGATACCCAAATACTTAGTGGGTAACTCGCCCTGTCTAAAACCTAGAACTCTGGTTAAATGGGCTTTGATAGACTCAGGCGAATTAAATATGAAAGTACAAGATTTATCTTTATTAATCTCCATACCTGATGCGCTCATGAAGACTTCTAAGACCTTCTTGAAATTTCTCACCTCCTTAAGCGACGCTTCTCCAAATAACATCAAATCATCAACAAACTGTTGATGTGTGATGATCATATTATTCCCCCACAACCTGATTCCTTTGATTCTCCTTTCGCTTACTTCCTTTTTGAGTTTTCTACTTAATCCTTCCATAGCCAAGATGAATAAGAACGGAGAAATTGGGTCCCCCTGCCTAATTCCCCTGGTGGCATTAAACGTATCTGTAGGAATACCATTGACCAAAATTGAGAAATTCGGAGTAGAGATCATGCTGACTATCCATGCTATCCACCTGCTCTCAAAACCAAAAGCTCCCAAAACCGCTCTGAGATAGTCCCAGTTCAATCGATCATAGGCCTTGGACAAATCCAACTTCATTAGCATCCCTTTCTGTTTTTTCACCTTTAGGGAGTGTATCACCTCCTGAGATACCACTATACCATCCAAGATTTGCCGACCCTCCACAAAGCCAGTCTGTTCAGGCGCAATTAAGTTGGGTAGGAGAGGTTTCAACCTTTTCGCAATCAGAGTGGATATAATCTTATAGATGACATTACACAAGGCTATGGGTCTAAAGCCCTGTGGCTCCTCCGAGGTATTACTTTTAGGAATCAGGGTCAGAAAGGTCGAGTTTATTCCAGGCCATATTCGCTGTCTCATTCGTGATTCTTCCACGGCCTCCAGTATCTCCTTTCCCATAAAATGCCAACTAGCCTGGAAGAATTCCACTGTATACCCATCCGGACCTGGAGCCTTGTTCCTACTCATATTCATCACTACTTCTCTTAATTCTTCCATGGTTACTGCCCGCATTAATGCCTTGTTTTGTTCCTCAGTTACTAGTCTTGGTATCTCCCTGCAAATATTATTTATAGCTTCTCCTCTATCCCTTTGATTTTCTGTTAGGATCCCTTTAAAGTAATCAACTAGAGTCTTTTCTATATCCTCCTGTTCTATTACTCTTTCTCCTTCAGCATTTTTAATTGAAAAAATTCTATTCCTCTGTCTGTTTTGGATCATAGCTTGATGGAAGAATTTTGTATTCCTTTCTCCTTCCCTTAACCATTTTATCCTTGATTTTTGTCTCCATAGAATCTCCTCTTGTTTCCTTCTCTCTTCCAGCTGGCTTATTATTCTTCCTTCCTCCCTACTCTTCTCTTCGTCCCTTCCTTCCAAGATTAACATCTTATCATGAAAAGCTCAACTACATGTATCGATGGCCAAATTTACATGTGGATTGAGGATGACCAAATGAAATCTATTCAAGATAATAGTAATGGACTATAGTAGTGATGACCAAATGAAGTCTACTCAAAATAATAGTGATTGATTATAGAAGTAATTGACTAGTTAAATTTTAATGTATTCAAAGTTGCCGACATCTCCCCCTCCTACAACAGTGACTTGTTGATCGTTGTATGTCGGCCAACCAACAAAAAGAAAAAGAATACATTGTTTTCGCGCTGTATTTAATGCTGTATTCAATAATTTTTAAATTATATAATAGAGTGTTGTGGGTTTATATATATATTTTGATATGTTTTTTAATTTTAATTTTTTATATGGATTTGAATATTAAATCTTTACATTGATATTTCATTTATATAGTAATCACCAATTTAGTCGCCCCAGAGACTTTGGTGTGAAATTCATATTATTATAGAAAAGTCTATAAATGTTGTTGTTTAGTAATGATGTAAAGAAAGAAAAGGTGGTAGCCATTTTTTCAAGGTCTATATAACACACCCCTTCCAAGAAAGTTGGAAGTAGAAATTCATTTTCCTTCAACAAAAAAGATGGCATCTGCTATTTATGTTGCAGTTTGGATGGGAGCACCCAAATATGGATATACGTGCACTACTGCTGGACTCTTCCATGGCAGATTGCACAAGATTTCTATGGCCAGTATGGGCAGATCACACAAGGTTTCCCTTACCACAGCGCTGCCTGCAAGGGACAAGTAAGTACATACTAATTTCTTTAAAATCCCAAGTTTGATTTCTCTGTGATCACCATTTTAATAATTTTGGAGGTCATTTAATTTTGCACTTAATTCCTTACTTGTGTATGAAGTGATTGCTTGTGATTATTTGCCATTTGTTTCACTTTCTGAAAGTTGAAAACATTAAAATTCTGATTTGAATTTATGATTAAAAATTTTATTATATAAAATTAGTTTACTTTTATTAATATGTATCTTAATTATTAAATTTGTGAATTTTGAAGGAAAATAAAACAATTATGCTATAGTTATAAGCTTAGAAAAAATTGTTGCTTTCAAGCATGTGTTCCATGTCCTTGACAACTAACTTGGACTGATTATTGTTTTGTTTTGTTAGTAATTAGAGACAGCTTGGAGACCCTAGGATATAATTACATGAATGTCATATCTTCCAAACAACCTATAGTGCTCAAGTTTAGAAAAGGCGAAAAGAGCAAAGAACAAATTTTTTAGGATTTGGTTATTTTAGATCTATCAAGCACATAGAGAATCAAATTTCTTACAGTGCATTTCATTATTCTATGTCATGGATTAATTCCTTAATATTAAATAATAAAAAAGTTACACCTTAAGAAATTTGGTACCACTTGGTGGTTGATACATCCTAGTTTATGATGGATTTATGCCAATTTAGTTTTTAGATGTTGTCATTTACATATATATACATAACAATTATTTTTTTTCATGGAGATAGGTATATGTATATGACTAGGTTTTTCTTTTGGGTCATGTAATGTTACATGATAACAACTCCATCATATTATTATTATGGTAAAATCAAGAATTGCTTTTTTATTTTTAGTTCTAACTCAAAAACATAACTTCAAACTCATATATATATATATATATATATATATATATATATATATATCTATATATAATCTTAGAGAAAATTTGCATTTTTCAAATTATAATTTTTTGTTATTTTATATATATATATATATATATAATCAACAAATATTTTATTATTGTTAATATATTTTTCTACATGGTATGGTATGTGTCAACTTCATATTGAATATGGAAGAAATTATAGATTTTTCTTTTTATACAATTTTTATATGGAATTTTATAAAAATTATTTAAATGTTATTTATAAAGAAAATATTCCAATATACAAACTTAAATAAAATAATTTTATATCAATTTTATATAGAGAAATAAGATGATTGAAAAAAAATCACTTAATAAAAATTATTTCTTATTCATTACATAAATATATTTTCTATTACTTATATATATAAAATTTTACATTCATTGTAATTCTAGATTTATCATATCTGAAATATCTCAACTTAAGAAAATAAATTTAAGATGAAAAAGGAGATTTAATATCTCTCTACCCGAAATAAAATCACAATTAAGATGAAACTTGATTGAAACATAATATAGAAAAGGTATTTAATATAGAATTGAATATATACTTAGTAAAGTTCTCTATGAAGATAGATTAAACTTTTTAATTAAACACAAGTTTTTAATTAGAAAAAAAAAACAGTTGGCAAATATTTAATTTTCTAAAAATATAATAAATTAGAAATTAAAATAAATTTACACAAAAATTGTTAAAATTAACTTTTACATAAGTAAATTAATACATCAAACTGCCTGCCTTTTCTTTAATATTTTCTCTGCATACTTCACATCAAATTATATGAATATTTATTTATTACTTTGTTTATTTCAGATGGAAGCTTTAACAATCATTCATTGTTTGTTAACGTATTTAAAAAGGTGGATGGCATCGATGAACACTAGTTGCCAAAGCTTATTTTGGCATAAGAGTTAAAGCTTAGGAAGAAAACTTAGAGGAAATACAATGACAAGTGGATGGGAAAATGGGGAATCAATTGACAAGACTATCATAACTTTAAAGTGGAATTTAAAATTTGGGTAATTGAAAAATTCAACTTCCATGTGGGAAAAACAGGTTGACCTTAAAAAGAAATAATATATGCCAATAATTTAAACCCAACATGGTTGCATAATGAAAAGACTTATTTGAGTATTGCAATCAAGGAAAAGGATAAGATTTTAATAGCACAACTATTATCTTATCACCTTAGATGTGAAACACGGAGATGGGTAGTTCCCAAAGAAGAGTGGGAAGAAAGAACTTGTGCCTTTTGTGAAGAGAGACTAGTTGAAACCGAATGACACTTCATTATGGAGTGTCATGCTTATAAGGACATTCGTAGTCAGTGAGAAAGCCATGAAAGTGGACAGTCTATGTGAACTATTATGGAGTGTCATGCCTATAAGGACATTCGTAGTCAGTGAGAAAAAGTGGATAGTCTATGTGAGCTATTTGCAGAAAAAAAGTTTCACAAGACCAAAAACTTTTTGAGTGATCATGATTCACACCAAGAGGATCATGATTCACGCGAAAAGGGATCTTATAGAAAGACAATTGATTATATGATGTTTTGTTGGTTAAATATTTGAATTCCTTAATTCACGGGAGGGGAGGAGAGTTGTTATAGAGAGAAACTTGATTGTATAATGTCTTGTTAGTTCGATATCTGAGTTCCTTAAACCATTTTGGTCTCATAAAGGTCATTCAATTTTTTCAATTCAATTCTATTCTAAATTGACAGTTTTCATGGCGCCCAGCTTCCTGCGCGTCAATTTGGCCGTATTGCATTTGGTCTCATAAAGGTCATTCAATTTTTTCAATTCAATTCAATTCTATTCTAAATTGACAGTTTTCATGGCACCCAGCTTCCTGCGCGTCAATTTGGCCATATTTCACAAGGTATCCATGACGCTAAGGTTGGCTTTAATCTTTAAAATGTGGGATAGAAATGTTTCACTGTTCCGAATTTTCTGCATTTTCTACTTCTATAGTGGGATTTGAAACCTTGATTTTCGTGGTTCTTTTATTTGTTTAATTTCTTGGGGCAGCTTTAAATTCAGCTTATTGTTTATTTTTTTTATAAAAACTGGAGAAAACTTAAAACCTAAATCAATCGAGTAATATAAAAAACGGAGGAAACTTTTGAAAAAATATTTTGAAAGTTCATTTCTTATTGTGCAGAGCAGCTGCACAGTTTACTTTTAATAGTTCATTTCTTATTGTGCAGAGCACCTGCATTTAGTTCCCTAATTATGCACTTGGTTCTCATGCATTTCTGATGTCATCAGTTTCATCTTTCAGGGAAGAAAATATTAAAATCCATTTCCAACCACATGAAGGTCGTGAACAGGTGGCTCATTCCATGGCACCTGAGAAGGTTGAGATCTTTAAATCATTGGACGAGTGGGCAGAAAAAAATATATTGATCCATTTAAAGCCTGTTGAGAAGTCTTGGCAGCCACAAGACCTTTCGCCTGATCCTTTTTCAGGGCTTCATTGACCAACTTATAGAGTTGCGGGAGCGGTCCCATGAATTACCGATTGACTATTTAGTTTGTCTAGTGGGAGGCATGATTACTGAAGAAGCATTGCCTACTTATCAAGCTCAGATTAACTCATTTGATGGTGTAAGAGATGAAACTGGTGCCAGTCTCACTTCATGGGCAACATGGACACGTATGTGGACAGCGGAGGAGAATAGACATGGTGATCTTCTTCATAAATATCTTTACCTGTGTGGCCGAGTGGACATGAGAGAAATTGAAAAAACCATACAGTACCTTATTGGGTTTGGAATGGTACAATGTCTTAAAGTTGAAACCATTTTGTCAGTGTTTTATTATGTTTATTCTGGGTGGCAACCAGATGTAGGATTTCACTTGCTGATTTTCCAAGTAAAATAGAAACTAATTTAGACCCATCTTAACTCCAGATCTATCATATGTCAAGAGGGATCAAATCTCTCAAGGTGCAAACCTCTTTTCTGATTGCAAAACTTGAAGAAAGATTTGCACCTCTAGAAATTTGATTTCTAGACTTAAGATGGATCTAAGTTAGTTTAATTATTAATTTTATCTTTTTAGTTTAATTTTTATTTTATATAATTTCATTGAGTCAAAATGTTTTAATTAATATTTTTTTATTTTTATTTTTATGTAATATGACAAGTGAAAATGTTTAGATAACATAATATAACTGGACATTACAACACAACTCGAGAGTGTCTCTTTGGGCAAAAGTGTAATTAAAAAAAAAAAGAATCAAAATATTTTGATTGTGAAATGAGAATGGATTTTGGGCATGTGTTATTAATGAGCCATGATATGATATGATTAATAATATCCATGGTAAAGTGGGGTCACTATCCATGGTTAAAACCCTTGTTAATTTTAAGTATTATTTTGATTGTGAAATGAGGGATGGTTTTTGGGCATGTTGTATTGATGAGTCACATTGGCCCATGGTCTGGTATGGTTAATAATATCCATGGTAAAATGGTGGTGAATATACATAGTTAAAAATCTTGTTATATTGTAAGTATTAAGTTTTCTTCTCCTTATTAATGAAATTTAAATATAGCTACAAAATTATCTTACTTTACATGGTGAAATGGATCTTGATTTATAGCTACTATTTATATCTTATATATTTTCATGTGATAGAGGTGTATATATATGTCAAAAGTAATTATAATATTTTTCTTTTAAATTTAATTAAAAAATGTCATAAAATTAAACTAAAATAAAATATTTATAAAATAGTTTGAGTGTGAAATGAGAGATGGTTTTTGGGCATGTTGTATTTATGAGCCATGGTATTGTAATAAAGCATATTTATAAGTTAACATTATCTATGGAAAAGTGGACATGAATACGATTAAACATGTTATATTGTAAGTTTATGTGTTTATTAATTAAATTTAAATATGGCTACATAATCATTATAAAATGGATCTTAACTTATTGTTGCTACTTATTTATTTTAATATATGATGTATCTTATGATTTTTTTTAATCTAGAAAGTTATTCTTTTTTTTTTGTAAACTTGGTGGTGCTTTTTCTATTTATATTAGCTATTCAAAATCAGAACTTCCATTTGCTCGAGCTGACTTACTTGCCCGAAGGAAACCAGATAACCATCTATCTACATTAAACCCTGTCCAAAATTTGAAAAGGTCTTTCTCTATCCATCTAGAAACATTGTCTTTACTATCTATACTATTGTTCAAATTAAACAAGTAAAAGTTGTTCATTAAAATTTTAATGCTTCAATCATCATCCAGGGATATTACTGGGGTTGGCACTTTGGCACTAGTGCCAAGCATTTCGCTCATCTTCATGTCTTGTAGTGTTTTCTCAATTCTTCCCAAAACCAAGTTGTTTCTATAAGTTTGTATCTGGACTGTTGTAATTTCCCCGAGGAGTTTTGCCCTGATAGGATCCTTTTCCTTGGTGTCCTCCTTTACCTCTACTTCTTTGCTAGCTACTTGTTCTCAGTTAACTTTCATGGCCCGTGCCACCATGTTCTTCATGACCCAATACTGTTGTATTGTCTGTCTGAAGAGGGAGTGTCGTCCTCGAGAATTTCCTGGATCTAGAACCATACTCTCCCACTCCTCCATGGGAATGTCTTAGTTCCTTATATTGTTGTTTATTTCTCACTGCCATCCAGTAATTTGGGCTCTAATGTCTGGCGGATTCCCTACCATGTAGGTGTCAATGAGGGTTTTCATATGTTCAGGACCTGATTTTCTCCCTTTTTTCCTTTGCTCTTTGTTCGAGCCGCTTGCTCCCTCTACCATATTTTTTTCCCTCTTGCCCTTCCTGGTTGCCATGCTGTCTGCGTGCCTGCTACTCGCTGCTTCATTTTGTTCACTTTCTTCCTCACTGTGTTGGGCATGGTTGTTATAGAAATTTTTGTGCCTTGCAGCACCAAGCATGAAATGTCCATAAACCAAGGGCTCCTAAGTCCCTAAAAGTGTTGTTCCAACCCCTGAAGGAACAAGGTCAACAAATTACAACTTCTCCCAGAAGTTGTCCACTGGAAATTGCTCAGAATAAGTCAAAACAGGATCATTTCAGCTGCTCCACTAGCCAACTGTGTTGCATAGCAGCTAAATACACTAGCTGGGTGCGTTGCAACGCACCTAAATGAACTACCAGGGTGCGTTGAGTGGGAAATGACGAATGGCAGTGCCATTTCGCGAGGTGGAAAGACAATGGAAGCTTCCAGAATCTTCTCCTATGACAGTTGCCTCACTGAATTCGACCAAGGATGAGTAAGAGGCTTTCAGTCTCCAAGTGGAAGCAAGAACTGACAGAGAGAAGACACTAATCAAATCATAAACTGACTCATCCTCCTTGCATACATCTATATATGGATCCCTCATCCCAGAGATCCAGAGGCTGGAATTTTGTGCATTGCAAGGAATTGCTGTTGGTTTTGAGATAGAGATCAGAGTATCGGGTGATTTATGCTTTGTTGGAGGTGAAGAAGGGGCTTCTTTGCTGGGAGGTTGATGTTGGATCATGAATCATCGGTTGTAGCTCCTCCTGGATCTTCTTGTTATATCAATAAAACTATTTGAGTTTTTCCTACATGCTTGTGTATCATTGATGCTTGTTACATTTGTATGTTTAGCTTAAATCTGATCCTAAGCTTTTTATGAATATAGATCCTTGTATTTGTGTAGTTTTCTTCTTCTGTGATCTTACAGGAACTTGGTGAAGCTGGGAAAGTAAGGGAGCAGGTAGCTGGAAGCTGTCAAAGAAGAGAGGGATTGTATCAAAGGATTAGCGCAAGACACAGGTCGGTTCTTTCTATCCCCCTCTATCTTTAATTCATAAAGGAAATACAAAAGTAGTTTTCTCTGTTTGTTTCTAAGGCAGCTATCACACCTTAGTGGGATAGAGCAGTTCTAAATAGACACTTTTCCCGGTAACAAAATGGCGAATCCACTGGGGAAGATTGTCTAATTAGTTTGTTTGTGTATCTTTTTGTTGTTTGTTTCATAAACTTATAAGTAGCATTCGAACTGCATTTGCCATAACAAATGCAAAGTAGACATCTGCTACTTCAATCCATTCACTGGATCTATTTATGATTTGAATAGCTTATTCACAAATGATCTGATTTCCCTTTGTGATAGCTCTTAGACCCTCCTTAGATCTACCCCCTGATTGTGCATTACTGATTACTTTTACTCGGCCAAAAACCAAAGACTAAACTACAAACCGTGACCCAGAACCCGGATAGAATTCTCGTTTCTGCCCCATCGCAGGTACTATGAAGAGTTCCTGCATTTCAGTGCAGTTCCCGAGAGGGCAACCTGCACTGCAATCCAGTTTCTTTGTGTTACAGGTGCGCTGATCAGACTAGCCTTGTGCAGCCGAGGTTCTTGTGCTTCATTCTTTCCAGTTTTGTCTCTAATTTTTACAGCCTGTGATCAGTGTATGTGTCTGTTTAAAAACCCCTTTTCCTTGCTGTAATTCTGCCTCCTTTGTACAAAAGAACTGTAGATGTTTTTGTGTGTTTGTTGCGTCATTTACAGTTTTCCATTGCAAAAGTAGAATAGTCGTACTGTCGTCCTTTGATTTAGATCTGTCGCAAGTGTCGATTTCGATCATAGGAGAAAGTTTGATTGCTGTTGATAGTTGACTATACTTTTACTTTTGCCTTTGGTCTGAATTTGTGATTTTCTAGTGTCAAAAACAAGTATTTATTTCAAAATCGTAAAGCGTCGTAATCGTCTTTATCTTTTGATTTCGAAAAGAAGCTTGTTTGTGTTTGTCGCTTGAAAGAAAATTCAAATTTGTACATCAACTTTCTTTTTAGCATCAATATTAAGAAAGTCGAAAACAAATACATGCACATGTGCATTTGCATATTGACAGTCTATTTGGCTTGATTTAGGAAAGTGCATTTACAGTGTGCTCTTTTCTCTTTGTGAAAAGATTGTGTCTTTCTTTTCCCCTAGTAGCTAGGATTTTCATTGCTGAAAAGAGATAAAAGTTTGTTTATCATCTTTAGATTGCATTTTAGGAATTACAGCTACATCTCGTGGTGAACCCAAAAGGCAAAATTCATAAGAAAGATCAACTTAAAATAAATTCAATGAATCTAACAACGCTTTGGAACTTAACGCACAACATTTAGAGGTCTAGGCTAGAGACGTATTCCGGCGTCGTAAAGTCTGGTAACTGTTGTCCTCACCGATGGTTGGGTGATTCCTCCACTTTGGGACGATAAGTGCCAGTACGGACTTGTGCTCCCACATACCGTCGAGTATATATTTGGAGACCCCTATAGGCTTAAATCCTTTATCCATAGGAAGCAGTGTCTACCGCCCTATCGATCGCAATGCACTGAACATAGCATTCGGGAAGATTGACTGCCGTATCGTAAAAAGTATTCTGCAGTTTTGCAATTGGTTTGGTACTCCCTCTACCTAGATCTCCAGAGCAGTCCCTTTCGTTCCTTTTCAGACTCTTTAACGGAAAAGGTCCATCTGAGCACTTGTCACTTCAGGCTCATTAAAAATCGAAGAAGACTAGAGTCATCTTTTGTTTTTTCTCGACTCTTAAAAACTGAAAAAACAAGTTGTGTCAAAGCATCTTAAAATTTATTTTAAACGGAATATTCATTACCCCTTTCCTACGTTGATCTTGGGTTGAGAAAATGGAGTCTACTAACCAAGGAATTCCCCTTGGTGGAAATCCTAGTCCCTTCTCCTCTTGGGGAGATGTTGGTGCACCCCATATGGCCACATTGTCGCTTCCAGGACTGATAATTGGTTTTCCTGTATGGCTCTTCTCAACCTCTGTCGTTCAGAACGCCACTATTCCTGAACAATCGAATCAGCAATTAGACGAGTCCAGAGTTGCCCACCAACCTTCTACTTCATCTAATTCTTCCTCTCTTCCTTCCTCTTCACTTGATGGGGCTGGTAAAGCCAAAAATCAAGTTCTTAAGGAGAAGAAGGAAAAGAAGAAGAAAGAGAAGAAGAAGAAAGAGCCAAAGGCGAATGGGGGAAAACAAGTGTCGTCTAATGAAAATCGACACACTGCACCGACCAAGCCTAAATCGCCATGTGTCATTTGCAAAGGAGACCACTTTCACAGAGATTTTCCTTACATCCCTCGGATATTAAGGGACTGGTCTCCTAGATTGCACAACCTGGTGTCGTCAACCTCTGATGATCATGTTGAAAGCGCACTGTTGACTAGTGAAAGTGAAGTCCCAGGACAAAAAGGAAAATATAGATTTCCTTGTAAACTGTGTGAAGGCAATCATGCCGTTCACCGTTGTCCCTTCTTAGACGAAGCCAAAAGAGTTTTAGATGATCATCCGGTTTCACCGTTACGACTTCCTCCTGGATATAAAAAACTCTTGCGAGTCCGTCACTAGTTGAAAATATGGCTGGCCCGCTCAGGTGGTCTGCTGAAGTACCTATCATTGAAGATAAACCATCTGGATCCATACTAGATGAAATTCAAAAGGCCGAGGCGGCAGTTGACCCTGTCTTGCCTCCAGAGGTTTCATCTTCAGATGATACAATCACTGAGGAGAACAAGGATGACACCGTCCAAATCCTCTTCATAAGCATAGACTCCAACGAACATGGGGGCAATTTACCCGTTCCTTTACCGCAGGAAGGAAGTTCGTCAGAGTCGTACCGGGACGTCTATTCGGTCCCACCTCCAAGAAACCTAGTTGTCTCCTTCGACTGGAATCAACTAGGTAGACCTCGTTTACCAGCTAGCATACCATTCCGAATTATCGTTCAAATATATAGAATGGTTATGGCTGGTACCATCATAGATGAGGGGGCTTCTGTGAGTATCCTTTCCTCAACTACTTGGAAAGCGCTTAGTTCGCCATCGCTTTTGCCTGAGATGAGAAATCTGACAGGCTTTGATAAAGGAACCAGTCGACCTTTATGGATCCTTCCCAGTGTGCCCATAACATTGAGAGGGAAAACCGTTCACCTAAATGTAATGGTAGTTCAAGGACCCCTAGATTACAATCTACTCCTTGGACGAGACTATATTTATTGCATGGGAGCGATTGTCTCCTCACTCTTTAGAGGAATGTGTTTTCCGCACGAAGGAAGAGTGGTCAAGCTCGTGGACCAGCTTTCATTCCCCGGATCATACAGAGCAAATAGTCATATACCATCCCTAAATGGTCTTTTCACGCAAGAAATGTCTCAATCTCCAGTCCGTCCTCCCGATGAGCGCGAGTAATTTGGAGGGATATGACTGAAACCCAGGGGGCATTCGTCCTGGTCTGCTTCGGCAGGAAAACTTCGGGTATAGGGTAGGTTTCCGCGGGAGAATATGACTAGTTTGTACCCCATCCGTGATTGGAAGAGGGGTTATTCTAGAACAAGATTCTCTTGTCAAAGTTATGTGAGTTGGCGGGCATCGTCACTCACCTTTGTTTGTTTCGATAGACATCGCCGAAGAAGTGTTTTGTTTGCGCCGCGAATAGAACAATCTTTGGGTAACCTGTAAGAGGTAGGCCTCTCTCGTCAAAACAAGTGTTTTGCCGGAGAGAAGTAGAGTTAACCTTGAGACTCTGTTTTATACCAGGGGGCATGCAAACCTTTTGGAGTGCAAGCAAATAGCGATTATTTATCTGTTTTTTGGATTAGTCGTTTCCTAACTTGCATAAAGAAAGGATGTGGGGCAAAACTCTAAAAGTTGTCATTTTTATATGAGGCATTCTTATCATATGACTGGATTAATCGAGCAGTGTTTACCGCGATGTTCAAGCTCGTTAAAAAATAAACCCAGACCAAGCAAATGTTTCCACTCGCGTTTAAGCTCGTTAAAAAATGAACTATTCCCTGGTAAATAACCACCGTGAATGTAGTACTTTAGCCATTAAAGCCTTGGTCGTGTTTGCACCGTCACCTCCACTTTTCCATTGGCCGATCATTCACCTCCATTTGATTGTTTACCCATTTTGAGGAACAGCTGCGAAGAGTGATTTCACTAGCCATCCTTGTGACACTGTCGTGATTGGAAAATTCCAAACCTTACCTGGAATCAGCTGCTACCCATTTTATCACTCGTTCCTGAAAAGACGAGTCTTCTTTAAGCTCTTTTCAACTGACTCATAAAATATGAAAAGATTTCCGAGTCCTTGGCCTTCCAGCTCGTTAAAGGGACAGGAAGTGCTATCCCTCCTCTAGATTTTAATCTTTTTGGACCTGAGGGATTATTACACAAAAAGATCGAGCGCTTGTTTTGTTCGGCTCGTTAAAACTATCGAAAATTCATCCCTTCTGTATTGTTTTATACTTTTTCGGACTTAAGGGATTAGATGATGAAAAAGGAATTTTGGAGTTACCTTTTCGTACATTTTCAGACTCTCTAAAAATGAAAAGGACCGAGTTATCTTTGTCGTTAAACTCGTTAAAAAGATTAATAGCGAAAAACTTGTCTTTAGACGAGAACGAGTTTCACTATCGCTAGGCTCGTCAAAACATAGCGATGGGTTTTCCCGAAGGGAAAATTATAGAACAAGCATATGTTATCCTCCTCAAGCTTGACAAAAATAAAGGGGTACTGGTCAGCAATGACTGGGGAAAAATTGGGAAGAAAACTCAAAGAATCTGTATTGGTAGCAAGTCGCTCTTGAACATGACACCTCCACTCCGTGTCCGAGTCGGGTTGGGTTGTTTCATTCACCGGTCACATCGCCATGGTCTCGACATACCATCCACATTTGGGGTTAATGCTACCAATCCATCACATAAGTGTCACCGACATGTTCAAGAGAAGTCATCCAGAGAATTCAATTGTGTCCCACCCACTACCATACATTATACTCCATACTTTCATGACCGCCACCCTAAACCGTATATCATCAGATTGTTTTCACCTCCATCAAAATCATTTGCTCCGTTCCGTGTCATTGATGTGGGATTCATTAAGGCCCTCCTTTGATGGATCGCTTCTTGTCGACATCAGCTCATTATCCAAGAAGTTGATCTAGGAACACCCCATTCAGTACTTTGAAGCTTGCATGCCTTAATGGCAAGTTTCTCACTTCCGGCGACAGGTTTACATCAATGACCTTCAACCGAAAGATTTTGCATGGTGTTCGACGCCAGGTCCTTTATTCACACCACGTGAATTGTACTGTAGTACCTTGAGGGTCATTATCATTATCGGTGATTCCTCTTCTGCTTGTTAACGATTTATATCATTGACTAGTAATCAAGCGATGTCTTTCCATGTTCGACTTCAGAACATTTCTCACATGGATCGACTTGTACTTCGAGTGAAGATCGGACGAGATTGAAGACCCTGGATCCAGTTTCATCCATCCGGGCTGCGATATATATTCAGGAAAATAAAGACATTAAAATGTACAGCATTGCAGCATAGATAATCATCCTACCAAAAGGATGATGGCTCTATCAGAATCATCATTCTACACTCAGACGATTGTCTGTCCTATGTACATTAAAATGAATTTATAAAGCTGAGCATGGGAATGCCCACCTCAGCTAGATCATGAAAAACAGTATGAAGATAATGTATTGTCTTGTATCTTATTACAGGTCTCCTCCCAGCATTGAAAGAACTTCGGATCCTCATAATAAAGCATTTCACCCGATTAACGGCCTCATACTTTAGGGGGCAACTGTTATAGACATTTTTGTGCCTTGCAGCACCAAGCATGAAATGTCCATAAACTAAGGGCTCCTAAGTCCCTAAAAGTGTTGTTCCAACCCCTAAAGGAACAAGGTCAACAAATTACAGCTTCTCCCAGAAGTTCTCCACCGGAAATTGCTCAGAATAAGTCAAAACATGATCATTTCAGCTGCTCCACTAGCCAGCTACGTTGCATAGCACCTAAATACACTAGCTGGGTGCGTTGTAACGCACCTAAATGCACTACCAGGGTGCGTTGAGCGGGAAATGACAAATGGTAGTGCCATTCCGCGAGGTGGAAAGAAAATGGAAGCTTCCAGAATCTTCTCCTATGACACTTGCCTCACTGAATTCAACCAAGGATGAGTAAGAGGCTTTCAGTCTCCAAGTGGAAGCAAGAACTGACAGAGAGAAGACACTAATCAAATCATAAGCTGACTCATCCTCCTTGCATACATCTATATATGGATCCCTCATCCCAGAGATCCAGAGGCTGGAATTTTGTGCATTGCAAGGAATTGTTGTTGGTTTTGAGATAGAGATCAGAGTATTGGGTGATTTATGCTTTGTTGGAGGTGAAGAAGGGGCTTCTTTGCTGGGAGGTTGATGCTGGATCAAGAATCATCGGTTGTAACTCCTCCTGGATCTTCTTGTTATATCAATAAAACTATTTGAGTTTCTCCTACATGCTTGTGTATCATTGATGCTTGTTACATTTGTATGTTTAGCTTAAATCTGATCCTAAGCTTTTTATGAATATAGATCCATGTCTTTGTGTAGTTTTCTTCTTCTGTGATCTTACAGGAACTTGGTGAAGCTGGGCAAGTAAGGGAGCAGGTAGCTGGAAGCTGTCAAAGAAGAGAGGGATTGTATCAAAGGATTAGCGCAAGACACAGGTCGGTTCTTTCTATCCCCCTCTATCTTTAATTCATAAAGGAAATACAAAAGTAGTTTTCTCTGTTTGTTTCTAAGGCAGCTGTCACACCTTAGTGGGATAGAGCAGTTCTAAATAGACACTTTTCCCAGTAACAATTGTGTGAGGTGAGACCCATTACATAGCCATTACGATTATCAGTTAGATAATAATAAAACAAAATAATTTCACTTTTACCTGTGTCCCTTTTGTTATCCCTTTCAGTGCCAGAACTTATGCTCTTCGAGATTCCTTTTAGAATTTCGCCAATCCTCTCATAGCTATGGGTTCTTTCCATTCTTACTACTCTTGAAGTTTTTTCCTCACGGAAAAAAATATCGCGCAAATAGCCCGTCTGAGGCGTCCGCTTAGGCTCGCCTCTAGGGTAGGTTGGTTTTTTGTTTCTCGCATCGCAGGGAGTCTTGGTCATGGATAGGTTTTCCCTTAGAATGATGACCCTATGTTTTTCCACCCCTAGATGTCTTTTGTTTCCCTATTTCCCTCTTTTCTCGGTTCTACTTGCTCTCCGAGGCTTTTTCTTTTTTTCTTCTGGCTTTCTCTCAGAGTTCCCAATAGGGATCATTATAGTCTCGCTCTTCCTTGTTTTGTTTCGAGAATTTGTCGTGGTGGAAACCTTTCCCTTCCTAGAATCTATTCCCTCCCTTCCTAACTTACTCCCCAGGATTTTCATTGCCCATTCTACAGTTTTCGACCAACCAGGATCCCAGCTGTTCCTGGGTGCCTCCCTACCAGACTCATACCTTCTCCTGAACAAATTTCCTAGATTAATGCAGAAATTCATCCTATGCCTTATGAAGCTAGGGGTCAGAGGATAAACATACCAACTTACAGGATTAGCTTCGCTTCCGTTTGTAGGATGCAACATCATTCTTCGGCCACCTTTCTGTTGAGCAATGGAAAATGTATGCATTTGGCATTTATTTCTTTATATTTTCCTTTGAATCATAACTCCTTTACATTTTAAAATGGTAATATGTTAAGGAATTATGGTAGAATTAAGGGGATTTTTGATTGATACAAAATAACTGATTATTGTCTTTTTCTATACGGAAAATGAAGGAAATGGAAAACCACTATTCGGGAGGAAAAGACAAAGCAAAACCAACTGTTGTCCCTTCCCTAGGAAGCCATATCCAGACAAGGAGATCAAGAATGGAGCACATAATCCAAGAGAAGAAAGGGAAAGCGCGACATCATCACAAGAAGACCAAATGATAAACTGGAAATGAAAGATAGAGTGAATCCCTCAGGATCCTTTGATCCTGAGGGATTGCTGCTTCAGAACTTATCTGTACTCTTGATATATCTGCCTGGCCATTATAAAAATGGACAGTGCTTGTAGCCCAGCGGAGCTTGTATTATCATTTTGCAGAACTTATTGTTGTGCTGTTACTTTGATCATCGACTGTTGTTGGTTAAAATAGAGTACAATTGCTTGTAAACTTTTTATACACGATTAATACATAAATCAGTTTCCATTCCATTCCTTCCTACTGAATTAGCCCGGTGGTGCTTCACTAGCGGCTAAGGGTCTGACCCTGGTGGATCCACTTGCTATCTGTACCATTATTTTACAGTTCCAGTCGTGTGATGGTTTGATTTACTTTTCATTTCCTTGAATCGCATTGCTTTATAGTTTCCTGTCTTTAGAAGTTCTAATACTTTATGGAACAATTTTATTGCATAAGCTGTGAATGAATCATGTTTCTATTCCCTTCTTTTCATAACGAGATTATTATCCTTTGCCACTTATATCATTATTCATTTTAGTTATAAAGCCTCACAGTTCATTATAGATTATTGTTCATTTGGCTTTGTTGTTCATTTCCACTAAGATAACATTGTTGTTCATTTCCATTTAGCATTCCTGTTCATTTCTATTAAGTTAGCATTGTTGTTCATTCATACTAGATAGGTGTTATTTCTTTCCTGCAAGTATTTGGTTTTGCTTTTAAGTATTTTGCAAAGAGAGTTTTTACTACATTTCTGTTAGCAGCATTAGTGATCTATCATTTCTAGTTAATTTCTTTAGTGCGGAGTGTAAGATCAACAACTGTAAAGGAAATTGGCTATCACTGTCTAAGTTCTTGGATTGTGGATCTTGTTTATATTTTATTTCATTAATATCAGTTGACAGAGGAAAGAGTTATCACTACTGCATCCTTGACTGATAAATTGTCATAGTTTTCTGAATGAATGATTTAAGTTCCAGAGCATTAAGTTTCTTTTGATTGCAATTAGATTTTATTTCAAGCATCTGTTTACTCTTGTATTTGGCACTGTACTGCAAATTAGAAAACATTACTCTTGAAATAAATTGCTCGCCTCAGACTGAGTACACTCTTGAAATAAAAAATCTTACCTGGATTGATAATTAATGTAGGATAAATAGGAGTTTAAAAAACACCTTTTATTACTCAACATTTTGGTGTCGCTGCTGGGGAGAGTGTAGCCATTTGTTTTTTTGAAGAGTAGTGTGCATTTGATAAAGTGCCTGCTAGGAGAGAATTGGGTATTAAAAACAGAAGGTAAGAACCTGTGTACAGAGCATGTAACAACCCTAGTCCCCCGTCCACTCTCTTGTAGATTTGTTGATTACTTTGGGTAGAAATAAGTATTTGAGTTGTGTGCATGACTAAGCAGAAAAATCATGAAAGGAATCCAAAACCACTACCCAAACCTGATAACGCCAAGGGACCGGTGACCCTTGGCCAATCGACCTTTATAGACGATATCATCAAGAAAACAGAATCTTAGCCATTAGTAGGTCCTAGACAAGTTTCTTCTAGACAACCTACTAGCTCCCTTCGAGCCACAGAATCACCATCTGTAGCCTTTGCTAAGGTACATAGCCAAATAGAATAAACTGAGCAAGATTTTCAAGAAATTGAGAATTCTCACCCAATTTCTTTACAAGAAGGGAACTCTAGTAATCTATGTGAAGGAGGAGGAGAAACAGGGGAAATAGGAGAACCAAGATCCCCTCTTGGAGTAGTTCAAACACTAAGCAGCCTAGATAAGGGAAGTGCTGTCAAGATCATCCAAAATAAAGTTGAAGAACCTGAAAAGCCAAAATCTCCCCAGATAATCGTTCAGCAAGGAACATTCATTATCCCAGACCAAGGAAGTGTTGTTAAGGTCATTCCTACTCCTTCTAGTCAGCCTAGGAATAACTCCCTAGAAATCCTAGAAGGATACTGGCACATATTTGATCAAATGGCTGAGAACCAACAAACACCTCAAACATCCACACTGCAATATCCCATTGAAGATACTGGAGTTAATGCACCTATGAAGGCCATTCCTCTCCAGCATATTCCTACATTCCATGGCCTAACATCGGCAGTTCCAGATGCATTTTTGTTTGAATTCAATGTATTATGCCAGGGGTATGACTATACCACCGATCCCCAAAAGCTAAAACTATTTCCCTCCACATTAAAAGGAGCAGCTTTACGATGGTTTATGGGGTTAGGTGGAGGTGTTATAAATGACTGGGATCAGATGAAAGGTGCTTTTCTAAAGAAATATTAGGATTATTGTAGGTCTAGAGAATTAAAGGATGAAATATTTCAAATGATAGCCAGACCTAATGAAACATTGGAGGAATATGTAGAATGCTTTCAATACAATCTCCAGAGATCTCCTTATGCATCTTTACCCTTACCTGACAATGTGTTAAAAACTACATTAATTAAAGGGATGAAGTAAGAATGGGTTGAAACATTAAACATTATCGGAAAAGGTGACATATATCAGGAAATTTTTGCTGACATTATTGATTTATGCATCAGGAGTTCGAGAGGCAGTACAAGGCTAAAACCAGTAGAACGTGACATAATCACAAGGGACAACAAGATCTCTGATGGAGGTGTAACCCGCGGAGAAATTGGGAATCTACTAGAAGACTTCAAAACCGATATTCTAGGGACTCTAACAACATAGCTTGAAATTATGCAAGCTAAAAAAAATCAAGTAGAAGCAAAGCAAAATTTGGCAATATTCTGCCCAGATACAGAAAGAAACACAGACATAAAGAGTGCCCACTAGATGCAGTCCAAGTCTGTGCCATTTGTACAAAAGACCACTCCACATAAAACTGCCCCTCACTCCCAGGTCTGAAAGCAATCTACAAGGAGGCGGAAGAAGAATTAGAACAAGTGTACCTACTCAATCAGCGCCATCAATGACAGCCATGAAAAACAAGTATGCCCAGTGATCCATCCTCTTCTTTTCAGTCTCCTCAGTATAATGCTCAACAGTATAATGGAATGTGGCAAAATCACCCACCTTTCCCCAGCTAGTCACAGCAACCATTTCCTACATCACCATGGTCAAATCAAACAAATCAAACCAATTGGACAAACTTCCCTTACTGTCCACCATTTTGGCAAAATAATGCATATCTGACACAATGGTCACCCTCCACCTTGCAGAGTCAAACCTGGCAGTCGAATTGGCAAAGACCTATGAATCAGCCAACCGGAATGATTCCTCTCCCTCAACCTACACTGCCAGCACCATATACATTGCAACAAAATACTCAGACCAACTTAAGACCGCAACTCTCAGCCCAACCCAACCCAAACCCTAATAATAGACCAATTCAATCTATTCAAATAATTGAAGCACTAGAACTAGAAACCAAGTTAAGGGAGTGCAATGACCTTCAATAAAGGTCTGGGAGCATAATAGAAATTGAGGGAGATAAAAATTCTCAAGTTGAAAATCTCTTACCTTTAGAACAACCACTACAAGAAGAGGATGTGGTTAGAAAACAAACTCACGACCAAGCAACCACTTCTTCTCCCCCATTCCCAGAATGACTAATCATACTGCGCCCAATAGAACATCCTGACTTTGATCTTCTGGGAGAGCTAATAAATTTGTGTATAAAGGTCCCACTCCTCCAGGTTATCCAAGATATCCTGATCCACACAAAAACCATCAAAGAATTATGTATAAAAAAGCCAAAGAGGAGAAAAACAACTAACCCAACCGTCCAAGTAGTTGGCACCCTATCTGACTTACTATCAGGAAGAGAGGCATCCGTAAAATATGAGGACCCAGGGAATCCTATAGTTACGGTGCAAATCAATGGAAACTCCTTTCCAAATGCCTTAGTTGATTTAGGAGTTGCAATTAATATTTTAACAACCACAACTTGTCAAAAACTTGGCATTACATCATTAGATCCAACCACAACCTTATTGGAGTTGGCTGACCGATCGGTAGTCAGAACAGAAGGCACACTACATGATGTAATGGTCTCTGTAGACTCCTGGGAATACCCTGCAGACTTTCTGATAATTAATCCCAAAAACCGGCTAGATGGACACCCTTTAATCTTAGGTAGACCTTGGCTAGCAACTGTTGATGCTTACATTGGCTGTCGACAAGGCAATATGACTATAACTAGAGGGAGTAATGTCAAGAATTTAGCTTTATACCCTCCAGCCCAGCCAAGCCTAACAATAATGAAAACTAACAAACAACATGTATCATATCTCACAGAAAACATTAGATCGCCTTTAACCATAGAAGATGCCCTCAAATTTAAAGACAAAATTGAGGACGACAAATAGAAGATGCCTTTAACCTGTATCTTATTGGGTTTGGAATGGTAAGTGATGATACAGTGTCTTAACATTGCAAGCATTTTGTCAAAGTATTTTATTATGTTTGCTATTGGTAGCAATAACATGTGGGATTCCACTCTAGATGGCTAGAATTCTTTTACATTACATATTGCACGCTGGAAGCTTTCTGCAAGGTATTTAGTTTTTGAATGAGAATTTCCTAACTTAAGCTTTTTTTACTGTTCAGTATCCAGGTACAGAAAATAGTCCCTATCTTGGATTCATATACATTGCCTTCCAAGAAAGAGCAACATTCATATCACATGGAAACACTGCAAGATTTGCTAAAGGATATGGTGACTTAAAATTAGCCCAAATATGTGGAACTATTGTTGTAGATGAGAAGCACCATGAGACTGCATACGCAAAGATTGTTGAAAAGTTTTTTGGGATTGATCCTGACACCACAATGCTAGCTTTTGAGGATATGATGTGGAGAAAGGTTGTAATGCCTGCACATTTGATGTATGATGGGCAGAATGGTAATCTGTTTGACCACTTTTCTTCCGTTGCTCGGAGATTAGGTGTGTACACAGTAAGATACTATGCTGACATCTTGGAATTCTTGGTTAAGAGATGGAATTTCAAGAGAATAGGTGGTCTTTCTAGTAAGGGAAGGCAAGCTCAATATTATGTATGCACGTTGGCACCTCGTCTCAAAAATCTAGATGAACGAGCTCAATGAAGGGAAAAACAAGGACGAACTTGTTCTTTTAGTTGGATATTCAACAAAGAAATCCTGTTGTAGAAACTTTCTTGTGCTTCAGCTTAGGAAAACTATATTAGTACTTTGTTTAGTATAAAGTTCTAAGCATGTATAAACTTATAACCCCTGCCCAGGAAGTTAGGGACCTTAATGGAGTTGTTGGATTGTGAAATTCAATATGCACATTTTAGTGTGCATAGGTGCAGAGAAAAGACTAGGAAATTTATGTTTTTGTCCACATATTTCTATAATTGTGCTAGCTTAAAATGTAAAATGTGTTATTTGTAGTTAAATTTAAATACCAACTTCATTTTTTTAGTTTGTTTGAATCGTTGTTTTGTTCGGTCTCATGGAATATAAGATTTTATTTTTTGTATAATATTTGATCGGAGTAGTTGTTAGGGTTGTATAATAATTCTTGTGAAGGTATATTCAACAAAAATGTATCACTTACTTCTTACCTTTTGGATTTAATTTGTTTTAATCAGTTATATAATATAGATTAAACAATTGAGAACTTTGAAATAATTAATAGTATGGATTTTTATACTCGGAATTTAAATGAGTCCATTGAAGCTTTTGAAATGTTTAATAGTATGATCTTTTTATACCAAGAATTTAAATGAGTCATCCTATCAAGTGTACTCATAGGACTCTGATAGTGAATGTGTTCTTGTAATTGGATCACCTCCAAAAAATTGCATGATCATTTAGTTTGTAACATATTCCTTGCCTTGTTATTTTCAACATTGTACGATTTTTCTTTTGAGCTACTCTATTTTGCTAAGGTATACAAATAATGGTGAGTTTTCTTTTGATGTTATTTATATCACATTAATTTTGAAAATATCTTTAACAAAATTCTCCTCCACAATCTCTCCTTAAGCATTTGATTTTACAACCTCTTTTACTTTTCCACACAGGCTTTAAACCTTTAAAATGTATCAAGGGCTTAATCCTTAGTCTTAAAAAAACAAAACTTACACTTTTTTTAGTAATCATCAATAAAAGTAATGAAATATGATGAATTACCCAAATTATTTTCTTGCATAGGACCACAAATATCTGAGTGAACTAATTGAAGTGGATAATGAGCCCTCTATGCATTTCCTTTTGAAAATTTCTTTCTTGCATGTGTTCGTTTAGCACATCCTTCACAAACCTCCTGTTGAAATTAGGATTGTCATTACACCAAAACACGCAAGTGTTAGCAAACACACACATCATCAAATTTAATGGATCCTTGGGAGGTTGTTAGGTAGATGTCACGAAATAGACGAGGAGCACTGATTTTCATTCATACAACAATCTCCCCACCTCCCAGCATGACTCGATTGAGTTTCAAACTCGATACCTTTGGCTCTAATACCACTTGTTGGAATCATGATTGTCATTACACCAAAACTCATAGGTGTTAGTAAACGGATGCATCACAAAGGTTAACGAATCCTCGAGAGGTTGTTAGGCACATGTCGTGAAACACATAGTGAACGTTGACTTTCATTCACCCAACAGCTCCTTGTGTTCTTAAACCTTAGGCAAACCATAAACCATTGTTTTTGATGTTGGAAGTTTCAAACTATCAAAATTTAAATGTCCATACCTAAGTTGCTACAACCAACTTTTTTCATCATATTCCATGTTGGGAATACTACAATTATGTTCTCCAAACTTCAATGAGAACATGCTATTCTTTGACATAGACATAATAATAACCGTCTTATTGCTTTGTTTCCTATCAACAACATAGATCCATATTAACGCTGGATCCATATGTTATAAAGTTAGATTCAAATAAAATATTTATAAAATATTTTGGGTGTGAAATGAGAGATGGCTTTTGGGCATGTTGAAATGATGAGCCATGGTATTGGCCCATGGTATTGTAATAAATCCTATTTATAAGTTAATAATATATATGGAAAAGTGGACGTGAATACGGTTAAACATATTGTTATCTTGTAAGTATATGTGTTTATTAATTAAATTTAAATATGGTTACATAATCATTATAAAATGGAACTTAACTTATTGTTGCTACTTATATATTTTAATGTACTGTGTATCTTATGATTTTTTTTTAATCTAAAAATTTATTGGTAATTTTATTAATAAAAACAAAATTATAATGCAACAAATTTGAATTTTGCTATTTTGATTACTTTTAACTTTTTACTGACACTACAACATCTCCCTTGGGCTCTATATTAATTTTAACTGCCATGTAAATGTTTACCAATTTACGTATAAATTCAACATATTAAGCCAACATGTAAAACTTTTTACAAACTAGCACAATATTTCTAAAAAACTGATAATTACTTTTGATGGAGATCTTCTTTTACTTTTATTTCAATATATCATTCAGTAATTATACTTCAAAAATTCAACCTTAAAGAACAATAGAACAATAGAGATCACAATGCACAAAGAAGAGACAAGATTTACCTTGGAAAAACCTAACAACCTTTTCAATAGTGAAATTTTTTGTTCAACATGATACACATGGTCTTCCCCCTCCAAGTCAATTCACCCAATATAGAAATTCGCTCTGCCTTATCTGACCTAGAAATTTCAGGCTCCTTATAGTGGCCAGTTACCCCATAATTTTGGCCCCTACAATTGCCCAGGATTTCGGCCCAGTTACCCCATAATTTTGGCCCCTACAATTGCCCAGGATTTCGGCCCCTTGCAACAGAATTCCTAAAAATTCAAGAGAGATTTGTTATGTCCACACATTCAAGTTGATGAGAGAGAGAGAAAGAGATCCAATTCATATTCTTCTTCATCCTATTCGTCCTTCTTGTCCTTTGCTTGCTTGTCCATAAATTGTCTTTTGAGAGAGATGTGAATTTCCCAAGTAGAGGAGGCCGAACTACCTTTACATAGTGATTTATCTTGGCCAAATGGGTGTGTATTCTACTAGAGCCGATTTGACTTGGAGGGAAGACAAATTGACAACCTTCGGAGCCAAAAATTACAATTCAAAAATTCAATTTTTCTTCTTTTAAAAGTTGCAATGGGACTTTGACTAAAAATAAATTCTTTTTTGACTCTAGCATTTAAAATATGCTTTACAATAATAAATAAAAGTACATCAAGTGACCAAATATACATTATGAAGACTGGCCATAGTTACAAATTCAACACTCCCTCTTAACTAGGGAGGTATTCAAAATCACTGTGATAGGTGTTCTCAAGTTGAAAATTTTCTCTAAAGAAAAGGTTATATCAAATCAACATCATCAACATCATCATCTATTATCAACATCTACTAGTCGTCATATCCGGGGTGGTACCAAAACCCATGGAAATGTCATCATCATATAAATACTCACTCTTTCAGAGTGAGCAGTCCCCATGGCTTCTTCTTAGGCCAAAACGTTGAGACCTCAACTAGCTAGCACTCACTCACCTTTTCTAGTGAGAACTTTGGGCCAAGACCTCACTCAACCCATCTTGATTGGCGATTGGGCCAAGGGGTAGTGCCATCAACACTTTGCCAACCAGAGCGCCATTCTTAAGAATGATGTTGACCACCCACCTTTGGGATAAAGAGTCATGTAGCTTAAGAAGGTTATGAATATCTTATTCTCATGGTAAGAAGGGTTCCTATATAGTAAGAGGGAGAAGAATGCAAGTAAGATTATATTCATGTATTGAATTGCAATTTTTAAACTTGTTGGTTTAGGTGTTGCAATCTTTATCTTTCTTATATATTTCCTTACCAATGGGTTGTTATTTATTGAATTTTGGATGAAGAAAGGAAGATATGAGTGAGAAAATAAAGCATCCATGAAAGTGGTGCAATTAGAATGTTTATTTGCAATAGAATAATTTATACTATTTTATTTCGTAAATTTTATCAAGGTTAAAACTAAGGTTATGCCAAAAGGCTTGTCAATAGTTTAAAACGTATAAAACCAAATTTACTAAGTGTAAATTTGATAGAATAAGAAGTGTGGAACTAGTCATGTGTATGTATTATCAATTGTTTTAAGTGTGCTAAAGTTATCCTCTATTTGCATGTTTTCAATGAGTGTAATACATTCCCTATCTTACTATCAAGTGATAAAAGAGTAGTGCAAAGTATTGATATATTAGTCTAACAACAATCCTCACACCATTTTAGTTTTTTTGACATAACATGATGGATTTTGAGAGGAGTGAACTCTAAGAGTTGGTTGCATGAAAATCCATTCTACCATTATGACAAGGGGGCTTTACTGGGGGACCATTACCGTACCACATGCATTCATATTGAAGGATATATATTGAGGAAAAAATGACATAATATATTGGGGGATATATGGGGGTAAAGGGCTTTTATATTGGAAGGTATTAAAAATGGAGCTCAAAGTTAATGAAAAGAATATAAAGGGGTATAAAAAATGTTAATGAAAAAATGGATATGTACGATAACTAGTGAAAGTAGGGATTTTTTAAATTGGAAAGGTGTATTGGGTTCATATTGGTAGGGGGTTAAATAATGTGATTTTTAGAGGTGTTTTCCAAGATGTAGTCAATTTAAGGGTATTGTTTAATATGTCATGAACACATGTGATATGTCAAAGGTTCATTGGGTGAAGCCCTCGTCCATTATGATTAGATATAAAATATTGGCAGTAGGATAATGCGATAGCATAACTTCACATTCGTATGGTATTTTATGAACTCACTTTTTTTCCTTGTTTATTATATTCCAAATCTATAATTGAATATGGGATATCATATATTTTTCTAAAGAGAATCAATATAGTTTATTATTTTTAACATGGAAAATTATGTTAATGTCTTCTCTAAACTCAAAGGATCATCTTAATTTGAACCTAAGGAGTAGTTCAATGAAAACTTAAACATGTGAAATAGGCATTAAGAGTGTACTTTAACATTCTTATGATTAATTGCATTTGAACCTAAAGCCTTATGCCCTAAAATATCAAAACGCCATATGCATATTATTAATAAATTAAAGAGAGAAGACTATACTTCAAACTTCTTTTTATTTTGTGACTTGTTTATAAAAGATGCCCAAATAATCTCAAAAATTTATATATGGCATAGTGATATACATTGTTGTACAATTCCATAGGTGACATAAATCATTGCTGACAAGGTTCTAATCTTCGCCTTTCCATAACATGATGAAGCGTTTAAGGTTTTGGTCACTAGAGTGGTCCCTATGAGAGAACTAGAGAATTAAACATGTCTTCTCCCTTTGATTCATATGTTGAGGATAATTTTGCTTTGGTCTCTTGTGATAGACCATGCTATAAGAATGGATGGGTTCCATCACCTTCCATATCATATTTATAATACTTTCAAGGCCTCAGTATCGAGGGGTGGTCCCCACTAGTTAATCAAATCATCAAAGGTATTTTAAAGGTGGTCCTTCTGGTATTTTAAAGGTGAATCTTATGTATCTCCTTTGGTAGACATAAGATTCAACTTTGATAAGGTGGTATTTTAAACGTGTTCCTTTTGTTATTTTAAAGGTGAATCTTATCTATCTCCTTTAGTCAACATAACCAAGTCTTTTTGGCTTTTGAGGAGAAGATCCATCCAATCTTATAGTTTCCCTTGAACATTCACTTTTGGTTGACCTCACCATGTCCTTTTGGCTTCAAAAATGAATGTATTAATCTCCACTTGGTCAAGATCCTTTATGACCTAGCCAAATCCTTTTGATTACTTCATCATTCCTTTTAATGAGGGAGACATCTTCACATCATACTAACCTCAAATTTGTTCACATCTATTCATTTATGAATATGCAATGGAGCTCAATTTCTCCTTTCGTCATCATGTCTCAATTGAAATGACATAATCATTGTTGTATGCAAATAATAACTTTATTTCCTAAGATATATCCAATATCCATCATAGGTACCAATGTACCATCCTTCATCTTTTACTTCCTTTTGAGATAAGTCTTTCAAGTGGTTATATTGGTTTTTCCTTTTCTTGCAATAATGATAATTTCATTAACTCTTCCATAAGCAAGTTCTGGTGCTGCCTTTGTCACATACGTAAGTATTTTGTACTACTACTACTCCCTCTGGCTTGAGAGACACTTTTAGTCATAATTTTGTTTATCCATTTTGATTCTTAGTATCAATAACGTTCTTGCAAACCTTATTCACGATATCAAGTAAGAAACAAATATAAGGACAAACGATGGAAATAAATTTAGTCAAAATAGAAAGATAAAAATTACTTATTTTTTAGTTTGTAATTATTGGCTCCCTCGTGATCCCAGCTCTCTTCCAAAACTCCACTTGCAATATTTATTCTTAACATCGATTATACAATTTTATTTCTTGTAATATTTATAAGAGCTATGGTTTCTTCATCCCCTATATCTTCTACTTGCATTAAGTATTCCAATTTTGCATTAGGTTTTATCCTTCAAACCCTAGGATTTACAATAAGTCTCCCTTCGCCTTTGTAAGAAAAATCCCTCTTCCTGCTATATATCTTAGTACTTTCTAATGTTTTCATAAGTCATTATAACATTATTATTTATAAAGGTCTTCCTTTTAGAGGAAGGATTTACCATATAATTATAAATAAAGTACCAAACCTATGCATAAAAAAATATTTAAAAGAACAAGAAACTTGAATAGAGAAAAAGATACGTATATCTTGATTGAAAGAATCCTTTGACTTCCTTTGAGGTGGTTGGTTATCCACATCCTTGACCATCATTTGTTGCTTTTGAGTCATAAATTCCAAGTCATCTATATGCTTATCAAAGAAATGCATCATATATTAGCATTATATCTATTGCATTATGGTTTCATCTGAAAAACCCTAGGATTCAAGATTTTAATACAAGTTGTAGTTTCCAAGTTTTCTAGGGTTTTCAAACCTTAATACTTCCAATCTCTTGTGTCATATAACCATAATGACATCAAGAAAAATTCCACTCTTTAGAGTTTAGGAGCCTAGCTCCCTCTTACTTGAATTATATTTTAATATTGATGTTCCGCATCTTAGAATTATGTCCATCCTTATTCCATCAGTAAATGAAGGATATTCCTTCCAACAAAGACACAATAATTACATGTTGAGTCATATTTTCAAATATCCAACGAGGTTTTCTTGTAAAAAAAAATCTTGTAGTGTGAAGATTTCATGATGGGGATAATTATCTCTTGGAAATACTTGAAATCCTTAAAACCTTAATTTTCTTCTAAAATGAACTTGGCTCGAAACTCAGTCCTGCAACTCAACTTTTAACCTACCTCAATATTGGTAGGTATTGACTTTAAAAATCCAATCTTCTTAACATTGAAAATTCTTCAAATGTGGCGTTAGATTAAGCCTTTGTTTGCTTTATAAAATTTGGTCTAGTTTCCAAAACAAAGTTCTCCTTGGATTTGGTTTTTGATCTTCAACTCTTTCCAAAAGTAAAGTTCATCTCTTTCAATGTTTACTCTTTCACCTAGGCTTTGATACCATGTTGATTTTTCTTATAATAGAAATGAATTTCCTAATATGAAAATTACTTCCAATGATTTGTAATCTCAGGTTGTCTTTATTTGACTTATATCATTAAGTAATTATACATAGAAAATATCAACTATAATTCAATAATAACCATAGGATCACAAAGAGATATAAAAACACAATAGGAGACACAAGATTCCTTTGTGAAAACCCAACCTTGGGAAAAAACCATCCAACTTTTCTTCAAAGGAGAATTCAATTTTCAACAAAGTTTATAATATAAATTGTCTATAAATATGTGCCAAATTCCAAGCACAAATACTAATCAAATGTGGTCAAAGGAGTGATAATATTTGACTTCTATTTATCTTAATCAAATCAAGTTAACAAGCTGCATTTCAGTACGCCTAGAAAGATCTGCGCGAAATCTTGGCCTCCTTCGAAAATTCGGCTTTCTGCATCTACTTTAGAAACTCGGCTTTTTGCATCTTCTTCAGAAACTCAACTTTCTATGTCTACTTCAAAAACTCGAATTTCTACCCAGAGATGCATCTTCTTCATAAACATAGAGTTTTGTGTTTTATCTCATTCACTTAAATGAGAAGAAGGTATCATGTCTTGTTAGATTCGAATTGATCCATTTGAGGAAGTCAAATTGAGTATTTATATTGGTCAAGTGGGTGCCCTTTTGACCAAGGTTTAACTCTCTTAGTGGGGCCAACTTAGGCTTCTTAGAGCCTACATAAAAAATTTGAAGGTTCCTTAGCATGCGGGAATACCTCTCGATTCAACAAAAATCAACATAGGGGTGGTTCCCTTTGAAGGACTTAGGAACTAGAGGATATCACAAGAGTATATGACATGTCTCTTTATTTCAATGGTGGTTTCATTGGAGGAAACTATAGGCAGAGATGGTATAGTGTCGCAATCATAGTACTTAGTGGTGGTGTCCAATGTAAGATCAAGGCATCAAGGGTCTTCATTGTCTTATTCATTATTATTTATTTTAGAGACTCTAATATCTAGGGATTGTCCCCACTAAAGGTAAGGTATGTAACAACTCCTTTTTGATTCCTTCTCTCTTAATTACCACAACCCCTATGAGTGTTCCTGAATGGAACCCTTGGAATTTTAAATGGGAAGATAGAAAAAGAGGCCATGGATTTGAAGGATTACCCCCCAATCAATAGGGATTATAATGGCACTTAACCATTAAATTATACAAAAAAAATACTACAACAAAGGAGACTAAACAAGTATTATCTCTTCAATCTCAAGGGATGGTCCCAACTAGTTTATTAAAGCATCCAAAAGGTAATTTTCCTTAACTTGATTTTCAATGGTGGTCCCCATTAAAGGAATGGGGAACTTGAGGAGATTGCTAAAAATATGATTTCGTTTTTTTATTTTAAGGGTGGTCCCATAGGAGGATATTCTAGGAAGAAATGGTATAGTGCCATGGCCTTGGTACTGGGAGGTGGTCCCTAAGGTAATATTGAGACATCAAGGGCCTTCTATATTACATTAATTGTGACGGACTTTAAAGGATTTTATCTTTGGTTGTGGTCCTCACTAATGGAACAAAGCACCATGAGGTATGTGACACCTTCATTTTGAATGATTATCTGTTGGTCACCTTAACCCCTATGAGTGTCCCCCAATAGTACTTGGGGAATAAGTGATGGGAAGAAAGAGAAAAAATCCTATGGACCTAAAGGATTTTGACCCAACCAACAAAGCCACAAGATAATTGCAACAATCAAAGAGACATACAAGTGAACAAACAAATACAATAATGCAAGTAGAAAGAAATTTTTGGAATCATATACATGTGTTGGGCTTATTAATTACCCTGGTTATTAAAATATTTCATACATTTTTCAACCTAGTGTCCAAATGTTTGTAATATGTTTTGTACTATATGTGCAAGATACAAATTACTAACTTGAATTAGTTTGTCTAAGAAACAAAATTTGTATCATTAGTATACAAATTGAAATGAAATTATGAGAAGAAAATGCAACATACTTCATAAGAAAATAAATCACACTTGAGAAAGTAAAAAAAATGGAAATAAAATGCATCTCACATTAAGTAATGCTTCGTGAACTTCACATTTCTCTCTTCTTTCTTATATCCTGAGGAATTTAGCCGCTTTCCCTTGAAGTTGGTCTTATCTCTCTTCTTCCAATATGTTCAAAACTCAACCCTATGCTTGGACTTCTCATAGCAATACTTATCCTTTTGCATAGTGTCCTCCAAGGTTCTCAACTCATCAAACTTAATTCTATCTCAATAAGCTTGTGGTAACCCACTGAGTTACCTTTGAATATTAACCTTCTCAACTGTAATGTACAACACATATCTCAATAGTTCTAAGAATTTGTTGGTGTAATCATATGTGGTAAGTTTCCTTAGCTTATGTGTGTGGAGCTCTATAAATTTTATGTCATTGTACCTCTAATATAGGTACTTCTGTCAGAAATATTTCTCAAACTTTCCCCATGATAGTTCTCTCTCTCTAATTCCCTTGACATATCTGAAACCCTCACACCATATATCGGCTTTTCTCTTCAAGCTTAAAACGGCTATTCTGACCTTCATGTTTCTAGAGTAGTCATGGACTCTGAAATATTTCTTCATTCCTAACAGAGTTTTTCTTCTTCAACCTTCATAGCTTCTCCATCAAAGGTAGCGGGCTTTTCTTTCTTAAAATCATCCAACATTAATTTTTCTCACTCTTCCTTTGCTAGTGATATCTTCTAATTGTGAAACTAGACAACTACTCATGGTTATCTACCCTTATTTCCATAGTGATGAGTGGAGCTCCTCTTCTCACTATTTCTTCACTTTCTTATTGATTTCTTTTCTTTAACATGCTTCCTTTTTCCCTAATAGTCTCCAATCCATGTTTCCATACTTCATATGAACTATACTTTGACTTGTGCCTACATAGGTAGTTGGAACCAAATCATCTTTCCTTTTCCATTGCGGATCTAACAGGATATGTAAAATCGGCACATTTACTTATGCTTTTTTTTCTTCATCTTTGACAATCCTTTCATTTTCTACCTTAAAACTTCTCAATTCATCGTTTAGGCTCCCGAGGGTGTCCATCTAGTGAGGGGAATTTTCTTCGGTCCTCTTCCCAATTATGTTCTATCACACACACATAGCTACTAATTATGTTCTTCCCCATTTTTTTGCTCATTCATTTATTTCCATGCTATAAATTTGTGTATTCTTATGTTCTATCACACACACATAGTTGCTAATTAAATCTGGCATGAATATAGTAATTTATTTCCTCAGTATATCAGCGTTAAGTATGTTAATTTGAAGTTGTTCACAATAAAAACACCCATGTTAGACAGACAAAATGGAAAGTCATGTAAGCATCCTATCAAGTTTAGCAACCACATTAGTTGTAAATCCAAGAGAATTAACATGTGCAATAGTTAAATTGTTGTATTAATTTAGTTTGTGATCCACTTCAAGTCTAGCGTTGAATCTAAGTTTTGATATTACTTCTGAACTCTCCCTCCCACCCCCTTATCCCATCTCAGACTGTGAGAGGTGTTACTTGTTTTCTTTAACCTAAATCCCAAGGTATGTTATAGGGATCGGGTTAGAAAATATGTTTTTTGTAAAGTCTTCAAATCTCAGAGAAAATTCCTGCATTGTGTTTAGTTTGTTGTGATATTAATGGTGATATAAATTTTACCTCAATCTAACTCCTGGATTGAAAGGTATGCCCCTTAGAATTCTATCCAATCATATTATGCCATGTCAACATTTACCTTCCACATATCATCCACGGCCCTTAGATGGACCATGTGGCACTACCATGACAATGTAGGTGTGGGGGCCACCAAATCCTCACCCATGGTGTTATGTGACACTTCATCATTATATCTGACCTGCATTTCATCCATCCCTTCAACCTTGTGATGCTACTCTACACCCATGGATCGATGGATCTCTGGATCCATATGTACTTGAGGGAAATCCAGTGCAAGGCCCACCATATACCACATAGTGTCCATGTGGTGGCCCTTGGCACCACCACGTAGAATTAAAGTGGGGTCCAATGATTTGCCATCTTTCTTGTTATATCCATCCCATGAGAATCTAGCTGTCTCAATCATGAAGCAGTCCTTACCACCTTGGAACCCTCGATTTACAGATCCAAAACTATGTGAAAAGGTAATCTAGCCTTCAGGCTCATATGGTCATGTGTGTATGGGGTTGTCCTTGCCAAACTCTAGATCCCTACATCCGCAATGGGAAAGGTGCTTGAAAGGAGATATATGGCTTGAATGAGGCCTGGCCCACTGATGAAATAACCAATACTTTCTAGCTCTGAACCACAGATCACTGAATATGGGTGACATCTGATAGAAATATCTGACCTAGATGAGGTCCAACTTGCACACAAAGGAACATTTCCTTACCAGACCCTGACCCTAGATCACCAGATTTTGTAGGCACACTAAGGGGAAAGGAAATTAAGAGAAAATAGAAGAATTTCTTAAGGGAAGGGAAATAGTCCGAACATCAAATTCCTAAGAAGTGAAAAATGAGGCTAATCCTTGACCTCTAGTAGATAACATCAATATACAAACCAATCATACATGTTTGCAACTCACTCTTAAGAAATTTAACATGCAATCATTAATATAATGAATTATAATTAAATAACTAGAGTCATGATCCAAATGATACCAAAAAGGAAACTTGTAGAGATTTAAAGTTTGTAAGAACTTTCACAAGGTAAGAACCTACTAACACAATCATGAGTAAGGTATTAATTTTCCTAGTTTTGATAATTAATATAACTAAGAACTTATAAGAGTGTGTTGATGTATGTAGCTTGGGAGGTACTCCAAGCCCTAGGGTCCAGGGTTTTGAGGGCAAAGCACCACAAGGTCATCTTGTGGGCTTGGAACCCAAGTGTGGGGTTTTGCACCCATCATGATTTGGGTCAAAATATTGATGAAAAAATGACATGTGATGGATGAAGATGATTGTGCTCAACGAGATGATTCCAGCGCATCGAGAATCATCTGATTCTGAGTTGTCGTTAGAGAGAAATGAATTTTTGAATTTGAAAAGGTAATTATTGGTTTTCAAGTCATGTAGGCTTGGTGTAAAAAATCCCAATAGATGTGTCTCTTCAAGACTCATTGGAGCCCCTCATTGAGGTTATAAATAGAGGGTGAAATATCATTGCTTGAGCATCCATTATGTGGGAAATACATCTCCAAAGGATCTCTGAAATTCTAAGGGAAGTCACAATGATATTAAGGAGGCCAAGGAGACTTGGGACAACATCGTAAATTTGCTACAGAAACAACATGGGAGAAGGTCGAGTTGTTGTAGGTGCAATGGATGTGTTTTAGGGTTAAAACAAGGTTTTGTCAAGTGCGTTTTAGGGTTAGATTATAGGGTTGTGTGGGTTGAGGAGCTAAGGAAAAATCAATTGATGGTTAAGGGCTATTTGGATAGAGTTTGGAGGAGGCCGAAGGCCTACATAAACTATTGTTCTAGGCTATAGGCCATAGCCAAAAACTTGGTTGTTTCCAAGGGTAGTGTTGAAGTGTCAAGCCTGGATTGGGGTAGTGTAGGTGTGGATGAGTCTCTCCTTGGAAGACCACATCCCTAATAGGCTTGTGTTTTTCGCTGTGTGTGGGTGGAGGGAAATGTTGTGTGCCCTAACCAATGGCACAATGACAGCAAGTGAAAAAAGAGGACAACAACATTTTGGAGAGGTATATTGGGTCAAGTATTGACCATATTTGGATTAGTTGACCTTGCATCTTGTGGGAGCCAATTCAAAGATGAGATTGGGTGATCGTGTGTCTTCATCAGTGCATATTCCGCAGTGGTTAGATTGGGTGCCATAGACCTAATTGGAGGGCAGTGTGCTGGCTACCCAAAGTAGCCCTAGAGCAGTAAAAAAAGATGTTTTTGGTGTGTGATTGGGTGAAGTATTGCAGCCTTATGAGTAACTCTTTCATGGATGAAAGAGGATACTAGAAGGCACATCGGAGCTCAAGTATTGGCTAGCCTAGAGAGAAGTTGATGAGCCCGTTTACATGCAGTAGAAGTGACTTGCAGCATTTTTAGGTGGCAACCCTCTTGGAGTCTCGATGTGTAGTGGCCTTGATGGATTAAGGAACTACTAGTGAGAAGTATGAGAACAAAGGACCATCTGGACAAGATATGACATCGAAGTTGCAAAGAATCTTGTCATTGTATCTTGTATATGATATATTGTTGTAATATTCATATTTGGTTTAGTATAACAAAGATTGGGATTGTACATATTGTACAATTTTGTTAAAACCCGTGTATATTTGTGTATATATGATTTACTTCTTTATATTTCTATTGTGCAAATTAGTTCATGGTTTAGATTCTTGGTTTCTTAGAATCAATGATTTGAATACTCTAACCTAGATCCAAGGTCATGGAAATTCATCAAATAGTTGGTTAGTCGTAAGCTTCAAACAATCTGTCTTAAACATATAAGATATCCTAAAATTTATGAAAATGGAAGTAATCGCATAGTTCAAGCATTCATTATCACCAAAAATACATAATATAACTTGTCAACCATGAACATGATAGTGATTTTATGCATTCTATCATGACTAATACAAAACCACACCTATTCCATTCGCATAGAAAATAATTTCATAATCCATAATACAAACATGCATAATCCATTATGCATTTGAATAAATGGAAATGGTTTGCAACTGAAAGAGGGACTTAAACTCTCCACCCAACCATAGGAAATATACACTACCCTCTTTCCAGTAGTCGACCATCCCTGATCTGTATCCAAGTTCTGATGGGATTCTTGCATAGGCGAATTTCACTCCAAGGCTTCATCAAACACTTAGTAGATGAATTTCACTATCCAAGTGGTTTAACAATTGTGTTTTCATAGCAAGCACTACATGGGTCTATAATCCATTGTCCAGGTCATTTAACAACTCTACAACTAGCACCACAGTGGTTCATATTGCCTTGTCCAAGTGGTTTATCATCTATACCACAAACAACACAGTGACCCACTTACTCTCTCAATTTAATCACAGAGCTTCACCTAAGGCCCGGATGGGAATAATGATCAGTTCTCATAGATTGGATCCACTTTTCTGGTGGTTTAGCAGTTTCCTTTTCATAGCAAGCACTATGAGGGTCTGTAATACAATCTCGAGGTGATTTAAAAACTATTTAGCAAGCACCACAATGGCTTAGATTTCCCTTTCCAAGTGGTTTATCATCTATACATCAAGCACCACTCTGATTTGAAATCCATTGGGCCTCCCACTAACCATTTAGTTTTAGAATCATTGTCCAATAGTCTCCACACAACAATATAGGGGTTGACACCCAAAAACATAGAGAATAAGCAAAGGGACAGTCTAGTCCAGTTTAGTCTTTCCAACAGCTCCTAGCTCTTTTCTTTTCTACAATGAATTTTTCTTTATCTACTATGTACTATGTGTGATCTTCTCTAAATATTTTGTTCCTATCTCTCGTCTTATATTCTCTTTTCCCTCCCACATGGATCCCTCTCCTTTTTCCTTCCAATATAGTCACTCCCTGTCTCAATTCACGAGGAGAGGACAAGGATGGTTGTTGTCCTCCACCCTTGTTTCCCACTCCAAGACTTCATAGTGTGTCAGCATGGGTAGCCCATGTTCAAGGTGATATTTAATGGGTATAAATGAGGTAGGTACAACATACTCACAACACAGCATAAGTAATCCAAACAACCCATGCAACACCCCCCCCCCCCCCTCTCATGCAAACCATCAATTCTTTTTCACCTAAAGTAAAAAAATTCACATAGTGATATTTACATATACAAGGTGTACCAAAATGGGTTGTTTCAAGAAAAATATGTCCATAATCAAATTGAATTCACTCTGCAACATACAGATTATTTTTTGCAACTTTTATTTGAATGGTTTAATCAATGATATATATATTTAGTTTTTTCCATGAAAAATAATATTGTGGGCTCTTGTGTGACCTATATTCACACTTGGAATATCATGGATTGTGTTTCCTCGTTTCTTTACGCTAGTTGTGGTCCAAATTCTTGGCTTGATTCTAGAATTAATTGTGCACCTATATACTATTTGACAGTGTTGGAAATCTGTCAACCAAGGGGGTGTTCCGAATGTGAAGTCCCAATTAGACCTCACATCATTTTGGATAGTAGCCCCATCTGGGATATCAACTCAACTGTGATATATCCTTATAGGTTTTCCTTGGCTACAAAGTTTAGCACAAGAGAGTTATGCACCGGTGATCTCAGATCAACAAGTGAATATTCTTGGTGAGTGTTCAGTTGTATGTGCATCAAGATTCTCTACGGTGGAGGGAAAGGAAAGTGGGCATCTAGGAGAGAGGTAATAGTACCACCCTAGTATAGAGACACACACACAAAAAATATTCGTCTAACATCCACTGGAATAGTCCACATTGATGCGATGATTCTTACAACCATTATAAACAAGAAATATTTTTCTAACATCCAACGGAATAGTCCTCAAGGATGCGACAGTTTTAGCAACTGTTACAACACATTATCAATTAGATAAGCACTAAAATAATCGAAATAGTTCAACTACTTTAGTACAGGTGAAAGAAACATGAATTAAAATTTTCACAGAACAATCTTACAGGTATTCACAATCCATGCATGAAAACATGTCATCCATGAGGCTTCAAGTATTAAGTAAAATTCATAAGACACGTGTATGCGGCGAACACCACTAGCCCCAATAGTGGAGCATTGGAGCCACTCCTTTCTCCCAAAATGAACTAGCTTGTCTCTCAAATGCCTTGTTGGAGGAGCCAACGTGAAAATTCCTTTCCTCATACAATTAGGATGTATATATAATAAATGGGGTGATGCTTCAACTCCCTTGTGACTCTTTGACTACCCTCATGATTGTTTGAATTTTTATGACTTTTCAACTTTACATGACCCTTCATCTTTTGTACATGTCTTTTGGACTTCCACTTTACAATACATTTTTGAATAAAAAATTACATAATCCACAAGAATGATGTGGCATATGACGACTTGTGACATGACATGGCATGATACTTCTAACAAGGACTTCTTGATGACATGGCAATGTTCAGGCATTCTTTTTTCTCCTTTCTCTTCAACAAAATATGTGCAATTATTCATTTTCATGAGAGATGTGATTTGTTCTTCTTATCCACCCTTCAAAGGGTTTTGAATCAAATGGAGTCTTCATGTGGTCCTAATATTTAATCTTCTATTTTAATCTAGTGCTCCTTTGGCTTCTCGCCTGATGATAATTTTATCTCTTCAAATCCATATTTGTCTTTTAGCATGTCCTCTTTCTCCATCTCCTTCTTCATAATATTTCCATAACATGATAGAGTTCCTGCATCTACAATCCACTGATGGAAAGATGAGATTAGTTTGATAAAACCCTAGTCTAGTATGTTGCATGATGATCCACTTACTGAGACGGAACCAAGTGGCATGCTGAGGGAGAGGCTCAGTGACTGCGCAATTGTGTAGCTCAAGAAGTCAAGGGTCAGGTTTGAGCCTTGAGTCTGCATATGTGCAAGTCAGGCTTGGACTAAGAAAAAATATTGCGTAGTTGGGGAGCTCAAGAAGCCAGGCTAAGGGCTTGAACACTATTTTTTCCCAATGCGCATTTCAGGAAGATATAGGATCCTAAGTGATTGCACAATTCAAGAGCTTCGAGTTGAGGCTTGAGCCTTGAGACTACGCAATGTGCATTTTTGAGGCTCAGTGAGTCAGGGTATAGGATTTTACTATTTATGTCAAATACGAAATTCTGGGAGAAAGAGAAGACTTGGTGATTGTTCAGTTATGCAGTTCAAGAGTTCAAGGTTTGGGCTTGAGCTCGGAGACTACACACTATGCAACTAGGGCCATGTTGGAGGGTTGAATTGCGCAATTTTGGAGGCCAAGGCTTGAGCTTGGGCACTTAAATTATGGAGTGTTTAGACTTGGAAGGCATGAAATACACATTGCGTAGTGTCAAGAGGTAAAGGGCTAGGATTGGACAATGTGTGGTTAAGGAAGGGCGGATGAGGCTAAGTTGCTGGGAATTTTCTGAAATTTAGCTAAGTGTGGGATCAATGAAATTGACGTGAATAGTGATAGGACTTTACTGTGATCACACACTTAGAGTGCGTAAAGACACAACATAGATCATCTGAAACACATTAACAACATACTTCCTTCAGTGCGACAACCTTTGCGATAAATTGTGACAAGTGCGACACTAAGGATATGCTTTGCGACGACCGTGATGACACCTGTGAAAAATTGCTTAAAACTTTGTAAATGAGTACGATGGAGGTTTACATGGTAAGATATAATAATTTACACAAGGAGAACCTCTTGAAACCACCAAAAGAAGCTTATGTACATTGTGCGACACTTAACATGCCAGAAGATGACAAGTGCTAAAGTGAGAATGACACTTGCGATATACTAACAACAGTGAAAGAAACACATGCCAAAGTGAAGATAACATGAAAATGACACTAATTAGAGTGGAAGAAATAAAAAGCGACAATTGAAAACATAAAAATGACACTCACAAAAACAAAGGTGCGCAAAAGTGAAAGTTTGCAAAACTCGCCGAAATAGAAGTACAAATGCAACTAGAAGTGAGAAATTGTCGATGTCAGTGTGCATTGACTATCGACATGGATTGAAAATCACATAGTCACAGTCTTGATGGACCGTGCTATGCTTTTTCAAGCTTGCGTAAAAGAATGGGATCATCGACTTGTTGTAGACTCAGCATGTGTGAGAAAGTACCCTTGACACTTTCAATCCAAGAAGGGAGATCAAGAGCATAAACTAACCAAGAAGTGACTACGGAATGAACGATCACAAGATCCAAAGTAGGTTCCAAAATTTGCTTGCAGGAAAAAATTTGGATGGTGTTTGTCACAGTGACAACTCTTGGCGACACACTGGTAGAACTCCAACTTCTCTACTTTGGTTAATTATTTTGTGTAGTGTCTATTTGTTTAGGAAGTATTGATTCATCATTTAGATTAACATGTCTTCCCCACTTACCCCGTGCATAAACATAGTCCCTTTCATTCCTTTACTCGGTTAAGCACAAACATAAGTTCAACAATCACATAATGTTTAAAATTAGGATATGGTAATTGAGTTCATGAGCTTTAGATTTTCAGAGTATATTTTTTCATATTTGGTGTTGCTCCACTACCAGCAGGCCAAGACAGTACCTCGGTGGATTCAATTCAAGAACACAAAGGTTAATCGCTTCCAGTGAACCTGGACAGTACCCAAGTGGATTTGATTGCTTCACCTCTCTGCGTAGGAAGCCTTTCTCTTATTTCACCTTTATTTATTTATTTATATAGGACTGTGCATCAACACTTATTTATTTCATGGGTGAAAGAGGGATCCCAACTTATTGACAGCATGAGAGGTTTTCCATTTAGAGAAACATATATAAGACCTCTGATATTGGTTTGCTCATTTATATTTTCCCGTTGTCCTTCTCTACTTGATTGGATCAACCTGAAAACACTGAAACATAAAAGCCTGAGAGTAGGCATGAGGTTTCCATAATAGACATGGAGATCATAGTTATACAAATGGGTTTCTTAACGCAAGGATCATATTTTCCACTGGAACATCATCAAGCAAAGGATGTAACTAAGACAAGGAAGAAGGACAGAGAGTTAGCCAAATGTTGCAGTGTCACAAAGTCCTTTTCTACTTTCCACATTCCTTTTTGAGCCAATAGAGCATCTTCATGAAAGGTCTCACAAAATGAAAGGAAAGGAAACACACAACAAGGAAACAAAACTAGAAGACAACACAAAGAGTGGCTAAATCAAAACATGATGTGAAATAAAAACTAGAAAACAAAAGACAAAACACAACAAATGAATGTAGGATGAATGTGTGGGTAAACTAACATGCAATTAGACATACTCCTAACCTAACCAGTTAGAAGGTCGGGTCAAGTATAATGGAATTTCCAATGTAGCCACCATAATTATTCCTGACCTGCAATCACAATGACGAAATTGATTAAAACAAATAGAAAACAATGTGCAATGGAAAATATAATGCATTATATAACTTGAACAAAAAACTGAAGGTCTATCCTTTCAACAGAAAGATAGGCCATAGCCATAGCTTCTAACTAGTTTATATTCTTACCTTTTCAATGAGAATCATCTTTCAACAAACCTCAGAAGCTTTCTATGAGTGTGTCTCCATCTACATAGAAATCCTTAGCAAGAACGAGCAAATATTGAAACTTGTTGTTTGGGACGGAGCTTTCCAGGTAATATTGTTCCAACCATTCAGTGATTGGATCTAAAATTCATGATAATCCTCTTGAAAACCGCAAAATATTTAAAAAGATGATTTTTCAATCAAAGGCATGAGGTTACGATGAGAATCTCGTGAGTATAAATAGATCTGATCATATTCAACAGACATGTCAATACAATGAGGACCTAACATAACCATCAACAATGTCGAAGTGCCTCAACTACTTGGCAAGTATTTGAATGGTGGGATGTTGAACCATGAAGATCAAAGGATGTAAAACAACTATCATTGAATATACTGGTGGGAAAATGATAAAACACATAATAGTTAATATCATGATCATATGGACCATTTTGGGCATGATATTCTCGGTTAGAAAATAACAAATATAAATTAGTTTGAACATCTTCACAAATGCTCTGAATAATGGAATCATATTGTTCGCATGATGAAGGTAAAAAATTGTTTCTTTTTGGCTAGTAACACATTGTACTAAGATCATAATCATCAAAAGAAGTGAAAAGGAATGCCCATACAACTGTCGTGGCGGAAAAAGTCGTTTGTGCAGACACAACTGACCTCCCTAGGAGTCTAAACTCTCTAGTGACAAACAAGACAAAATGGAGTGATCTTTCTCTAAATATACCTTTTAAAACATGAAAACTACAAGTGTTTAGGCTTACCTTATTCCAAAACGCTGTTGTTGTAGTCCGTCCTTGCCGATCCGGATGAGCTCCTCCTTCACATCAATTCCTGCAACCACAAACAATCAAACAATTACCAAGCACTTGCATTTCATATAATAAAACATATATTCAACATGCAGACCAAGGAACACATGAAATAACTCATTAACACAAGCTATTGAGAAAAATGAACCAGTTTGTATTAATAACGAAACAAAGAAACTCTTACAACCTGGCCTTGGTGTTGTGCAAGTTCCTCCCAGGGTCCATCAAGGGTTTTCCTCTACTTTGACAAAGCTCACCCACTTCCAAGTAGAATCAAGCAAAGACAATATCTCCTCACAAGGTTCTAAATGGGAGTCCTAATTCCTGCAGCATTTACCCAAAGAAAATGTATAGCTTTAACCTCTCCTCCCTCTGGCTCAATGTCTTTATTTATAGTGCTGTAAAGAGGTTATTCAGGTCCACCATCAATGGGATAATCCCCCTCTTTGGGTGGGATAGCTCCCTTATTGATGGGATAAGTTCCCCCTTAATATAGATACATGAACCAACTGGAGGCGCATCCAATTCATCAAACCGACCTCTAGAAAGTTCTAGAAGTAACCACAAGTAACTTTTTTAAGATGAAACTCGCGCATTTTGCCTTTTACAGAAGGACGCACCTGTCCCTTAACATACAGAGCATCCAAGGATGCACCTTTTGTGAACATGGTCAGCGTCCCCGCAGGTAAGGCTAGAGAGAACCTGCGACCCCAGAGATAAACATATTTTTGACAAGACTTTCTCTCTTCTTTGAGTTTGAGATGGATAGCAGAGGCATAAGACTTGCCTAAGAGGGTAGCATGACTGTTGATTTGAGCCATACTAACTGTAAGTGGTCATGGTGACATTTTTTAGTGTAACAGATTGCCCCCTAAAGTGCGAAGCCTGGAATAGATTTAGGGTTTTGTAATTCTAGGAAGGGTGAAGCGCTTTATCATTTCAAGGATTGTCTTGTGGATGGCCTGGTTGGAACCTGCAATTTTCAACACAAAATACATGTATAAGATTATATCATCACTGAGGTAGGCATTCCCATACTCAGATTCAAAACTTTAACTAATGGACTAACTACTCTGATACAGGAATGATCTTGCAGTACATCATTTTATAGACTTTTGTAGACACAGTATGGACGCAGCCATCTGTTTATGATTAGTCTACATAGATAATGAATACAAAACTCCTCGCAGCCTGGATGGTAGAAACTAGATCCAGGGTCTTCACTTCTACTTCCCGAATTGGTACGATTCTAGCCATGTGATTAAATGATTTGATGTCGAACATGTTAGAAACCACTTGATTACCAGTCGATGATGTAAACTGTTAACAAGCGTGAGAGAGACCACCAGTAATGTCAATGGTTCTCAAAGTACCAAGCACAACCCGTGAAATGTGAATAGATGTTTTGATGTCGAACACTTCACGGAATCCTTTGATCGAAAGTCAATGATGTAAACTAACGTCAAAGGCGAGAAACCTGCCATTGATGCATGCAGACTTCAAGGTACTGTCGATTCCTAAGTCATCTTTCTAGATAATGTGCTGATGTCGATAGAAAGCGACCCGTTGCAGGCAAGCCCGCAACACGAAATCATTGTTCAAGTTGAAGAAATGTTGCTGTAAGGACTGACTCAGGAATGGTCAAATGGATGACAAGTATTTTGCAGATGAAAGTTTTGCTTGCATACCTCTTGAACACATAACGACACGACAGATGGCTTGGTGACGAATAACTCAAAGTTAATCCCCGGAACCCGGTTAAAGACTTTCAAAGTGGTTTGATCAACTGTGAGGTAAAAGATTTCCCAACCCAGGTGAATGAAAAGTGTCGTGTTCAAGAGTGGTAATAAAGTTTCTTTTGAGACAAAAGGTAACAAACAGGTTCATTCTTCTCTCTTTTCCCCCACCATTTCTGGCAAGTACCTCTTTATTTTTAACAAGCTTGAGGAGGATAACATATGCTTAATTATAAGCTCATCCTTCGGACGAGTCCAACCTAGTTTAAATTCGAACCCTAGGAAGGAGTGGTTCGTTCCTGTTTGTAATTGAACAGGTCCTTTACTGTAAAAGTTTAACGAGCCCAGTATAGGAGAAACTCGGCGTTTTTCATTTTTAGAGAGTCTGAAAAAACAAAAGGAGACTCCATGTTGAACTTTTTCGTATATTTGTGTCCCTCAAGCCCGAAAAAGTATAAAATAATACCTGGGGGAACCGCTTGATCTTGCGACCAAGGAGTACTTTCATAATAGTGTCGTTGACCTGAAAAGTAAAAAGCGATCAAGGACACGTCGTTTTATTTCCTTATCGAGTTTGAAACGACAAAAACCCGACAATCTTTTCCTGATTTTGCGGTCAGAAAAGAGCTAAAAGGGGACCGTCTTTTAATTCCCTTTTAACGAGTGTAAAAGAAACGCTTGGCAATCTTTTCATGTTTTAAGAGTCTGAAAAGGGCTTAAAAGAGAACTCCAAGGTTTCACTTTTTCGTAAGTTTTAACGAGTTCGAAAAAGGGATAAAAATGTACTCATGGTTTTCACTTTTTCGTAAGTTTTAATGAGTTCGAAAAAATGATAAAAATGTACTCATATGGCCGACTTTCAATTTAATTTACGAGCAAGAAAAGACGGAAAGAACTCGGCATTTTCATTTGTTTTACGAGAATGAAAGATAGCAAAATAATCTCGGTATTTTCATGAGTTTAACGAGTCTTGAAAATAACTGAAATTGACTCGAGATAGGTTTCATTTTTACAAAAGCTTGAAACAGAGAAAAACTATGCTTCAGAGTAGTTTCATTTTTTCACAAGCTCGAAACAGAGAGAAAACTATGCTTGATGCCCCCTAAGCGTAACTGCTAGAGCGCATGCCCCCCAAGCTTCATTGCATTCAATGAGGTGGATGGAATGAAGCTTTACTTTCAAGATCTCGGAAAGACTTGTGGGAGATGTTTCATTTTTTAGTGAGGTTGACACAGGAAAAGAACTATCCTCAAAACCCTTGTTTCATTTTTTAAACGAGCTTGACACAAGATAAGGAACTATGCTCATAACTACTTTCTACAATCTACCTAACAAAAACTCTACTCTAAAAACCTTGATTCATTTATTAATGAGCTTGACACAAGACAAGGAACTATGCTCTAAAATCCTTGATTCATTTTTTAATGAGCTTGACACAAGACAAGGAACTATGCTCATGACTACTATCTACAATCTACCTATTTAACCTACCCTTGTTTCATTTGTTAACGAGCTTGACACAAGACAAGGAACTATGCTCAAAAAGTTCGCATGCCCCCAGCATAATGATGCAAAACGAGGTACATGCCCCCCAGGCTTCATTGCATTCAACCGGCTGGATGAAATGAAGGTTTACTTTCAATATTTAACTTGAAAAGGGAGTTGTTTCATTTTTAAGGAGGTTGACACAAGAAAAGAACTATCCTCATACCTGATTCATTTTTTAACGAGGTTGACTCAGTAACAGGAACTATCCTCAAACCTGATTCATTTTTTAATGAGGTTGACTCAGTAACAGGAACTGTCCTCAAACCTGATTCATTTTTTAACGAGGTTGACTCAGTAACAGGAACTATCCTCAAACCTGATTCACTTTTTAACGAGGTTGACTCAGTAACAGGAACTATCCTCAAAAAGTTCGCATGCCCCCAGCATAATGATGCAAAGCGAGGTACATGCCCCCCAGGCTTCATTGCATTCAACCGGCTGGATGAAATGAAGGTTTACTTTCAATATTTAACTTGAAAAGGGAGTTGTTTCATTTTTAAGGAGGTTGACACAAGAAAAGAACTATGCTCGGATTCGGTTTCATGTTTACGCAAGCTTGAAACGAAAAACTATGCTTGTTATAAGTTCACACAACAAACACATGTGACATTTTTTAGTGTAACAACAACAAACACATGAGACTAGTCAGAATACAGTGAATGAAGAAAAATTTGATTCGCACAGTAATTCACGCGTTCATATGCACTCAAGAGGATTTTAGGTGTGATAAAGAATAAGATTCACGATATGATGTTCACAAGAAAAAAAGTAGTTGCTCATCATGAAATAAATTTTATAGATATGATTCCTTCAACCAAAGATGATCTTTGAGGTGATCAACTTCACATTTCCATGACTTCATGAGAGATACACATTCCAAATCTAAATTGGATGCATGAGATTTACATGAAGATCAATGAACTAAAGAAGATTCTTGAATCTGATCAGAACTAAAATATTGAATGTTTGAAAAATTACATCTGAAATACCAAACATATTTCAAAAACAAATTGTCATTGAGTGAAACCATGTAAACAGAAGGATTGTGCAAGAGAAACCAATTCTGACATAGTTCAAGGGGCTTACTAGAATCGTGAGATCATGACATAACCATCAACGAAATTTGAAGTGCCTCGCCTCCCTGAAAACTCCTAAAACTTTTAAGGTTTGTAAAATCACATTTTTAAGATTGAAAGAGATCATGCATGGTGTGAGGATAGCTGCCACCATTGGTTTCAATAATACCACTTCTCACAAAATGGCATTCATCTTTGTCACTGCTTTGACTGGATTTCTCAACTTCAACAACCATATTACTCAAGTTGAAAGATTCTTCTGATCACAAATCTGAAGATGTATGAATCAAAGAAATTTCATGAGCAAGCTGATTTGAAGAGATTTCCTCATGCAAGAGAAGAGATGATGAGGGATGGAAATAGTACTCAGTTATTTGACTATTTTCAATTTCATGATGGATAATATCACCACATTGTGTCAATTAAGAGTTTACCCATCGAATGAAGAACTTGAAGAGCATGGAGTATCCTCTTCGCTAATGTAATCTACTAAAACAAGAGACAAGAATCTACTTCTACTCGTTACAGTGGAAGCACATAAGGATCGAAGAAAACAATAATCAACAAGAGGAAGAACATCAATGGCACATAAGACAATAAATATCTGGGGAAAGCCACAACTCAAAACCCCACTATCTGTATTGCATTAATAAAAAATCCAAGATGACAATACAATGCTTGTTCTCACAAGAACAATCCCAACACTTAGTAAAATAAATAACCAGCTCACAAGAAAACTCTTGGCCAACACTTAGCCAATTCTCAAGCTCTCCAAGCCCCTATTTTCTTGTGGAATTCCTATGGATGATTAGCCCATCTTAAAGGAAAACCAATGCATCCAAAACTGCGAAATCCCTTCCAGGTTTAGTTCTTGATTGCATGCACCATCCGTACAACTTAGAAAATTATACAACTGATAGTACATTGTCCCTACACTCTAGTCTCAACTGGGTCTTTCTCATAATCAACATGCATGAGTTTCTGATGAGGGAATCTTCAGTTAACTGGAGTAGCACTAGTTAATGCATTAGTGCACTAATTGACTATTAACACACTATTAGTTCCTCAAACAATACAGAACTAATTTAACTAAACTTAACTCAGTAAACTGATTTATCTAATTACAACTCAGAAATAACTCATCCTGGACCCCTATAATATAGGGAGAACATATACATGACTTCAGAAAGACTTCCAAATCGAAATTCCTAAGTTATCTAAGTCAACTCACTCTAGTTAACTATTAGAAGTTTCTATGAGAATAGAATTCGATTTTAATTTAGAGTTTAATTCAAGGAAAAATTAAACTGGAATTTCTAGATTCTATTTTTATCATGTCTTATTGCTATTTTCAACACTTTCTCTCAACAATAAAAGAATTCAACTTGATCCTGATCCTGAACCTTTGGAATGTTATTCATGCAACACTTGTCTCTAGTGTTATTTCTCCAACAACTCCAGAAACAAAAAACGTCCAACCTAAATCGGAATGATGCCTCTGTTATCAAAGTGTTTTGATGTTATTTCCTCTTTCATCTAAAAACTTTGCGCTTCTATTAACTCTGCATTTCTGCATTGTTTCCAACCCTTCTCTATGCTCTTCAGTATCTGACTGCTCTAGCCTATGTCACTCTAATCTCTGACTGCATTAATACCATTGATTCCTCCCACTACTATGTACTTTGGGCTCCCGTAGCAAGGTACGATCCATGAGATAAAACCTCTCAATGGACCCTACCCAATTTTAGCCCTCTTGAGACTAGCACTTCACATCGCCCCACCTCACACCTAGAGGTATGGATGCATGTGCTCCCTCTGCCCACTTCGCTCGAAATTTCCCCCCTACTGGAGGTCTCTGCATGAGTGGATGTCTCCACTTGGTCTCCTTTCATCTTCTCTAGTTGTGGTTGCTCCACAACTTTCTGAAGCTACTTCTAAGGCTTCTTCTAGGGCTGCATGTTGAGAGGTGATTTACTATCCCTCTCAACCACCAAGTCTCTAACCTTTTCCTTTCTCCTCAAGGCTTTGCTTGCATCTTGAACCTCAAGAGAATACATGTTCTTAACCCATGCACCGATCTATTTCACCTGTCCCGTGGTGATGTGTCTAAGGAAAACCTTTCCCTTACCAAAAACCACATCATATCCATGGTCTTCCAATACCGTGACTAAAACCAGATTATTATTTATTCCTAGAATATAAATCACATCTGTGATCCTTAGAGGGAAGCTAGGCTCCCTCTAAAAGGTAACCATACCTATCCTAGTAGCTCTATACCTCTCGTCATCTCCAAAATCTATGCTCTTCTTGAGGTCTTTCTCCTCAAAATCACTAAAGAGATCTCTATTCCCCGTCATATGGAATGAGGCATTGCTGCCAAGATACCATATTCCTCCCATGAAAGTACCAGCCATGCATGCAATGACAGTGAAATCAAGTTCGAATTTTGAAGCTATACCTTCACCTATTGCCGCTATTGTCATCTCCTTCTTGTGTGCTTTCTTCTGTGAACAGTTCTTGGCATAATGCCCGTGCTTGTGATAGTGAAAACACTTGACTTTCACGAAGTCCATCCTCTTTCCGCCCTCCTCACCTTGGGACATCTTTCCATTGAACTTTTTTGCCTTACAGGCTAAGGCAAAATCCTCTTCCACTTCCTTAGAAGAGGTCCCATCTCTGGTGTTACTCCTGATCTCCTCCTACATCAAATCTGACCACAGTTGTTCCTAATCTGGTAGCTTCTCCCAACCATTAACAGAGTCTCGATAACTATGCCAACTCTTTGGGATTCCTAAAAGAGAAATATTGTCCATATCATCCTCGGCAACTGTGATTCCAACACTTCCAAGTTCATCACGACATTGAGTGAACTTCGTGAAGTAATTTGGAATTGAGTCACCTGCCTCTGTCTTGATTTTTCGAAGTTTATCTTTCAGTGCCAACTTCCTTTAGTCACTTCTATTATGGAAAAGTCCTTCAATCCTTTCCACATAGCATGTGGAGTTTCCTTCCCATGGAGACTCGAGACAATGTGGTCTCGAACTCCCTTAAGGATTATCTACCTTGCTCTTGCCACACACTTCTTCAATTCGGCCAGATTCTGAGCATCCGATGTTGGTGGCTTATGAATGTCCTAATCATTGAATTCCTTCAAGCCATTGTCTTCCAACACGGCCTCCATCCTATCCTTCTAGGCTATATAATTCAAGCTACCATCCAAGGCATACTCGATACGCAAACCATAGAACACCATCTATCAATCCTGAAGTATGTATTGCAAATTTGAATTTCACCTATAACCCTTAACTCAAAAACTTTGAAATATCCTCTAGAATATTTTTCTTAGCTCTAATACCATGTATATAATCTTGTAGATTCACAAGTTCATGTAATCTACTAAAACAAGAGACAAGAATCTACTTCTATTCTTTACAGTGGAAGAACATAAAGATCGAGAAGAGGAAGAACATCAATGGCACATAACACAATAAATATCCGGGGAAATCCACAACTCAAAACCACACTATCTGTATTGCATTAATCATAAATCCAAGATGATAATACAATGCTTGTTCTCACAAGAACAATCCCAACACTCAATAAAATCAATCTCCATCTCCCAAGCAAACTCTTGGCCAACACTTAGCCAATTCTCGAACTCTCCAAGCCCTTATTTCCTTGTACAATTCCTATGGTTTATTAGCCCATATTAAAGGGGAACCAGTGCATCGAAAAATGTGAAATCCCGTCTAGGTTCCATTCCTGATTGCATGCACCATCTATACAACTCAAAAAATTATACAATTGATAGTACATTGTCCCTACACGCTAGTCTCATCTGGGTCTTTCTCATAATTGACATGCATGATTTTCTGATGAGGGAATCTTTAGTTAACTAGAGTAGCACTAGTTAATGCATTAGTGCACCAATTCACTATTAACTCGCTATTAGTTCCTCAAACAATTTGGAACTAAATTAACTTAACTTAACTCAATAAACTAAGTTATCTAATTACAACTCACAATTAACTCATCTTGGACCCCTATAATATAGGGAGAACATATACATGAATTCAGAAAGACTTCCAACTCGAAATTCCTAAGTTAACCAAGCCAACTCACTCTAGTTAACTATTACATGTTACTATGAGATCAGAATTCAATTTTAATTCAAGGACAAGTTAAACTGGAATTTCTAGATTCTATGTTTATCATTTCTTGTTGCTATTTTCAATAGTTTCAATAAACGCATCTTCTTTGACTGAATCATATTCTAAATATAAATTAAAATATTCATGAGAAACTGAAAGATCAACTGGTGCAATTGGGCATTCATCATCGCTTACATCATAATGACTATTTCCCAAGGCTACAGATTGATTAAAAGAATTGATTGCATTTGATTCACTACCGAGATTAGCAGATTGGATATCAGCCAAGAATGAGGAAACACCATCTTCACATGGAGGATTTTTAGAAAGAAAAGAAAGATTGAAATAATCTTCACCTTCTTCCTCCTTAACCTATGTAATGTATTATGTGACTACCTTGAACTTGATCACAATTTGGACCAAGAGCTTGAAAATCAAGAGTGTGAAAAAATAGTTGGTGGAGCATATTGATCGAGTGAATCATAGTGCAAAGAGTCATAACATGTAGATGATATAGGATAAAATAAATACAAATCAGATTCGAGATTAAAGTTATGAATAATGACATCATATTATGGAATAGAGGAGTAAGTGTTCATCATAGAATTCATGAGCCATTCTAGGCTTTCCTACATTGAATCTGAATCACAAAAATTGGAAGGAAGATGAGAAGATGGATTAGGAATTTGATGTGTAGATTTCTGAACTTTATTATCATTGTGAGGAGTAACCCTCATCAGAGCTAGGAAAAGATGAGGAAAAGTAACAAAAGAAGTAGTAGGTTCCTCCTCTGAAATTCGAGGTGTCTCATGATTTACAAGAGTTGGGGAAGTGAAAACATCGGGGGGAGTAGATTCACTGTGAAAGGAAATATGAACCAAACACTGTAATTTTTTCTTCAAGAAACCCCAATCTGTATCTTCTTTAGGAAATTCATAACAAAGGTGAAGGAATCAATCAAATAAATCCTCAACTGATTCATTTGCCTTCATTCTTAATTGATTAATTACTTTAAGAACATCTTGGTAATCGTATGTATCAAAGGCTTTATAAAGCTCCTAGAGGAAGTGATGAGAAGAATGGATAGAAGTAGGTGGTAAGGTATGGAACCATTGATTAACACAACCTTCAAGGGTGAGGAAGAAAAGCACACAAGCAAAATCTTCATCATCAATTTCGTAAGATTCATAAGATTTTAGAAAATCATAAATGTGCTTGGTTATGGATGTTCCATCCTCACCATCAAACTTTAACTGAGACAAGTGATAAAGAGGTTCATCAGGGATTGAAAATTGACAAATGGATAAATTAGAGAAACACCATGGGAGTAAGATTTGAGGAAGATCCATTTTAGATAAGAGGTTCAAAACTGAGTCAACAAGCACAACTTGTAATATGGCCCTCCTTCTAGCACCATGTTGTTGATGGTGTTGGAAATCCATCAACCGAGGGGGGTCTCCTCAATGTAAAGTCTAAATTAGACCTCACATTGTTTGGGATAGGAGCCCCATCTGGGATATTGTCCCAGCTGCCAAATATTCTTATAGGTTTTCCTTGGCTACAAACTTCAACACACAAGATTTATGCACTGGTAATATCGAATCAATAATTGAATATGCTTGGTGACTGTTCAGTTGTATGTGCATCAAGATTCTTATATTACGGACGGAAAGGAAAGTGAGCCTCTAGGAGGGAGGTAATAGTACCACCCTATTAGAAACACACACACACAAATATATGTCTAACATCCAGTGAAATAGCCTACAAAGATGCGATGGTCATTGCAACCATTATATACAAGAAAGATTTTTCTAACATCCAGTCGAATATTCCACATGGATGAAATAGTTATAGCAACCATTACAACACATTCTCAATTAGATAAACACTAAAATAATCAAAATAGTTAAACTACTTTAGTACAAGTGAAATCAAACATGAATCATAAATATTCACAGAACAATCTTACAAATATTCATAAAACATGCATGAAACTGTGTTGGCCACCAGGCTTCAAGGATTAAGTAAAAGTCACAAGAGACATGTATCCAACGAATACCACTAGCCCCAATAGTTGAGTGTTGGATCCACTCCTTGCTCCCCAGAAGAACTAGGTTGTATCTCTAATGCCTTGCCAGAGGAGCCAAGGTGAAAATTCCTTTCCTCATAGAATGAGGGTGTATATATAAACAATGGGGTGATACTTCACCTCCCTTGTGACTCTTTGACTACCCACATTATTGTTTGACTTGCTATGACTTTTCAACTTTACATTACTCTTCATCTTCTATACCTGTATTTTTGACTTCCACTTTACAATATATTTTCGAATAGGAAATTACATAATCCACAAGAATGATGTGGCATATGATGACTCATGACATGACATAGCATGACACTGCAAACAAGGACTTCTTGATGACATGGAAATGTCGATCTATTCTTGTCGCTCCTTTTGTCTTCAACAAATTATGTGCAATGCTTAATTTTTATGAGAGATATGCTTTATTTTTCATATCCACCCTCGAAAGGGTTATGAAACGGATGGAGTCTTCATGCAGTCCTAATCTTTGATATTTTGTTGTAATCTAGTGTTCCTTTCTCTTCTCACCTAATGATCATTTTATCTCTTCAGCTCCATATGTGTCTTTTAGCATGTCCTCCTTCTCCATATCTATTATAGACATTTTTGGGCACTGCAGCCCCAATCAGATATGTCCATAAACCAAGGGCTCCTATGTCCCTAAAAGTGTTGTTCCATACACTAAAAGAACAAGGTCAGCTGATTAGATCATCCCCCAGATGTTCTCCATGAAAAACTGCTCACAACTGGTCAAAACTGGACCATCTCACCTTCTCCATGGTCAAAGTGCGATGCATCCCACCTAATGCACACAGGAGGTGCGATGCATACTAAAAAGCCCTTCTATGGGGTGTGATGGGTGAGAGTGGACAAATGGCAGAGGCAATATGCGAGGTGGATGATCATGGAATCTTCCAGAAACTTCTCCTATGACACTTGCCTCTCTGAATTCACCCAAGGATGAGTAAGAGATCATCAATCTCCAAGTGGAATCAAGAACTATCAGAGAGAGGACACTAATCAGAATCCCAGAAGCTGACTCACCCTCCTGCAATCATCTATGTATGGATCCCTCATCCCAGAGATCCAAAGGTTGGAATTTTGTACCTTGTAAGGAAGTGTTGTTGGTTTCTTGTTGGAATATCATAGTGTTGGGTGATTTAAGCTTTTCATGAGGTGAAAGAAGCGCTTTCATGCTAGAGGGTGACGCTGGGTCAGAACAATTGGTTGTAATCCTCTTTGCTATTCTTGATTATTAATAAAGCTATCCAAGTTTTCCTCCACATTCTTGTATGTTTGATGATATATGCATTTGTGTGGTCAATATATATCTGGTCCTATATTGTTTATGATTGTAGATCTCTGTTCTTCGATAGTATTATGCTGCTTTGATTCCACAGGTGCTCTTTGAATCTGGGTAGACGAAGGAGAAGCGACAAGGATCTATCAGAGAGGAGAGGAATGAAGCAAGGAACCAAGCGCAAGACTGAGGTTGGTGTCCTTCATTCCACTCTTATCTACTTTTCATAAAGGAAAATGAAAGTGGTTTTAGTTTGTTTGTTTCTAAGATAGCTACCAGTCTTAGTGGGACTAGAAGATCCGAGTGGACACTAGATTTCCCGATAACAAAATGGTGACTCCACTGGGGAGCGAATAGATTGTTTGTTTGTCTATATTTGTTTGTTTTATAAACTTACAGACAGAGCCTGAAGTCAAGCCAGCTAGCCTTCGAACTGCATTTGTTATGCAAGTGCAAAGTAGATCAATGCTGCTTCAGTCTATCTCTAGGTTTTGTTTATAAACTGAACAATTGATTTGCAAACATTCTAATTTCCCTAGTGGTGGCTCTAGTAACCTCATTAGATCAGCGCCTGTGATTTCTATTTGTTGTACATCATTTGCTCGGCCTAAATCCCTGAACTGAGCTGCAAATTGTGACCAAGAGCCAAGTAAAGTCTCGTCTCGGTACCATCGTACCCTCTCTTCAAGGAAATCTGGATGCATCGCACTTCCCATGTGTCGTAGGTGGGATGTATCCCTGTTTCCCTGTGTTACAGGTGCGATGATCAGAAAAGGCTAATTTTGCCTCCGGGTCTTGGTTTTTTCTTCACCCTTTTCAGCTCTATTTTGCAGTTTTGCTGTCTGTGATCAATGTACCACTGTGGAAACCCCCTTCCTTTCCATCATTCCGCCTCCATTGTGCAAAGAACTATGAATGTTTTTATGTATTTTCCGTCATTTTCAGTTCTCTTTTACAAAGTAGTAACATAGTCGAACTGTCGTCTTTTGATTTGAAAGTGTCGCAAGTGTCGTTTTCAGTCAAAGAAAATAATTCTTTTGTCCTTGATGGTCGATTATAGAGTTACTCTTGTATTTGATTTGAATTAGTAGTTTTTCAAGTGTCGAAATAAATTTTCAATTCAAAATAGTAAAGTGTCGTCATTATCTTCCTTTCGTTTTGAAGAGAAATTTGTTAGTACTATCGCTTTGAAAATATAATTTAGATTTGTACTTAGCATTATTCTTGTCATTCACACATTAAGAAAGCTGAAAACAAATACATGCATGTGAATTTGCATTTAGAATGCTTGTTGGTTTGATTTAGGACAGTGCATCTAGTGTGTGCTCTCTGCTCTATGTTGAAAGAATATCGTCTCTCTTTCTTTAGTAGCTAGGATTTTCATTGTAGAAAGAAGATTAAACAATTGTTTATCATCTTAGATTTCATTTTAGGAATTGTACATCTACATCATGTGGTGAACCTGAAAGGAAAATTTCTTAAGGAAGATCAACTCTAAAATAAATTTAATGAACCTAAAAATGCTTTGGAACCTAACGCACAACATCTAGAAGTCTAGGCTAGAGACGTATTCTGGCGTCTTTAAAGCCTGGTAACTGTCACTTTCACTGTTGGTTGGGTGATCCCTCCTCTTTGAGACGAAAAGTGCCAGTACGGACTTGTGCTCCCACGGACCATCAAGTATATATTGGGAGACCACAATAGGCTATATCCTTTATCCATAGGAAGCCGTGTCTGCCGCCCTATCGATCGCAATGCACTGAACACAGCATTTGGGAAGATTGACTGTCGTACCATAAAAAGTATTCTACAGTTTTGTGATTGGTTTGGTAATCCCTCTGTCTAGATTTCCAGAGTAGTCTCTTTCGTTCCTTTTCAGACTCCTTAAAGGAAAAGGTCCATCTGAGAACTTTTCACTTCAGGCTCATTAAAAATTGAAGGCGACTAGAGTCATCTTTTGTTTTTTCTTGACTCTTAAAAATTGAAAAAACAATTTGTGTCAAAGTGTCTAAAATTTATTCTAAACGGAATAACATCACCATTCCCGCATTGGTCTTAGATTGAGGAAAATGGAGTCCACCAACCAAGGAGATCCCATTGGAGGAAATCCTAGTCCTTTCTCCTCTTGGGGAGATGTTGGTGCACCTCATATGGCCATATTGTCACTTCCAGGATTGACCATTGGCTTGCCAATATGGCTCTTCTCAACCTCCGTCGTTCAGAATACTACGATTCCTGAACAATCAAGTCAGCAACTAGATGATACAAAAGTTACCCCCCAACCTTCTACTTCATCCAATTCTCCCTCTCCCCCTTCCTCTTCGCTTGATAAAGCCGGTAAGGCCCAAAACCAAGTGACTAAGAAGAAGAAGGAGAAGAAGAAGAAAGATAAGAAAAAGAAGGAGCCAAAGGTGAAAGGGGGTATCCATGTATCGTCTAGCAAAAATCCACACACTGCACCATCTAGGCCTAAATCGCCATGTGTCATTTGCAAAGGAGACCACTACCACCGAGATTGTCCCTGCATCCCTCCGATCTTAAGGGACTGGTCTCCCAATTTGCACAATCCGGTGTCATCGACCTCTGATGATCATGTTGAGAGCACACCATCAACTAGTGAAAATGAAGTTCCTGGACAAAAAGGAAAATGTAAATTTCCTTGTAGACTGTGTGAAGGCAATCATGCCCTCCACTGTTGTCCCTTCCTGGATGAAGCTAAAATAGTTTTGAATGACCGTCCGGTTTCACTGTTACGGCTTCCTCCCGGATATAAGAAACTCTTGCCAAGTCCATCATTGGTTGAAAATCTGACTGACACACCATTGTGTTCGGTCGAAGAATCTGTCATTGAAGATAAACCCGCCAAACCCATACCAGATGAAATTCAAAAGGTTGAGGCAGTAGTCAACCTGGTCTTGTCTTCGGAAGGTCTATCTTAAGATGACACAATCATCGAAGAGAATGAGAACGACACCGTCCAAATTATTTTCGTAAACACAGACTCCGATGAACATGGGGGCAGTCTACCCATTCCTTTACCATAGAAAGGAAGTTCATCAGAGTCATATCCGACCGTCTATTTGGTCCCACCTCCAAGCAACCTAGTTGTTTCCTTCAATTGGAACCTACTAGGCAGACCACGTTTACCGGCTAGTGTACCATTCTGAATCATTGCACAAGTATACAGAATGGGCATGGCTAGTACCATCATAGATGAAGGGGCTTCTGCGAGTATCCTTTCCTCAACTACTTGGAAAGTGCTTGGTTCGCCATCACTTCTGCCCGAGATGAGAAATCTGACAGGCTTTAACAAAGGAACCAGTCGACCATTAGGGATCCTTTCCAATGTGCTGATAACATTGAGAAGGAAAACCATTCACATGAACGTAATGGTAGTCCAAGGACCTCTGGATTATAATCTACTCCTTGGGCATGACTATATTTATTGCATGGGAGCCATTATATCCTCACTCTTTAGAGTAATGTGTTTTCCACATGAAGGACAAGTGGTCAAGCTCATAGACCAACTTTCGTTCCCTGGCTCACACATAGCAAATAGTCAAATACCATCCCTAAATGGTCTTTTCATGCAAGGAATGTCTCATCAATCTCTAGTCCATCCACCTGATGAGCATGAGTGATTCGGGAGGACATGACTGAAACCCAGGGGGCATGCACCGTGGTTTGTTTCGACAACAAAACTTTAGGTATAGGGTAGGTTTCCACGGAGGATATATGACTAGTCTGACACACTCATCCGTTTAGGAAAATGGGATTAGACTGGAATCAGATTCCCTCGTCAAATTTATGTGAGTGGAGGCGACTGCACCACTCGCCTTTGTCTATTTCGGTAGACATCGCCAAGGAAGCATTTTGTCTGCAACGCGGATGGAGAGCCTTCATATGGTAACCTGGGAATTTTTCGCTATACCTGGGGGCATGCAAACCTTTTGGCATGTAAGCGAAGAGCAACCATTTATTTTCTTAGTTTGTAGTTTCTCAACCCTTTAAACTCGTAGGATTGGTCGTTCCTAACTTGCATAAAGAAAGGATCCGGGGCAAAGCTTTGAAAGGTGCAAGCTCCATAAAAAATGGCATCTTAGATGAGACATCCTTATTATATGACTGGCACGAGCAGTTTTTATGTGGAGTTCAAGCTCGTTAAAAATCAAACATAAGCAATGAGAAAACGTTCCCGCAGAGTTTAAGCTCATTAAAAAATGAACCAATTTCCGGTAAATAACCATTGTGAATGCATTATCATCAGCTTTTGAGCCTTGGTTGTGTTCTCATAATCGCCTCCACTCTATTTAGCCGATCATTCACCTCCATCTAATTGTTTACCCCTTTTGAGGAACAACTGCGAAGAGTGATCCTGTTAGCCATCCTTGTGACACTGCCATGATTGGAAAATTCCAAACCTTACATGGAATTAGTTGCTACCTGAAATTATCACTCATTCCTCAAAAACGAGTGTCCTTTAAGCTCTTTTCACCTGACTCATAAAATATGGAAGTGTGGTTCACGGGCACCGGAGTGGCCGCTACGTCCACATAGAGAAGCGGGGCAGCTCCACCCGAAGGGATCTGCCGGTCGGCCATATCAGGCCTAACCCCGAGGGCGTCGAGGAGATTTGACCCCGTGACCTCCCAAACTGGGAGAGTACTAGCAACGGGAACTCGACCATTTGAGCTATCCATCGGGGCTAAAAAAAAAGGACCGAGTTATCTTTGTCATTAAACTCATTAAAACCGAATAGCGACAAACTTGTCCATACAGACAAGAAGGAGTTTCACTGTCGCTAATCTCGTTAAAACATAGCGACGGGTTTGCCCGAAGGGAAAATTATAGAACAAGCATATGTTATCCTCCTCAATCTTGACAAAAATAAAGAGGTACTGGTTAGCAATGACTGGGGGAAAATTGGGAAGAAAACTTGAAGAAACTTTATTGGTAGCAAGTCGCTCTTGAACATGACACTTTCACTCCGCATCCGAGTCGGGTTGGGTTTTTCCGTTCACTAGTCATATCATGATTGGTCCATCACACCATCCACATTTGGGGTTAACGCTACCAATCCATCATGTCAGTGTCGCCGATATGCTCAAGAGAAGTCGCTTAGAGAATTCACCTGTGTCTCATCCGCTGCAATACATTCACGCTCCATTCTTTCATGACCGCCACCCTGAACCCTGTATCATCAGACCGTTTTCACCTCCAAAATCATTTACTCTGTTCCGTGTCGTAGATGTGGGATTCATTAAGGCCCTCCTATGGTGAGTCACTTCTTGTCGACATCAGCTCATTATCCAAGAAGTCGACTTAGGAACAACCCCTTCAGTACTTTGAAGCTTGCATGCCTCAATGGCAAGTTTCTCACTTCCGGCGACAGGTTTACATCAATGGCCTTCGACCGAAAGATTTTGCGTGGTGTTCAATGCCAAGTCCCTTATTCACACCATGCGAATTGTACTGTAGTACCTTGAGGGTCATCATCATTATCGGTGATTCCTCTCGCGCCTATTAACAGCTTACATCATTGGCTGGTAATCAGGCGATGTCTTTCCATGTTCGACTCCAGAACATCTTTCACATGGATCGACTTGTACTCTGAGTGAAGATTGAATGAGTTTGAAGACCCTGGATCTAGTTTCATCCATCTGGGCTACGATATATTCAGGAAAATAAAGACATCAAATGTATAATGCTGCTGCACAAATGATCATCCAAATCAAAGGATGATAACTCTATTAGAATCATCAGTCTCCCGCACAGACGGTTGTCTATCTTATGTACATGGAAATGAATTTATAAAGCTGAGCATGGGAATGCCCGCCTCAGCTAGATCATGAAAATATTATAAAGATAATGTATTGTATTTTATCTTATTACAGGTTGCCTTCTAGCTTGAAAAAACTTCGGATCCTCATGATAAAGAATTTCACCCAACATCAAAGATTAACGACCTCATGCTTTAGGGGGCAAATGTTATAGACATTTTTGGGCACTGCAACCCCAATCGGATATGTCCATAAACCAAGGGCTCCTAAGTCCCTAAAAGTGTTGTTCCATACCCTAAAAGAACAAGGTCAGCTGATTACATCATCCCCCAGAAGTTCTCCATGAAAAACTGCTCACAACTGGTCAAAACTGGACCATCTCACCTGCTCCATGGTCAAAGTGCGATGCATGCTAAAAGGCCCTTCTATGGGGTGCGATGAGCGAGAGTGGACAAATGGCAGAGGCAGTATGCGAGGTGGATGATCATGGAATCTTCTAGAAACTTCTCCTGTGACAATTGCCTCTCTAAATTCGCCCAGGGATGAGTAAGAGATCATCAATCTCCAAGTGGAATAAAGAACTATCAGAGAGAGGACACTAATGAGAATCCCAGAAGTTGACTCACCCCCTACAATCATCTATATATGGATCCCTCATCCCAGAGATCCAGAGGATGGAATTTTGTATCTTGTAAGGAAGTGCTGTTGGTTTCTTGTTGGAATATCATAGTGTTGGGTGATTTAAGCTTTTCATGAGGTGAAAGAATGGCTTTCATGTTGGAGGGTGACGCTGGGTCAGAACAATTGGTTGTAATCCTCTTTGCTATTCTTGATTATTAATAAAGCTATCCAAGTTTTCCTCCACATTCTTGTACGTTTGATGATATATGCATTTGTGTGGTCAATATATATATGGTCCTATATTGTTTATGATTGTAGATCTCTGTTCTTCGATAGTATTATGCTACTTTGATTCCACAGGTGTTCTTTGAAGCTGGGTAGATGAAGGAGAAGTGGCAAGGATCTATTAGAAAGGAGAGGAATCAAGCAAGGAACCAAGCGCAAGACTGAGGTTGGTGTCCTTCATTCCACTCTTATCTACTTTTCATAAAGGAAAACAAAAGTGGTTTTAGTTTGTTTGTTTCTAAGATAGCTACCAGTCTTAGTGGGACTAGCAGATCCGAGTGGACACTAGATTTCCCGATAACAATATTCTTTATCATAATATTTCCATACAATGATAGAGTTCTTGCATCTACAATCCACTCATGACAAGATGACATTAGTCTTATAAACCCCTAGTCTAATATGTTGCATGATGATTCATTAAATGAGCCAGAACTGAGTGGCCAGATGCGGGAGAGGCTCAATGACTGCGCAATTGTGTAGCTCGGGCAGTTAAGGGTTAGGTTTGAGCCTTCATACTGCATAATGCATAGCTCAATCTTTGATTGAGCAAAAATATTGCATAGTTGGGGAGCTCAGGGAGCCAAGCTGAGGGCTTGAACACTTATTTTGCCCATTGTGCAGTTCTGGAAGACAAATGAGCCCAAGTTATTGTGCAATTCCATAGTTCAAGATCTCAGGGCTTAAGCCTGAACCTTGAGATTGTGCAATGTATAGTTCAGGCTGGATTGCATAGTTTTAAGGCTCAGTGAGTCAAGCAGCAGGGTTTTGCATTGTTTCTGTCAATTGTGCAGTTTTGGGAGGAAGCGTAGACCTAGTGATTGTGTAATTACGTAGTTTAAGAGCTAAGGGTTTGGGCTTGAGATCAGAGACTGCACAGTGAGCAGTTAGGGCTAGGATAGAGGGTTGAATTGCGCAATTTTGGAGGCCAAGGCTTGGGCTTGAGCACTAAAACTACACAATGCGTAGTCCTGGAAGGAATTAATTGTGCATTGGCAGGTGTCAAGAGGCAAAGGGCTTAGAAATCATAATGCGTAGTTCAAGAAGGTTGGATGACGATAAGTTGCTGGGAATTTTCTGAAATTTGGCTAAGTGTAGGATTAGTGAAACTAATTTCAATAGTGATAGGACTTTACTATGATCAAACACTTAGAGTTCTTGAATACAGGACATAGTTCATCTGGACACATTAAGAACCTACTTCCCTTAGTGCGACAACCTTTACGACAACTTACGACAAGTGTGACACTAAGGATAAACTTTGCGACAATCATTATGACACTTTTGCAACAGTGCTTAAAACTTTGGAAATGAGTGCAACGGAGGCTTACATGGTAAGATCAAATCATATACACAAGGAGAACCTCTTGAAACCAACAAAACAAGATTATGTACATTGTGTGACACTTAACATGTGAGAAGACGACAAGTGCTAAAGTGTGAACGACACTTGTGATATGTGAACAATAATGAAAGAAACAAATGCCATGAAGATAACATTAAAATGATACTAATTAGAGTGGAAGAAAGAAAAAGAGACAACCAGAAACATGGAAATGACACTCGGAAAAACAAAGGTACGTGGAAGCGGTAGCTTGCAAAACTCACCAGAATAGAAGTACAAATGCAACTAGAAGTGAGAAATTGTTGATGTAAGTGTGCACTAACTGTCAACATGGATTGGACATCTCACATGCACAATCTTGATGGACCACGCTATGCTTTTTCAAGCTTGCGTAAAATAATGTGATCATGGACTTGTTGTGGACTGAGCATGTGTGAGAAAGTAGCCTCGACATTTCCAATCCAAGAAGGGAGCTCAAGAGCATCAAATAACCAAGAAGTGACTACAGAATGACCAATCACAAGATCCGCAGTAGGCTCCAAAATTCGCATGCAAGAAAAATTTTGGAGGGTGTTTCTCTCAGTGACAACAATACTCATCACACTAGTGGTATTCCGGGTGGTCCTTGAGTGGTTTTAAAATAATCAAGGTGGGTTCCCATTGATGCCTCTAAAATCACTGCATCAACATCGGGGAAAACCACCCGGTCCGGACCTTAGTGTAGCTCATTTTCTGTTTGGTGTGGTCGCTCCGACTGGATATAGTGGGACCAGATTCCCAGTGAAGTATGAGTTGATGGGTGATTGTTTTGTAATGTGTAATGAAGGTGATAAGAATTTTATCCTACAATCCAAAATTATAAAAATATAACTAATCTAACCTAGGTATCCTATTAACATCACAATTTTTTATTATTTCTATTACACAAATATTCATAAAGAGGACTTATTCGTAAAATAGAAAGATGCATTCATATAATGATTACTTTGTTTAAGAAGTTAAACAAAGTAATTATAAAAACATTATTGCATTCATCACAATATATATCACTGACATATATATTCAAATGATAACAATTCTAAAACTTTCAGAAATGATATGCTAAAAAATTGTTTGAAAAACACACATATATCAATAATAGAAAGTTTTAAGAAATGTTCATTCACATAGAGAAATAGGACAAAAACAGAGATAATAGTACCATATGCATTTGAGTTCTCTTGATGTAAACAACAATCAGATTCTACTTTCCTATTTGAGAAAACCTTCAGAAGATGCAAAAGTGTGAGTCTTGCAAAAGCTTCTTTCACAAAAATGCAAAAATTCGATTCACTTTTGATAAAAAAATATTAGAAGTACAGAAGTGCAACACCCAAGTCAAGTTTTAATACAAATTGAGGACCCTTTCTAAATAAATAAAAGGGTCTTAAATAATAAAAGTAAAAAATAACTATCAACAAAAATCGCTTATGTGTTGTTCTAACTGTAGACATGAAAATATGGCATTCATTATAAAAATAGCAGTGCAATAGCGGTTGAACTAATTCAATGAATCGACTTCTTTTCTTGTGATTGCAGCTGATAGATTGTGAGCATTGGCTGGATTTCTAGAGGTTGACTCATCCTGGAGTGTAGCTGGGCTATGTAGGTGGCATTGGAGAGTTTGGGGATCATGCAGTTGAGAACGTCAGAAAGGCATTTCATGGCCATCTGTTGGCTATGTGGCTTGACTAGAAAAAAACTAGAATGTTTCCCATGTCAAGTTTTGGACTTCTCCAATCTATTTTTCTCTGTTCACCAACTTCTATTTCCAATGATGTTCCAATGCCTTTGCTTTCGGGAGTTTACCTAGAGAGAAATCGGAGATCAAATTAGACATATGTAAATTGTTATTTACTAATTCGATCAAACCGTTTGTTACAGCTCTGCATCTAGAAGTTTCTCTTTTGGCTTTCATTAACTGGGACTCACATTCCGGAAACAGGATTTCCTTGTGCAATTCTTGTATTTTTGGAAAGTTGGCATCCATTCCTTCTATGGAATCTTGCCAAGACAGAAATTTTTTTATCCTTTCATCTGTTTTTTCCAATTCCAGTCTGGCGTCCACTGCCTTCTTAATTAGTGATGTAGAGATATCGCACAATGGGTTGGCCAATGATATGTTGTGGCAAAGAATGTTCAACTGTCGGGAAAAGACTTTGGTTATCTCCAAGGTTTCTTTTCTAAATTCACTTACCTGTGGATAACCCTTGTACCTTTATATCGTTTCTTGCATTTGTGCAATTTGATCTTCCTTTGACTTCTTTTCTTGCTCACTTATCATCTGAAGCCTGCTATTCTTGAGACAACTCTTGTGGTTTATAGAGAGTCTGCTCATCAATCCTCTATTTTTCCAGTTTCAACTGCTCTCTTAGTCACTCATTTTGTTGTTTCTACTCTGCTAGCTACTGTTCAAGCTGACTAAGCCTTTGTTGTCCTTCTACCGATTGCACCTTAAGTTGAGTGATCGTCTGATCCTTTTCCCTAATCAGCTGATTGACCTCTGAGGCTTTGTCCATTGTCACTGTTGTGTAAGCTCCTGTGTACTGAGATAACTTTGTTAAATCCTTAGAGGGATTGACTTATGCTTTCCATACCACATTCATCATTTCTTCCTGAGGAGTTATAAGAGGACTTTGATCAATTTTCCTCTTTTTCCTTTGTCTTTTAACCATGGCCCTGTGCTTCGGACTGTAGAATACATCTAGGGGTGCTATTTCTTCTGTTCTTAGTACAATCTACTCTGTAGGATTTTCAGGAATGATTTCTATATCCTACTGTAATCTGGGTAGGTTTCTTGTCCCTTCAATTGGAGCACTAATAACTTTAGGCTTTTGTGCTACAGGCAATTTTGGTGTAGTGAGCTCTTGGGATTTATTCTGGTTTTTGATGATTAGGTCAAATTGCTCCCATTCCTTGATTAAAGTAGGATCTATATTGATATTCGTATCAAGGGTCTCACTAGTTCCTTCCTTTATCTACTCTCTTTCTGGGGTCTTTTCCTTTACAGGATTCTTTTCCATAATTGTTTCTTCATAGTGACCTTCTAGTTGTACCATAGAGGTAGTATTTAACAAGTCCAGAGGTAGTGCTTGCAATATTTGTGTCCTGAACTTCGAAAATTCCTCTAATCCCTCTGCAACAAATTTGATTTTTGCCATTTGTTTCACTTGAGAAAATAACTCGGCTGAAGCAAACAAATCATCATAATTATCCTTCTCACGCTCAAACTTGGCAATTTTGACATGAGAAGTGAAATTGTAGACAATAGATTTTGGATCATACTACCTCTTTGGGATGAGTACTAACTTTAACATTTTAATTTTCTCAGCTTCCTTCTCTGCATGTTTGAAGTCATACAGCATGAAAGTACCACATCGAAGGGGCAATGAAGGCCACATCTGCTTTTTGGACTCCTTTAGGTTCCTTGACATCTCTTCTACTGTTATCTGATATGCTATTTCTCTGGAAAATAACTTATCAGGGATGTAGAAGCAAAGGACATGTGGGTCAGTAGTGCTGCCAAAAAGTCTGATGTAGGTGAACTTCTTTTCACCAAACCAACTACCAATTGATGTTAAGTTGACAATAGCTTCATCGGACAACCTAGGAGTGGGTCTATTGAATATAGCGTAATGAACAGGTAGGATGAAACCATGACAGATTCTATAAAGTTGATTTTTATAATGGGATTTCCACAATTCCTTATTATAGATATGAATGGGGTTTGGATTCTGTGGAGTCCATTTCCAACTTAAAATGGGGTAATCAGAATTGAAAGAGACTGTGTCCAAAATATAGGCACTTATATAAAACAAGGGTATTAAAGGTACCATCTCTATAGAAAACCTAGCCGAATCTTAGACTTGAAAGAGTCTACATATCATAGCACCAGCATAATAGTAAGGAGATGCTAATGAGTCTATAGAGTACATACCTAATGATTCATGCTTGTGTTTGTTTTAGTAATGCTTCCACTGTCTGATAGGGTTTGACTCCACAACATTTTTCTTGGCGAAGGATTCCAAAAATTCTTTGTTGTACTGCTTCTGTGGTTCAGGCAAATGGTACATCCTTTGGATATCTTTCGCTCTAAATGACCCAAACATCCTTCCATCAGCTGTAAAGATCGTTTTGTTTGTTATGCTGGTACTTTCAATTACCCAACTGACTAAGTCATTGTAGGGTAATACTTTGGCGTGGGCTACTATTCTGTGAAGATAAGAGCTGGCCAAATCCTTAAGAGTACTCTCTGACTTTTCAGTAGAATCTGTTGTTCCCTATTCTTCTTCGATCTCTTCCCGATCCTCGGCTTCCACTAAATTGTATATACTTTCCCATGAAGCCTTGCCTAGACCGAGGTAGGTAGTATCAGCTATCAAGACCTTTTTTACTAATTTTCCTTAGTTATAACGAGGGCCTCTGGTTTCATTGATTTCTTCCTCATTTTCGTTGGATTCATCAATTTAGACTTGCTCTGCAAAAAGAAAAAGAAGATCGTAACAGAGAAAAAAATCTGTTCAAAACCAATGTAGAATATAAAATATTAATGGTAATTTAAGCACGATAATCAATACGAACTCAAATATTACCATGGATGAAATCCTTGAAGGATTCAAGCAAAACTAATCTATTAATTCTTTTCGTAACTGCCAATCGTGATACTTAAATTCCATAATGATATGTCACATCACTCATATTAGTAATAGTTCTTTAAAGTGAATCTCGTGACTTTCCCAATCAGCGATTAGTGAAAATCGCATATCGCAGATCGGGGGCACAAACGTTATGTTTTAGCTATTTACTTATATAGCTTTGATTGTGATAAATAGTGAGATGTCATAGGGAAGCGGGATAGTCTTTAGGAAATCAATGAATCGTTTGTTTTTCATTTATAATTGATTTAAGATTTAGTCCAGCAAACATTGGTTTAACAATCATATTTCACCTTTTATTGAAAAGCGCACTTTTCCAATAATGAAATCACATCGATGGATTCCAAATGGGCATTTGTTATGTGTTTCATGTTTTCAGCGATGTCCGATTGCGATTGGATTATTGCATCGGGAGGTTTACATGGACCCTTGGAATGTTTCCTTGATAACTTGTGATTTGCGCTTTCCGATAGCATTATTGCATCGATGATTACCAGTGGAAGCCTTAAATCTATCTTTTAAACAAAGGGTGTGACACATTCCTTTATATTTGTTTTATGAGAAGGTCTTGTTTAATATTTAAAATGGATCAGAGCTTTTCATAAATATATTCATGTGTTGTATGGATTTTGCAAAGTTTGTGATTGTTATTGAATTATTGATTTTATCTAATTCCTAAAAAGGGGACCCATTTCTTGTTAAAGTTTTGGATGAAAATTTTAAAATGGGGAGGGTTGTTGTATAGCACAACAATTGGCAATCCATTGGAAGAACCAATTATCTCTGAGAAAGTAGTGCAATATCTATAACTTTCTTAATTTGGAAACCATTGAGGATAAAGAAAACAATCTAAGAATAGTTAAATAAAAATTAACTCTAAATATAATGAAAATTTTTTGTAATTCCTTTTCCATTCTTAAAAATAAAAACATTATGGGCTTATTCAAGCTTTGATTGGTTGGTATAGATAAAGCAGGGGACTTCTCGAACTTAGCTTTTAGGTTTACTTTGCTATCACAGGTAGTGCCTCTGCTGTCAACAAACATTTATAGTCTCGACAGGGTTACCTTTTAACCATTTAATCATTCATTGTCCCATCCATTTAAGAGTATAACTTTTGAAAGATAAATTCAAAAAGATATGTATACACATATTTTTTTCTTTTTCATGTTTTCTATTCTTTCAATTTCTTTAAAAGATAAAAATCCATTGTCTTGGTTTGGTGGCTAGCTATTGACAATGCCATTCACTGGTTGTAATTAATCTGAACAGGCTGGCTCGTGATGAGAACCCTTGTCTTATGATTATAAGCCATTACCCTGTTTTGTTATGCAGTATTGGTAATGTCGATTTAATTAGTTCCCTATGATCATGGTAAGCAAGCTCATGATGAGACCTCTTATCTTTTATATCAGACATATTTTGGAATTACACTCTGAAAAATCATAAACTTAGTGGATGGGGTGAATAACTTTTTCCTGAAGAGTTTATGGATGAAAATTTTAGAGTTGTAGATGTTATGTTTGGAAAAGTCTTTACTCTTTTACAAATAACCTCTCTTAGCTCTTTAAAACTTGGAATTATTTACAGTATTTTCAAGGCTAGTGAAGATTTTACAAATCTAAAAGAGGTTATCATAGTTTTATGTTTTATCTAACTTTCTAAAACTGCAGTCTTTTCCTTAAAGGTTTCCATCTATCGAAAGTAAGTATTTACAATATTTCCTTAAAGAACTTTCCAATACTAAAAGGTCAATGGAAAAATATTTAGAACCTTATTTTCTACAAATAAAAATTTAAAATAAACAAAGTTGAATAATTTACATGTAAGAAGGGGTTATCTCCTTAAGTAAAGAATTTTTTTAAGATAAGCCCATTGAAAGGAAGAAAATCTCTCTTTCCTGATAGGTCTTGCAATATGAACGTTGATGAGCCTATCTTCTCAATGATTTGAAACGGTCCAAGCCACGTCTTTTGAAATTTAGTATGTTTGCCTTTGTCTTCGTGCGCTTTGTCCCATTTCAAAACAAGATCATTGATTTGTAAAAAATTTGGGCTAGTAGAATTTGCATCAAAAGAAGATTTAATGACATGTTGATGTTTTTCATGTGTGATTTTGGCTTTTTCTCTTTCCTCTTCTAATTTAAGGATTTTATCATATCTTAATTGAATAGAAGACAAGGGATTTTCTTCAATAAATTGCACTAGGGCTAGAGATGGGAGTTCTAAGTTTGTTGGTATTACAGCTTCTTTCCCATACACTAAGTTGAAAGGAGAAGTATGTATTGAGGCCTTTTGAGTTATGCGGTCTGCCCATAATGCGAATACCAAAGACTTGTGCCAATTCTTTTGATTCTGGTCAACATTTCTCTTAATAATATTAATAAGATTTTTATTGGTTCATTCTGCCAAACCATTACCTTGAGGGTAGTAGTTTGTAGAATACTTTAATTTAAATCCTCTCTTAAGAGAAAATTCAAGTGTGGTATTTCCAAAAAAATAAGATGCATTGTCAAAAATGAGGGCATTAAGTACGCCAAACCTGGTAATGATGAATTGATCAATGAATTTACTGATTGCATCAGAATTGGCTACCTTCAAAGGAATTGCTTCTACCCACCTCGTGAAGTAATTTTCGGCTATAAGGATGTATCTGTGCTGCGTGGAAGAATGTGGAACAATTTCTCCTATGATATCCAGTCCCCATTGTTCAAATGGTTTTTCAATGTTGACTAGTTGTAAAGGAAATGTTGGTTTCCTTTGTCTTCCACTGGCAGTTTGGCATATTTTGCATTTCCTTAAATATTCATGGGTGTCTTTAAATAAAGTAGGCCAATAATATCCAACATGTGTTATCTTGTGAGCTATTGTATCACCTCCAAAATGTCCACCTGTTGGACCATCATGTAATTCCTGCAACACCTTTTGTGCTTTAGTTTTTTCAAGGCATCTTAACAAAATCGAATCATAATTCCTTCTAAATAACACATCATCAATGATTTCGAAGTGTTTTTCTTTTAATCTTAAGGCACGTTTGTTTTTGTAAGAGAGACTAGGAGGAGCATATCCATTTTTTAAATAAAATACCAGATCTGCATATTGAGATTCAGAGTTCATGATACTTATCTCGTTTACTTGAAGAGCATTATCTAAATCTTCATGTTCTGGAATGTTAGAAGCTCCTGCTAATAACCTGCAAAAACCTTGACCTCTTACAATTTTCGCTGGTTTAATATCTAAATCATATTCTTGTAATGTTGTAACCCAGTTGGCTCTCTTCTCTCCTACTTCCCTTTGGACTAGCAATTGTCTCACTGTCGAGAATGGGACTATTACTTTTGTATGAGTTTTTAGGAGGAATGGCCTAAAGTGTTTAATAGATTTAAACACAGCGAAAGCTTGTTTTTCTACTTCGGAATAATTAAGTTCAACACCTTGTAAATTAGAACTGAAGAAGGATATGGGTGCTTCAACTTGCTGATCATTGATCTGCGTTAACACAGCTGCATAAGATGTTTCAGATGCTAAAGTATACAAAATAAAATGATTAGAAAAAATTGGAGTATTCAATATAGGAGAGTTAATGATTGTCTATTGGATTGAATCTTTTTCATTATGTCCCCATTTGAAAACTGAATTTCTCTTAATCATGGTCTGTAAAGGTAAAACAATCTGCAAAAAATCAGGAACAAATATTTTTACAAAATTTATTTGACCTAAAAATGATTGCATTGATTTTTTGTTATGTGGCAGAGGAATATCAGAAATCTCCTTGATCCTTTCTAGATCAATATAAATGCCATCTTTAGATATGATAAGCCCTAAGATTTTACCTTCATCAAGAGTGAAGAATTATTTCTTGGGATTTAATGAAATCCCATACCTTTTACAACTTTCAAAGACTTGTTTCAAATCATGTAGATGATTTTCTTTTTTCTTGGAGAAGACAATTATGTCATCTAGGTAGACAACAACTGGCCTATTAATCAAACCTTTGAATGTTATTTCCATTGCTCTTTGGAAAGTAGCTCCAGCATTAATCAAACCGAAAGACATTTTCTGGTAGGCATATGTTCCCCATTTGGTTTTGAATGTAGTCTTTAGTCTGTCATCTAGATGCACCAGTATTTGGTTATATCCAAAAAAACCATCCAGAAAAGACATTCATTCGAAACCAACAACTGAATGAAGTGTTTGCTCCATTGTTAGTAATGGGAAATTATTTTTTTGGCATGCCTTATTGAGATTTCTGAAATCAATGCAGATCCTAATATCATCGTTCTTCTGCCGAACATGTACTAAGTTAGAAATCCATTTAGAATGTCTAACTAGGAAAATTATCTTAGATTTCAAGAGTTTATTCCACTCTGCTTTGATCTAACGCTCCAGATTTGGATGAATTTTCCTCAATCTTTGTTGCACAGGTTTCTCCTCAGAAATAATTGGAATTGTGTGTTGTATGATAGAAGTATCATACATTTTTAGATCGTCATAATTCCAAGAAAAAACATTTTTATATTTGTTCAATAATCTGATAAAAGAAAATCTTTATTTTGAAGTGAGCTCTAGTCCCAGATTAATGTTTTGTGGTTTGGCCTCAGTGCCAATATTTATTAATTCAAACGTCAAAGTAGAACTTTGAAGTTTTGAATTAGTGACTTGTTTAAACCTATCCTTGATATCATAAAAATCTTCAAGTTTGACCACAGATTTAGGTATGGAATTCTCATTCTGTCTTTGTTTTATTTGAAGATCATGATCATTCTCATCAATAATCTGGTCATCATAAGATTTCTCAGAAGTTAAGAAATTCAAAATGTCTTCGTCATGATTAAATACCTACCAATTGGTGACATTGTCTAGAACAGATGGTCTAAAAATTAATTCAACTGAAAACCTATCAGGACTGTAATCCTCAGATGGAAGGAGCTTAGAAGCAACATTAGCTAATAAATCAACTGTTGCATTCTGAGATCTGGGAATAGGAGAAATATTAAATGCTAGAAAATGAGATATGAGGTCTTGAACCAAGGACTGATAATGCTTGAGATGTCCTGAAAGGCAATGGATAGTATTCCTTACCTGTTTGATGACAATCTCAGAATCACCAAATACTTTTATATATTGAATCTTCAAACCTATCGCTTTATAAATCCATTGAATCAATGCATCATATTCAGCAATATTATTTGTACACTCAAATTCTAGTTTGCATGATAACATAGTTTTTTTCCCTTCAGGACTAACTAAAATACATCCTGCTCTGGCACCGTCATTGGATTTTGATCCATCAAAATATAAATACCAAAATACAGGCTTTATCTACAGGTTTATTTACAATTTCTTTAGTAATAGTAACACACCTTGATGTATCTGTATGAGAAAAATTTTCTACCTATGATGTGAAATTATTAACAAAAAAAGGTGATGATTGAGCATTAAAATTACCAAAGAATGATTCAGTTGAGTAATTTCCAAATATATTATTATTGAAATCCATGGGTTGATTTTCCTACTCAAACTTCATTACAGTATGGGTCATGTGCTTCTCCCGATCGTTTTTAATTTTATTTGGTTTCCCTTTATAGGGAAGCCACATATGAGACCAATCAGTAGAAATGTAACCATGGAGTTTCTCAGACCAATCACTGCTTAAAATTAACCCATAAAACTCAGGGATGTCAGCAATCAATATATCGATTCTTTGGACTACTCTCAGATCAGCTGATAACCTAATGGTGACTAAATTAATCTCTCCTAAGACTTGAACCTTAGTTCGATCTAACTGAACAATGTGTACTGCAGATTTTTGGGGCTCAATATTTAATTTTGAGCAAACCGAGGCTGGCATTATGTTTGATGAAGCCCCTGAATCTATTAAGCAGTTGTGCAGATTTCTATTGTAGATCTCATAGGTCAAGAGAAAATAAGGAGTATGAGAATTAGATCTATCTCCAATCAAAACAGCATCAGTAGCATCTACTTTATCTGATGGTGGCTTACCTGTTCCTTTAGCTGCCTTGGATAATACAACATTTGGAAGAGGGGAATAAGGTACTACATTTAATTCTTTGAGAAACAATTTATGTCGATGTTTGAGCTTGTTACGCTCAAATAAAGAAATATTCGCTCAAGTCTTCTTCATGTCTTCAATAATGTTGTAATCCATAGCGTCAGAGACTACCAATGTCTTGGATGATGAGGGTGGATTGGAGGATGATGGCTGATTTTCAGTTGGCAACACTAGAGATTTCTTCATGGGAGCCTTACCTTTGGTAGTAGGGCTTGTATTTCTCCTCTTTTGATTTGATTGAACAGGCTATGCAGCGATTTTACTTTTGGTATTTACTGGGAAAGCTTCCTATTCGTTTTCAGTATCAGAATTAGGCAAAATGAAGTCCCACATACCGTGACATTCAACTATCTTATATTCTTCTGTTTCCTCGGATGACAAGACTCTGTCTTCATCCTCATCATTATCTAGATCTGATTCTACATTAGATATGGCATTAGGTGGTTTCGATTCAGCTCTTTTGAAATTCCTAAATGGTTTTTTAGTGGAGGTTTCAGCTACCTATTTCTTTATCTCTACCATTTCATTAGACATAGTCTTCAAAACTATTTGCAAACCCTCCATATCATAGGGATCTTTATCTGCTTTCCTTTTTGAATCATCTTTAAAAGTAACTTTTTTGGACTTTCTTTCCTCAAGAGCAGTTTTCTTTTCTAAAGCAATAATATGTTTCTCAACGGCGATTGCTTCTTTCATATTCTCTACTAAAGTTGGCTTTGCAGCTCTATCAATGAAGATGGCTATATTTGAAGGTAAAGCAGAAATATACCATTCGATTCGGACCTCTTCACTGGGCTTAGACATAGCAGGAATTTTATTTAAGAGTTTATTAAATCGTGAGTTGAAATCTTTAATGGGTTCTTTTGATTCAGTTTTAAGATTGGAGAGATCATTGATTAATGTCGTTGCGGACCTATCATCTTCGAACTTAGTCAAAAGCTTCCCTTGGAAAGCCTTCCAACTATTAATGGATCCTGGTGGTAATGAAAAATATTATGATCCAGCTACTCCTTGTAAGGTGTATGGGAAAAGCCTCACAACAGCGTCTTCTTCTGTCACTCCATTTAAGTTTATTGACAACATAAAGTTGTTTATGTGTTCTTCTGCTAGTATGCTGATATCCGGATTAAACTTTGGCAACCACTTTTTAGGGTGGGCCGGTAATTGACTCAAGGGTGCAGGCATTGTGATTGCCCCTGGATTTGTCCATGGCCTCGGTTGTGGTTGATTATGTGCCATTGTCACATTAACAACAGAGGAAAGTGAGGATGTAGTTGCAAGTGATTTGGTAGGGGATGTCGAAGTACCTATACCCTGTTGAACTATGATATGAAGTTGGGGAGTGGATGGTTGACTTTGCAATGGATTGGATGAAATGGATGATGATGATGAAAGAGTCTCACTGTCAGACTCTAAAGGTGTCTTCCTAGCTCTTTTCCGACTAGGCAGAGGAAATTCTGTTGGTTCAATACCAAGCTTTTCGCTCTGTAATCTTGTAAGAGGCTGAGAAGGAATGTATTGTGAAGTCACACTGCCTTGGGATAACTCAGACTTTTCTTGAGATATTGAAAACCCTTGAAGTTTATGAATTAAAGATTGAACTTCAGGGGGTTCAATGGAAGACTTTTCCGATATGTTCAAGTTTTCAACAGTGGGTATTGTCTCTTCAACTTCTCGCTTGGAAATTGGAGATTGAGAATGCGAGGGAGAAGTTGGAGGAGATGGTGAGGGACATTTACTCTCAGAATGGGCTATGGATTTGGATTTGCTCACCATTCATAGTTCATGCCCTCCTTCTAGTGCCAAAAATGTTGATGCCTCTAAAATCGTTGCATCAACATTGGGGAAAACCACCCGGTCCGGACCTTAGTGCAGCTCCTTTTCCGTTTGGTGTGGTGGCTCTGACTAGATATAATGGGACCAGTTTCCCAGTGATGTATGAGTTGATGGGTGATTGTTTTGTAATGTGTAATGAAGGTGATAAGTGTTTTATCCTACAATTCAAAAATATACAAATATAACTAATCTAACCCGGGTATCCTGTTAACAACACGATTTTTTATTATTTCTATTAGACAAATAATCATAAAGATGGCTTATTCGTAAAATAGAAAGATGCATTCATATAATGATTACTTTGTTTAAGAATTTAAACAAAGTAATTATAAAAACATTATCGCATTCATCACAATATATATCACTGACATATATATCCAAATGATAACAATTCTAAAACCTTCAGAAATGATATGCTAAAGAATTGTTTGAAAAACATACATATATCAATAATAGCAAGTTTTAAGAAATGTTCATTCACATAGAGAAATAAGACAAAAATAGAGATAATAGTACCATATGCATTTGAATTCTCCTGATGTAAACAACACTCATATTCTGCTTTCCTATTTGAGAAAACCTTTAGAAGATGCAAAAGTGCAAGTCTTGCAAAAGCTTCTTTCACAAAAATGCAGACTTCGGTCCACTTTTGATTAAAAAAATATTAGAAGTACAGAAGTTCAACTCCCAAGTCAAGTTTTAATACAAATTGAGGACCCTTTCCAAATACATGAATGGGTCTTAAACAATAAAAATAAAAACTAACCATCAATAAAAATCACTATGTGTTGTTATAACTGTAGACATGAAAATATGGGATTCATTATAAAAATAGCAGTGCAATAGCGGTTGAACTAATTCACTCAATCAGCTTCTTTTCTTGTGACTGTAGCTGACATATTGTAGGCATTGGCTGGATTTCTGGAGGTTGGCTCATCCTGGAGTGTAGCTAGGCTGTGTAGGTGGCATTGGAGAGTTTAGGGATCATGTAGTTGACCGTGTCAGAAAGGCATTTCATGGCCATTTGTTGGCTATGTGGCTTGACTAGAAAAGACCAGAATGTTTCCCATGTCAAGTTTTGGACTTCTCCAATCTGTTTTTCTCTGTTCACCAGCTCCTGCTTCCAATGTTGTTCTAATGCCTTCGCTTCTGGGAGTTTACCTGGAGAGAAATTGTGGATCAAATTAGACATATGTAAATTGTTATTTACTAATTCGATCAAACCGTTCGTTACAGCTCTGCATCTAGAAGTTTCTCTTTCAGCTTTCATTAACCGGGACTCCCATCCCAAAAACAGGATTTCCTTGTGCAATTCTTTTATTTTTGGAAAGTTGGCCGCCATTCCTTCTATAGAATCTTGCCAATATAGAAAATTTGTTATCCTTTCATCTGGTTTTTCCAATTCCAGTCTAGCGTCCACTGCCTTTTCAATTAGTGATGTAGAGATATCGCACAATGGGTTTGCCAATGATATGTTGTGGCAAAGAATGTTCAACTGTTGGGACAAGACTATGGTTATCTCCAAGGCTTCTTTTCTGAATTCACATACCTATGGATAACCCCTGTACCTTTCTATCTTTTCTTGCATTTGTGCAATTTGATCTTCCTTTGCCTTCTTTTCTTACTCACTTATCATCTAAAGCCTGCTTAATTCTTGGGACAACTCTTGTTGTTTATTGAGATTCTACTCATCAATCCTCTATTTTTCTAGTTTCAACTGCTCTCTTAGTCGCTCATTTTGTTGTTTCTGCCCCACTAGCTGTTGTTCAAGCTAACAAAAGCTTTGTTGTCCTTCTACCGATTGCACCTCAAGTTGAGTGATCCTCTGACCCTTTTCCCTAATCATCTGACTGACCTCTGAGGCTTTTTCCATTGTCACTGTTGTGTAAGCTCCTGCATACTGAGATAAATTTGTTAAATCCTCAAAGGTATTGACTTCTACTTTCCATACCACATTCATCATTTCTGCCTGAGGAGTTAGTAGAGGACTTTGATCAATTTTCCTCTTTTTCCTCTGTCTTTTAACCACAGCCCTGTGCTTCAGATTGTAGAATACATCTAGGGGTGGTATTTCTTTTGTTCGTAGTACAATCACCTCTGTAGGATTTTGGGGAATGATTTCTATATCCTGATGTAATCTGGGTAGGCCACTTGTCCTTTCAATTGGAACACTAATAACTTCAAGCTTTTGTGCTGCAAGGAATTTTGGTGTAGTGAGCTCTTGGGATTTATTCCGTTTTTTGATGATTAGGTCAAACTACTCCCATTCCTTGATTAAAGTAGGATCTATATTGATATTCATATCAAGGGTCTCACTAGCTCCTTCCTTTATCTTCTCCCCTTTTGGGGTCTTTTCCTTTTCAGCAGTCTTTTCCATAATTTTTTTTCACAGTGGCCTTCTAATTGTACCATGGAGGTACTATTTAACAAGTCCAGAGGTAGTGTTTTCAATCTCTGTGTCCTAAACTTCAAAAATTCCTCTAATCCCTCTGCTCCCAATTTGATTTTTTCCAGTTGTTTCACTTGAGAAAATAACTCGGTTGAAGCGAACAAATCATCATAATTATCCTTCTCATGTTCAAACTTGGCAATTTTGACATGAGAAGTGAAATTGTAGGCAACATATTTTGGATCATATTGCCTCTTTGGGATGAATGCTAACTTTAGCATTTTAATTTTCTCAGCTTCCTTCTCTACATGTTTGAATTCATGTAGCATGAAAGTACCACATTAGAGGGGGAATGAAGGCCACATCTGTTTTTTGGACTCCTTTAGGTTCCTTGACATCCATTCTACTATTATCTGATATGTTATTTCTATGGAAAATAACTTATCAGGGAAGGACATGTGGGTCAGTAGTGCTGCCTAAAAGTCTAATGTAGGTGAACTTCTCTTCACCAAACCAACTACCAATTGATGTTAAGTTGACACTGGCTTCATCGAAAAACCTAGGAGCAGGTCTATTGAATATATCATAATGAACAGGCAGGATAAAACCATGACAAATTCTATAAAGTTGATTTTTATAATGGGCTTTCCACAATTCCTTATGATAGATATGAATGGGTTTCGGGTCTTGTGGATTCCATGTCCAACCTAAAATGGGATAATCGGAATTGAAACATACAGTGTCCAAAATATAGGCACTCATATAAAACAGGGGTATTACATGGGTAGTCACAAACCTGTTTTTCCTATAATCAAGTATTTGGTTGGCCATTTTATTAAACAAAATGGTCACCCAATCCATGATAAGAGTTAACTGCAACCTCCATTAAATGTACCATCTCTATAGAAAATGTAGCTGAATCTTGGACTCCAAAGAGTCTGCATATCATAGCACCGGCGTAATAGTAAGGAGATGCTAATGAGTCTACAAAGTACATACCCAATGATTCATGCTTGTGTTTGTTTGGGTAATGCCTCCACTGTCTGATAGGGTCTAACTCCATGGTATTTCCTTGTGAAGGATTCCAAAAATGCTTTGTTGTACTACTTCTGTGGTTCAGGAAAATGGTACATCCGTTTGATATCTTTCGCTCTAAATGACCCAAACATCCTTCCATCAGCCATAAAGAACGTTCTGTTTGTTATGCTGATACTTTCAATTACCCACCTGACTAAGTCATTGTAGGGTAATACTTTGGCACGGGCTACTATTATGTGAAGACAAGAGCTAGCCAAATCCTTAAGAGTACTCTCTGACTTGTCAGTGGAATCTGTTGTTCCTTGTTCTTCTTCGATCTCTTCCGGATCCTCAGCTTCCAGTAAATTGTATATACTTTCCCATGAAGCCTTGCCTAGACTGAGGCAGGTAGTATCAGCTATCAATACATTTTTTAGTGATTCCTCCTTGGCTATGACAGGGGCCTTTGGTTTCTTTGATTTCTTCGTCATTTTCGCTGGATTCATCAATTCAGACTTGCTCTGCAAAAAGAAACAGAAGACCGTAATAGAGAAAAAATATGTTCAAAGCCAACACAAAATATAAAAGATTAATGGTAATTTAAGCGTGATAAGCAATACAAACTCAAATATTACCACAGATGAAATCCTCGAAGGATTCCACCATAACTACTCTATTAATGTTTTCCGTAACTACTAATCATGATACTTAAATTCCATAATGATATGTCACATCGCTCATATTAGTAATAGTTCTTTAAAGTGAATCTCGTGACTTTCCCAATCAGTGATTAGCGAAAATCACATATCGAAGATGGGGGGTACAAACATTATGTTTTAGTTGTTTACTTATATAGCTCTGATTGCGATAAATAGTGAGTTGTCATAGGGAAGCGAGATAGTCTTTAGGAAATCAATGAATCGTTTGTTTTTCATTTATAATTGATTTAAGCTTTAGACCCACAAACATTGGTTTAAAAATCATATTTCACCTTTTACTGAAAAGTGCACTTTTCCAATAATGAAATCACATCGACAAATTCCAAATGGGCATTCATTAGGTGTTTCATGTTTTTAGTGATGGCCAATTGCGATCAGATTATCACATCAAGAGGTTTACATGGACCCTTGGAATGTTTCCTTGATAACTTGTGATTTTCACTTTCCCATAGCATTATCGCATCGGCGATTGCTACTGGAAGCCTTAAGTATATCTTTTAAACAAAAGGTGTGACACATTCCTTTATATTTGTTTTGCGAGAAGATCTTGTTTAATATTTAAATTGGATCAGACCTTTTCATAAAGATTTTCATGTGTAGAATGGATTTTGCAAAGTTTGCGATTGTTATTGATTTATTGAATTTATCTAATTCCTAAAAAGGGGACCCATTTCTTGTTAAATTTTTGGATGAAGATTTTGAAATGGGGAGGGTTGTTGTATAGCACAACAATTCCCAAACCTAATCTTTGGATACCATCTAAATTTCATTAAAATTGGTGATTTTGTATTCTAGATGCCCCCACTTCTAATTGTTGACTAGGTTTGTGGGGGTGCAGGGGGAGGAAAAATGAATTATAACGACCGATCTAGAAGTTGTGTAAACTCGATTTGGAGAAATGATTTTACATTGGCTTGGTGGAACTTATTTTGGACATTTGACTTTATGGTTGAGCATGACATGATGAGGGATTTACTTGACAAACCCATCCAAAATTAAGACAGTTCCCACTGCTCCATCTATATCACAATATTTGAGAATATGAGGCATGCATGTTGTAAAAAACTCTACATTAAACTCAATTTCAGAACACCACCAAAGAATTTTGACTTAGAATGATGAATATTGTTATTATCCCATCTAGTTGAAGTCCTTCCCTCTATTGATATTATCTTGCAGCTTCCACCCTTCACCTTTATATGGACTTCACCATCTATGGCCTATTCTCCAAATGTTATTAGATAAATATGATATTACATGAAGGAATAGAAATAAGAAAAGTTGTAATGTGAAGCTCTATGTATTATGCAACATTTTTCAGAATCTATAACATTTAAATGAGGAAAACTAGACTTTACATTGAGCAGTTTTAGAGGTTCCTTCCAATCCCCCTTTGGATAATGGAAGTGGTTAACATCTCAATATTTTTCTAATAGAGAAACAACAAGAATAAACTCGTGATTGTTAATTTCCTATGCCAATGTATTTTTAGTGCTATCCATGGAAACTATATAATGGACTACTAAAATAATAAATAATTAAGAATTTAAAAAATGCTCAATGGTTATCCTACTTTTGTTTCCTTTATTAGTTGAAGATAACAAAGATCCATGTAATGAAAACCATGTGATCCAGAGGACAAGGCCTTCGGATGGAATATATAATCACATCCTGTTAAAATTGGGGGTCAGAAAATCCTATTTGTTCACCAATGGGGCTCATTGGGTCCAATGGACCATTCAATATTGTCTATATTAGATCCATCTGCCTTGAAATCTCACAACAAAGTGGCCCCATCTTAGCTTTGTCACAATGAATGACAATTTGATCTTCTACTTAGACTTGAATATCAATGTTGTATATAATTATTTCCCTCTATACTTGAATAATAACAAGGTCCCATTCCCTAATCATTTCATGTTACAATCATTTGCATTCCAACTAAGTGTTTCCATTTTGACCCTTACTTCTAAATAGAACTAAAATTACGTGATGAAATTCCTACTTTGTTTCCATGGCATCTAATTAGGAATCATGTGCATTTTATTCATTAATTATGGACATAGTTTCATTGTCTCTTTATAATGAAATTTATTTTATTTTTTTGTTTGTCAAGTTGTCTGAGTTCTCCAAAGATTGCATTAGGCTTGACCAGTGGCTTGAGAAACCACAACCAAGGGGAATCTAAGCCATTAAAATCACCCATGATTGCGCTTGGCTTGGGCCACACTAGCCCTTAACATGGCTAGAGTTTTTGCCACAGAGCTTCAAACCGGTGACCTTCACATCACAGAGTGACCTAACAATACACCCCATCATCGTCTAGTCTATGCCCCATGGGCATAATGAATTTTATCATTAAGTTTTATTGTTGTAGCAAAATATATTGTAAATAAACTTAAATGGATATCTTAGATTGCATAAATCCCTTAGCTATAGATAATCAAATTAGTTTGTACATTGTGTCAATGCTTGTAATTAGTAGTTCCTTCAACATAAATGTATTTGTAAACTAATAATAATTCACAAACAAAGGTAGGGATTCATTACAAGGCTATTGTTAGTTCCTAACATAGAGAGAGATTACTATTTTTTTGTTATATATAATTAATTGTAGATTGATGTAAATAAAACATAAGATTTCTTAAATTTTGAAAGGAAAAATATTATACTTTCGAATATTATACATCGAATTTCTATTTTTCAAAGAGAGATTAGATTAACCATTGGCAACAAGAAATGAGTGTGACTATAGTATTGGCATAAATATGATTAAAAACAAGGGAATGTTGCATGGTATCTAGTCTCTACCAAGGTTCAAAAATTATGTTATAAATTTATTATCAAGGGAAAAACAAATAAATAAAAGATTGATCTGTCAACAATAGAGTGTGACCAGTATTCCATAAACTTTTACTTAGAACTTGTAAACCTTTAATGATGCCTTTGAGCCTGGTTTGCCAATCGAGAAACACCTACTTTCATTCCTTTCAAAGACTATTATTGGAAGCATAAAGTTTTATACTTGACTATTTGCACCCATGGCTAAGCCAAGGTAGAATCAGAGAAACAATGCACAATAGTAACCCACACACAAGGTGACACAAGGTGAGATGAACCATCTCACCACCACCATTATTGATCATGAAAATGCATACATGCATACATACATGAAAATAGGTTCTTTGGATTCCTATAAATTTGGATTATTACAAACTACTATTGCCAAGATTTTAACAAGCTTGATTTTGTGACTACCAACTTTCCGACATGTAATAGTTCATTTATAGAATTATTTATATCATCCCCCTTAATGGATAAATGAATTCTCTATAATTCCTAACTTGTCTCTACATATTATGAATTTGTACCTTTCCAAAGACTTAATGAATATATTTGCCACGTTATCATTTGTATTACAATACATCAAATCAAATTTCATCCGAGTGAATCGTTTCTCTTACAAAGTGATCCTAAGTTTCAATGTGCTTTGATCCTACATGGTAAATTGGACTCATTGCCAATTTTATTTAGCAGTGGTTATCAAATTTGATAGATATAGGCACTCCTTTCCTTTTCACATGTCTTCAAGAATACACCTTAGCCAAATTGCTTCACACGTAGCATTGCACAATGATCTATAATCAAATTTAGTTTAGGAAAAGGAAACAATTAGTTACTTCTTGCTACAATAAAACACAACTGTAGATTTAATACTAAATGTATATCTAATGGTGGATTTCTATCATCCAGATCTCCTACCCAATCAGAATTTGAATAACCTGTCAACTCAACATTCAAATGATTAGTATATTCGATATTAAAATCTAGAATCCTTTTCAAATATTGAATAACTCCCTTAGCTTCTTTTTAGTGGTTGTGATGTGATTTAGACATGAATTAACTAAGCATGCTAACTAAATTGCAGTATTAGGTCTTGTTGTGGCTAAATGGTTTATACTTCCCACTAAACATTAATACAAAGTACCATTTACTTCTTTTGTACCATATCCAATGCAAATATTATGTTTGTGTTCTAATGGAGTGGATATTAGATTACATTCACTCATATTGAACCTTCTAGTCAATTCCTTTGTATACTTAGTTTGAGTGATCAAATGCTTACCATATTCCCTCTAATCCTCAATTCCTAAATAGCAATGTATCTCACCAAGATCCTTCATTTCAAATTCCTACAATAATTTCTTTTTGATCTGATAAATCAATTTTACAGCACTTTATGTTATGATAAAATTATTAATATAAAATGAAATCAAAGCAACATTCCCATTTTTATCTTTCTTTATGTAAAGATTTGAATCACTCTTAATTTCGATGAAACAATGTTGAATGAAGAAAGTGTTAATTTTCACACGCCATGGCTTAAGAGCTTGTTTGAGACCATATAGTGTTTTCTTTAACCTGCATATAAGATTTTCTTACCCCTTTTCTACAAAACCTTATGGTTGAACATGATACATTTATTCTTTTAACTCACAATTTAAAAATATTGAATTAACATTTAAATAACATATTTTTCAATTGAACGTAGGATTTAATGCAATTATTAATCTAATGGCATTCATTTTAGTTATAGGTACAAACATGTCCCATATTCGTGATTTTTGTGAATATCATTTTGCAACTAATATTTCTTTAAACTTATCTATAATGTCGTTGGCATTGAAATTTGATTTGAACAACCATTTTGAACCTATATGAAATTTCTTTTTCAAACAATTTATCAAGTTCTCAAGTTTCATTTTTCATTATAGAATCATATTGCTCTTTCATAGCATTCATACATTCCATATGATCATTTTCTTGCTCAAAATTCCAAAATTCTTCTATAATCATAACTTAATCATCAAAGCATAATATTTATATCTAACAAGTGTCTAAATTTCAAACGAATCTCTATGACATGACATATGAATAAAAACACTTGAATCTACGAAATTTAACTTAATCATCAAAGCATAATATTTATATCTAACAAGTGTCTAAATTTCAAACGAATCTCTATGACATGACATATGAATAAAAACACTTGAATCTATGAAATTTTCATATTACAGTCATTTATTTATATTGATAAAGATGCATATGAAATAAGAAACTTGAGATCTCTGAGATTATTACTTAATGTTATTTCTCTATCAACAAAATTGCCTACATGACTTACATGCCTTCTATCTTTAGATCCTTGAAACTTCTTTTTCCTATGATCCTTAACATAATGCCCAAATTTACCACAACAGTAACATGAATAATTCTTCTTCACACTTGTATATATCCTTGATGACGCCTAATGGTTAAGAGCATGTGTTTCCTTGTAAGAGGTCACAGGTTCAAAACCAGAGGGGGGTAGAGTATATATGCCTTCGTAGACTTAGCAGTCAAATCGCTGCGCAGAGGTGCGTCCCTTGTCCCACAAACAAGGGGGTCTCATACACCAACTTGGTGTCTGGCTTGGCTGTGACCTTAAAAATAGATATTATTATTATTATTATTATTATAAGAATTGGTATTTAATATTGAATTGAATATATACTTGGTAAACTTTTCAATTAAACACATGCTTTTATATTTTTAATTTGAAAAAAAAATAAAATAAAAATTAGCAAATATTTAATTTTTTAAAATTATAAGAAATCAAAAATTAAAATAAATTTATACAAAAATTGTTAAAATTAACTTTTACCTAAGGTAAATCAATATATCAAACTGCATGCATTTCTTTTAATATTTTTTCTCCATACTTCACATCAAACTATATGTGTCTTTTATTTATTATTTTGTTCTCTATTAAAGTCAAATCAACTGCCCCATATGACATCTCGCTGGTGGAGGTTGGTTTGTTTCAGATGGAAACTTTAGCAATCATTCATTTCTTAACGTATTTAAAAAAGGTAGATGACATAGATGAACACCTATGGACCAAATTATTCTGACCAGGAAGAAAACTCGGAGGAAATAGAATAACAAATAAATGGAAAAATAAAAAATCAATTAACAAAACTATCATAATTCTGAAATGGAATTAAAAAATTTGATACTTGGAAAACTCAGTGCTTCCATGTAGAAAAAACAAGTCGTAGCCAAGTGGTAGTGGAAGTGGAGTCTCTCCCCTGCAGTTAAGAGATGGCGTCTGCTGTTTATATTGCAGAGTGCACGGAATTCCCTACGCCTTGGCCATTTTTCCATGGCGCCACGCTTCCCGCGCATCAATTTGGCATCCATGACTACAAGGTTCCGAGTGTCTATAAAAGTATAATCCCTATCCAGGAACCCAACGACCTTAATAGATTTGTTGCGTTGCCAAATTCGATCTGCACACTCTAGCATGGGTAGCTGCAGAGAAAACACGAGGGAATTTTTGTGCCATGTCAATAGTGGGTTATGTTGTCTCATGAAATATCCAAGCTCAACTATGTTTTAGAAAATATGTATGTAATTATTAATGTAGTTATTTATCAATTAATGGTTGATTTTGGTGAAATTATATTTTAAGAAATTTGATAACACTTGGTGATTGATATATTTAGATTTATGATGGATTTATGCTAATTTATATTTTATATGTTGCCATGTACATATATACATAACATTTTTTTTTTTTGTCATGGAAATATGTATATGAATAGGTTTTTCTTTTGGATCACATAATGTTACATGATAACAACATTATCATATTATTATTATGGTAAAATTAACAGTATTTTATATTTTTAATTCTAACTCAAAAACATAAATTAAAAAAAAACACATACACTTATAAAATCTTTGAGAAAATTTGTATTTTTAAAATTATAATTTTTTGTTATTATTATCAGTGGTATATGATAAAAATAACAATTTTTTTATTTATAATTTTAATTCAAAAACATAAATTTAAAATTAGTTTAAAATTATTTGTATTTTTTTTATTTTTATTTTTAACCAAAATGAGAATTTTGTATTCATATTGTAGCAAATACATCAAGTAGTACATAGCTATATCTTCAAAAAAAATTCTAAGTCTTTTTTATCTAGCAAAATGACAAATTTTTCAAAGGGACTCCAAACTCGACAACAAAAAATGGGGTTTTGTAGGTATATACCTTACAAAATTGACCCACCAAAACACAAAATTTACATGTCATACTATAATCCTTTATAATTGTGCAAGGTCAGTCTATTTAGCTCTAAGGCATAGGAGAGGACATGATTCGGCCATTAATTTTTAAATCTATAATATTAATTTACACCCTTTCATTAGCGCATAAGTCAGCATCTTTATTGAGATCACAAAGAAGATGGAAATATGCTATTGAAGAGAACCATTTAAATCTCTAATCTTAATTTACACCCTTTCATTAGGGCATAAGTCAACACCTTTATTAGATCACAAAGAAGATGAAAATATGTTATTGAAGAGAACTCTTCCTCTACTTTTCTTATTCTTTTCATAGGAATTTTTAATCTTTTGTCCCTCGAAGAGGAGCCCTTCACTAAATATTGATTTTATTCATGTTTTATTCATGTGTCGAATTACAATTTTTAAACTTGTTGGTTTACGTGTTGAACACTTGATCTCTTTTATATATTTCTTTACTGGGTTGTTATTTATTGAATGTTTGATGGAGAAAGGAAGTTATGAATTATAAAAGAAAGTATCTAAGTAAGCGATGCAATTGGAATGTTTATTTGCAATGAAATAATTTTTATTATTTTTATTTCACAAATTTTATGAAGGTTAAAACTAAGGTTATGCTAAAAGGCTTTCTAAGAGTTTCAGAAGGATAAAACCAAATTTATTAAGTGTAAATTTGATAGAACAAGAAGTGTGAACTAGTAATGTGTATATATTATCGATTGTTTGAAGCGTGCTAAAACTATCTTCTATTTGCATGGTTTTCATTGAGTGTAATCCATTCCTTATCTTAATATGAAGTGATAAAAGAGTAGTGCAAATCAGTGATTGTATGATATTAATCTAAGAACAATCCTCGCACCTTTTTAGTTTGTTTGACATAACATAGTGGATTTTTAGAGGAGATAAATCTAAGAATGGGTTGCATGAAATTCCATTCTACCATTCTGACAAGGGGGCTTCACTCGGGGAGCATTACCATACCACCTGCATTCATACTGAGGGATAGTTGCATGGTGCAAGTAATGCAAACGGGAGATGCAAAGAATTGTTGAATGAACTACAAGGCCAACGAAATTAGACTCTCAGATGATGCAATTCAATGGAGCTATTATATTAGCAACCTTTAGGATTAACATTCTGTTGTAGAGGTCTTCATTAGTTATATCGCTCAAATTTCCATGCTCTAATGCACGGACAGTGAGCATGACTATCCAGAAGCAGAAATGGTCGAGCTTAGATCTCCTATGAATTTCGATGTTCAAGTCGTAAAGCATCCGACGATAAATTCTTAAAACCATGCTCCGGATCTTCAACTGATCGCATGGCGTTACAAGGCAAGACAACGCTATAAAAATCCCGAACAAAATGTCTGGAGGAAAATTAGTATCCTTGAAACCAATGAGATCCACGAGCCTGCACACTTCCTTGCACACTTGTTTCAAATTTGTTCAGATTTTGGAAGTCTACACCTAGCCTAATCTCACCATTTTTCTTTCTGACAAGAACTAAGTTGGCTACCAAATTAGAATACCTTAAAGGCACAATGATATGAGCATCAAGCATCTTTTTAAGTTCTTTCTCAATGGTTGACAGTAGTATGGGGTTAATTCTTCTTAGTTTTTAATGAAAAGGTTTTTCTTTTGGTTCCAAAGGAATCTTATGCTCAATCAAAGATGTATCATAAGTTTTTAACTCATTATAAGACCAGGCAAAAACATATTTGTAATTTTTAAGAAGATTTAAGTATTTTTTCTTTACATCCAAAGGTAAAGTTGATGACAATTTAATATTTCTCACATCATCCAAAGTCCCAATTTTGCATTCTTCGATTTCCTCTTCAGGTGAGTTAAACATGGGGTTTTTAGAGACATCATTATTATCAAATAGTTTTTCCAATGGGACTAATCCTTTAGGAATAAAATTATTAGATAATTGGATGATATCATGATCAAGAATTTTAGGACTGAATGAAGTTTCTGGATTTTGTTGATTTAATTCTTGAATATTGTTTTGATCTCCTTCAATTTTCATATTTGAGAATTCATCAATGACTTGAAGAAAAGATTTTAATTGTTCATCATCTTCAAAAATCTGCCAGTGTTTAAGGTTATCAGGAATTGATGGTCTATACTTGACTTGAATTTGGTATTCTAACAATATTGGCTGAGGGATTTTGAAAGAGCTTGGTTATACAACAAGTGAGTCAGCATGCATATTTTCGTCTTTGCAATAGCAGTTATGTTAAATCATTGGAAGAAATTTTCAATTGTGTCCCAGGCTTCATTTCTGTAGGACCTAAGCCTCAGGTGCTTTGTTTGACACAAATTTCTTACCTGGTTCACTATAAGCTCATAATCAGAAAATACACTTAAGTTTTGAACCTTTAAACTCCTAACTAACTCAAGACCAAGAAGAAAAGCCTCATACTCAACCAAATTATTGGTGACCTCAAATTCAAGTTTACATGACTGAGTTATGTTTTCCTTATTTGGTGATATTAGAACAATTCCTACTCCTGCTCCTTCTTTTGAGAAAGAGCCATCAAAATAAAGTATCCAGATATTTGGTTCTATAACTTTAGGTTGGGAAACTATATTTTCAATGGAAAGTTGAGTGTTTGATGAATTTTGTGAAGAGAAGTGAAGGCAACCAAAATCCTAATCTATTGCATAAATAGGGTGGTTTTTTTATTGATCGGGCCTACAAACAGTATGAAGGAGTCTGACTTCCCTATATAACCTTATATTCTCACCTCTACAGACTGGAATAGTAGCAGAAGACATGTCCATCTAAAGTGATCCTCCAAGTTTAGCACAACATGATCTAGATAGAAGCATGCCAAACTTGGCAGGAATATTAGTGACAACTATGTCTAAAACTATACTCTTGATAGTATTTGAGCTAAGGTCACAACTAGGTCTTTAATTAATCCTAGGCATGGTACTTTCTTTTAGTCAAAGATATAAAGGTCACGATAAGAACGGGTGACTTGTAACTAATGTTGATCCATAATTACCTTCAGCATAAGGTTATGAGAAGCTTGAGAATCCAGCATGTTGATATACAAAAGAAAATCATGATCTTTTAATGTTACATAAAATGGTGGAACAATTTTATCAATCATATCGGAAGTAGGGCCAAACACTACCTAGGGCTTTCCATCCTGCAAGCTAGTAACATCTCCCTCAGCATCTACACTAGAAGACTGTATCCATTTAGACACTTGATTTTTGTAACTAGGATTTTTGGAAAGTGCAGCTAAAGGTATAGTAATCTTGACCCTTTCCAATTCCTTTTCAATATTAAAAGTTGTCAAAATGGTCTTGTCAGATGAAAAGGTTTTAGTGGATGACTCTATAGTCTAAGGTGTTCAGGTTTGTATTTGAATGGCTTTCATTGCAGGTTGAATTATGGTGGTAGATTTTCACTACAACAAAACCCTGTGATTAGTGTCCCTTTTTACTTTTTTTTTGCATCTAGAGACCATTTTTGGTGCTATTTGCATCCAGTTATCAAATATGGTGCAAAACTTGACACAAAATTTGCATCGAGTTTTGCACCAAGTCTTACACCAAGTTTAGCACCAGGTATTGCAATAGGTTTTTCAATGGGTTTTGCACCAAATTTTATACCAAGTTTTCTGTCATCTTTTGCACCAGGTTTTGTTCTAGGTTTTGCATCATGTTTGGCACCCAATTTTGTTTGACATACTTTTGCATCCTCATTTGCATCCACTTTTTTCACCTACACTTGCTTCACCTTTTGCATCAACTTTTGCATCCTCTTTTGCATCCTTTTTAAAATCATTTTTGAATCCATTTTTACATCCCCTTTGTGCCAAGTTTTACGTTGAGGTTTGTGTCTAGTTTTTCATATAATTTTGCATCTGCTTTTGTTGCATACACTTTTCCATCTTGTTTTTCATCCATATTTACATCCTCTTTTGCATCTATTATTGTGTCCACTATTGCATCTAATATTTTTCTACCACAATTTGCGCCTAGTTTGGCACCTCATTTTGCACCCATATTTGATTATAATTTTGCATCCATGTTTTCATCCTCATTTGCGTCTAGGTTTTCATCAACTTTTACATCTATTTTTTCATCCCTTTTTGTATCCACTTTTGGATCAGGATTTCCATCGGGTTTTGTGTCTCATTTTGCATCTACTTTTGCGTCAACTTCTATTGCATCCACTTTTGCATACAATTTTGCATCCACTGTTGCAGCCATTTTAAAGTCCACTTTTTGCATCCGTTTTTACATCTTCGTTTGCATCATAGTTTGATTATTTTTTTGCATCTATCATTACATCCACTTTTACATCCACTTTTGTTGTGCCACAATTTGCACCACATTTTGCACTTACTGTTGTACCCACGTTTTCTTCCAATTTTTCATCCATGTTAACAACCTCTTTTGTATCCATGTTAACAACCTCTTTTGCATCAAATATTTTCATCAAACATTGCATCTCTTTTTGCATCCACTTTTGTGTCAGGCTTATGCATTGGGTTTTGCATCTCGTTTTGTATCTACTTTTGCATCTACTTCCATTGTATCCATCCCTTTTTTCATCTTATTTTGCATAATTTTTTGTTTGTTGTTACATCCACTTTTGTTCTGCCATATCTTGCGCCTACTGTTGCAACCACATTTGCTTGCAATTTTTCATCCACATTTTCACCCTCTTTTTTGTTCAGGTTTGCATCGAATATTATGTATGTTTTTGCATCCATTTTTTCATCTAAGTTTGTTTCCACTATTGCACCCATGTTTGTTTCCATTTTTACATCCCTTTTTGCATCTTATTTTTCATCCATGTTTGTCTCTTTTTTGCATCTAAGTTTGTGTCATTTTCTGTGTCTGTTGTTGCATCCACATTCGTTTCACCACAATTTGTGCCAAGTTTTACGCCTACCATTAGACCCATCTTTGCTTCCATTTTTTCATTCATGTTTGCATCCGAGTTTGCATTGACAATTGCATCTACTTTTGCGTCCACTTTGGTGTCAGGTTTTTCATGTTGTTTTGCATCTACTTATGTTGCATCCAATTTTACTTCTATTGTTGCCCCCATTTTTTTGTTCGCTTTTCCATCCATTTTCCAATGCCCATCATATATTTTGCATTGATGATATTCCTTATGACATTAACAATTATGAACAATTGATGACAATGTCAATAATCATGACGATGAAGAAAATGAAGATGATGGCGATGACATGAATTGTGATTATGATGATAAAGACGATGGTGGTTACAATGACAATGATGATGATGGCAATGATTATGATGATGGCGATGCTAATGACCTTGGTGAATCTTCCCAATTTTTAAATGTTGTCATTGTCATAATCACAAGCATTATCTTTGGTGTCATCATCCTTGTCATCATCATCATTATCATCATTTTCATTTAGGTTATCATCAACAACAATAATGACATGAATGATGATGATGTCCATGATGACGATGACAACAATGATGATAGAAATTACATTAATAATGATGATGGTGATGAGAAAAATTACAATGACGATGATAGTGGCAGTGGTGATGATGATCATCGATCATCTCTCAAAAATAGAGTTGTTATTTATCTTGCGTATATCGTATGTGTCCTAAACAACCCTTTTCTAGCACTGATCACATTTTTTGGGTTGATGATATTTCTTACGACACCTATAATTATGAACAATTGCAAACAATGTCCATAATGATGATGATGATGATGATGATGATGATGATGATGATGGAGCTGATGATGATGGCATGAATAGTGATTATGATGATAATGTAATTATGGCAATAACAATGACAATGATGGTGGTGATGATGATGATAATGAAGATGATGACAATGATTATGATAATGAGAATGACCTTATAGTCTTATGGATTCGTGAACAATTACTAGTTTCAATACCATCTCCTCGATACATATTACTATCATACTTTTTACATTTTCCGTCTCTCCTGAGATATCTTACTATAATGGTGTTGTCAACACTAGAAATATATCTTGTTGTAGTGGTGGTTCTATTGTTAGCACGAGAAAAGTTTTTGTTAAATTTTGGTTTAAAAAAATTGATTTATGCAATTATTTTGATAATCTATGTAAAAAAGTAAATAACATACAATTATTTTGACTGTAGTCCCATTGATTTTCATGAATTCACCAATTTGAAGACCATCTTTGACATACAAATTATTATTAAACTTTTTTCATTATTTCCTTCTTATATCTTGTTGTAATGGCAGTATTAGCACTAGAAAAATATCTTTTTGTAATGGTGATGTTAGTTTTAGCACTAAAAAAATCATTAAATTTTGGTAAAAAAAAGTTGATAATTTCATTTTGTTTTTTATTTTTATTTTTTAATCTGGGAAATTTTTTTTTTTTTTTTTTTTAATTCTATTTTTATGCAATAATATTTTTTTTTGTTAAATTTTGGTAGTAACTAGTTTTTGGTCGAATCATATGTATTAACCATTTTCTTTGTATTACAAGTCTAATTTTTGGGACAAAATTGAGCTTTCAAATAAGTTTCAAAAAACATATAAATGGAAGAATAGCGATGACAACTATTTGTATTGTCCAATTGTTCCAGATATCATGCATAAAAATCTTCAACATTTTTAGAAACAATGTATTAGAGGTGAGTGTGTAAGTGTACATAATGTTTGGATGATACATCAAAACAAAGTTGGTTTCATTGATGTGCTTAGGATCTAATTTGGATAAGAAACCCTAGGTTTTAGAATTCTGCAAATAATTAATTTGGTTTACCTTTGATAACCAATGAAATTTTATTTCCTTTTCCTCGTAAAACGGAAGATATGGAAAGAATCCTGATTAGAAAACAACTTCTTATTGAATATTTATAATTGGTTGCAAAATTTCAACAACTGGCTATAGAAGTTTTTAGTTGCTATTAGGGAAACAATGTTATTATAGGTTTTAGTAGACATAGATAATTCTTGTTATTTGATTCACTTTGATGATGGCCTCTTCTAGCCAATATATGAGATTGTGAATTTGTTGATATTTTTTAGATTACCAAGTAGAGTTAGTTGTTTATAGGAATTTTGTAAAACCTGAAGTATTGACAAATGGTTTTTTCACTGTTAAGCATGTTTAAGTAAAAAAGGGCTGCAAAAATTAAGGATAAAGAAAAAAAAAATGTTAGTGGTTGTGAATTGCTATAGCCATTAAATGATTCCCAACCATGTTCTTTGTGCTACAAGTTTAATTCTCAAGACAAAATTAATAATTTTGTTCAGTTACAAAGAGCATATAAGTGGAATAATATCAACGATGGAAACTATTTGTATTGTCCATTAACTATTCAATATATCATGTGTGAAAATATTTAACATTTAAAAAAATTGAAAATGAGAGGTGAACTTGTAAATATACAGAATTCTTGGATGATACATCCAAGACAAAGTTGGCTTCATCAATGTGTTCAAGATCTACCTTGGAATAGAAACCATAAGTTTTGGAAATGTGCAAAAAAATAATTTGATCTACTATTAAAGATAGTCTATGTATGGTAACCTTTTATGACCAATGATTTTTTTTTCTCGTCATCATCATCTCTCTCTCTCTCTCTCTCTCTCTCTCTCTCTCTCTCTCTCTCTCTCTCTCTATATATATATATATATATATATATCTTATAAACCAAGGAAGATATGATGATAATGCTCATCAAAAAATGACCTATGATAGTGGTGTTGATCGTGAATATGATGACGATGACAATGACAATGACGATGATGATTAAATGATCATAACAATGACAACAATACAATGATATGGACCCTATGCCATCAAGGGTTCCCTATATGGGGAAAATATTACATGCATGTGGAAAAGTTATTATTGATTACAAAAATGAATAAACTCATAAGACAATTTGAATTCACCTTCATTACCCATCCAAAGATCCTTAATAATTCAAATTTTTATTGTAATGTAGTTTAATATATTTGTGTTAATTAATTCCATAAATTCAACTTAACAAGTTATATTTGTGTGTTAAGTCATATTTGTGTATATGCACAATATGTGACAATTTATACACACATAAATCTTTTCATTTTGTCTTGGTCATAACTTCATATCACTTCTAACCATTTTCAACTAATAGATGAAACTAACCATAGTAACTCTTATCTAACTAATTGAGCTTGTTATTTCCAACCAAAAAACCATATTAACTAACATACATTTTAATGACATTAAATGCATCAAGCAATGAGTATACCTATAGGAATATTCAAAACACCAATTTTGATTATGAGTTCTAAACATGGTAATTAAATGACTACTACAACCAAATAACAATGAGTCATTTCAAAATGGGACATAATAATTGTCCTTATTTAAATATGAATTACATACCCCATAAATTATCTTGAAGTCTTCATTTATGTTATCATCTGCATCTACGTCTTCCAATTCTTCCTTGTCAATGTCCATATGTTTTTGCACGCAATTAATATTACTCTTCATAAACCATTCTACTAAAGTCATATTGTGATCATCCTCATCTTCACCTTCATCATCTTCTGTATCAATAAAAGTTGTTTCTAGATAAAAATATCAATGTTACCAGATCTATTAATTTGATCTTAATTTTGTATATCATCAATATTTCCTTCTTCTATAAGATCATTTTCCTTTGGAAATTGTTGGTTGTCATGGTGAATTTCCTCATCTAATTTATAATTTTGTGAAAATACACCTTTAGAACCGCTTCTCCATACTGCTAAAGGAATGTTGTCACCATCATCTAGTTCACAGTCTTCTGGCTGAACATCATCATCTTGAACATCATCATTGATGCCAATTTGTTCTCTGTTCCCTAATTCTTGAACTATATTTGGTTGGTCATCATTACTTTTCTCTATATTAATTGAGGCATCTTCGACTATATGCCTTAATCTTGGATCATAATGAATGACAAATATCCATTTTGGATCCAAAATATCTTCATAGAAAAAAACCTACATGTGAAGAAGATAAATATATGAGATCTCCACTGGTATCAAATTTTATTATCAATGAGAATGTATATATCCACAATAAAAAATGAATTAAAAAATTACATAAGACCATTATTTCTTATATTTCTTATATTGTTTTAGTGAAAAAATGCATGCTCACAATGAATTGGTAGAACATAAGGCTCCTTATCATGTGGTAGGCATTTGGATGAATCTATAGAAAATAGTCTACTATGGATATCATGTCTTCATGTCCTGTTAAATGCTTCATACCATTTACATTTAAAAATACTACATTTGAAAGAACGGTAATCTAACTCAATAATTTCTTGTATTTTTCCAATGTATTGAAGATTACCTTCAATAACATTTTTATCTTTTGAACTTGCTCGACTTGATTGCTTGAAATCAACCATGACCCCTCAATCGCAGGATCATATTTTTGCATCTACTCTTTCTACACAATAATGATGACCGTATGCCCACATTGCAGGATACTTCCTGACCTGTGACAAGCCATTTACTTGAGTGAAAATAAATATGATTGTGCATAGTTAAATAGTTAACAATGTGATTAATGTATTCAAGAAACATTTTGTAATAATTCAAACTTTGCCTTTTTTTCACATCCTCTGCACATGTTGATTTCATCTTCTATTATTTTTTTCATCTATTCCTTCCTCACATATTCGGTTTTGAATTTGTTTAGAAACCCATTCTTGTGTGCATTCTTTTCCCTATTGACCGAAAATATCAGTGGGAAGTGGGGTATTTCTTGGGTTTGATATCTTAAATTTTTCCTTGCTTCTAACACTTATTTCCTTTTTATATCATACATATCAATACATTTATTCATGAATTCCATTTGGTAGAGGACAAACTTGTTGAGCACAACACTTTCATCAACACGTATTAAAAATCAACATGTATAATTCAAACTTTAAATATTATTCTTTCAATTCAGGAAGGCCAAAATTATTTAGTAAGTGATTCTAAAATAACTATAATAATGAAAATTTTACATACCAATTACTTCTTGAACACCATTATTTTGAGGCTTTTCTCCATCTATAATATCATATGCACGCTCTTGATCCCAAAATTGTGCACCATCTTCAAAATATTTACCAAGGAATTCCCATAGGAAGAAAAATGCTTCATTTAGTACATACCCTTCAACCATGCAACCCTCTGGATGTGCCTTCTGCCAGACATATCTTTTAGGGCTTTCATGTATCTCTCAAAGAAAAACATCCATCTCGTTGAAACGATACCTACCATTTCAATGTTATCAACTATATGTATAAGTAAATGGACCTGTAGGTCCTTGAAACTTGTAGGGAGCTCCTTTTCCAATACACATACCATTTATGTGATTTCCTTCTTCCATCTTGGCAATTCAGACTCAAAAATGCTTCATTTAGTACATACCCTTCAACCATGCAACCCTCTGGATGTGCCTTCTGCCAGACATATCTTTTAGGGTTTTCATGTATCTCTCAAAGAAAAACATCCATGTCGTTGAAACGATACCTACCATTTCAATGTTATCAACTATATGTATAAGTAAATGGACTTGTAGGTCCGTGAAACTTGTAGGGAGCTCCTTTTCCAATACACATACCATTTATGTGATTTCCTTCTTCCATCTTGGCAGTTCAGACTCATGGAGCTCTTTAGAGGTCACCTACCTAATTAGATATTGTCATTAAGTTAGTATGAATTTTTAGGGACATTTAGAATGTTGTGGAGGTAAATCCTCTCTGCGGACAGAGACGATCCCTACTAGCCCAGACCGGGTCTAGCAACAATCACACAATGCTATCACACAAGTTCCTAATTGCAAATACAAAGTAGATGGTGAGAACCTACTTGGTTTCCAACGCTAGTGTTCATAGAAGAGATGTCGCCCTCGTTCCTTTGCCTTGGCCGGTCACGATCCCCACGATCTCCGTGATTGGACACCTGCACATGCAAAGAACAACACGAAAACAAGCATAAAATCTAGTAGATGCAATTATATATCAGTCAGAAAAGATATAACTCAACATCAAACATGAGACAATGAGAGTGGAACCATAATGATAGTCATCTATTATTGATAAATAACAAAGAAGAATACAACCATTGTTCTGACGTCAAATCCTCCTTTGGCTGGGTGATCTGCTACACAAGTCTTGCAAAGCTTGTTGGGATGAGGAACAAGCCTCTCTCTCTTTGGGTGACAAGAATCTCCTTACTTAGATTTGGCCTTATGGGTGCAAAGAAGGCTCTTGCAGCTTCAAACTCTCTATCATTAGGCTGGGACCAGAACTGCTGTAACTAGTTTGCTCAAGGCATAGAGGCAAGCTTTTATAGATATAGAAGAAAGAGATAGGATCAATCACATTATTCATGGGATTGGCTTTATCACTTGGAAACTTCCATGAAAGGTGGCAAACCACTTTCCCTTCTATGGAGATTCGAAGCCAAACCATCCTAGCTCAACATAGATTCAGTTGGTGAATGGGTTGTAGAGAACCTTCGGGAGTTTGGTGGTGGAAAACTTTACTCAATTCGGTTGGCGCGAGTGTGACTCTGAGACAGAGTGCCAATAGTGTGCCCTTTTTAGAGGATTTCCCTTATTGGCGCGGGCAATGAACTGAGGACCCGCGCTAATGCAAAAAGAGTTGTTTTCATGGAGATTTTACAAGAGATGTCTTCAGGGCAAATGAAGCTCATACTTAGAGGAATATGATGCAAGTGGTTTTAGGTCATGTCACTTCTCACAGGTCCAGAAATGAGTCCTCCAGTATGTAGGAGAGGGGTAACAGGGATGGTGACAAACGGTGACAAATTGTTGTGTAACAATATCTTTTAGGGTTTTCATGTATCTCTCAAAGAAAAACATCCATCTCATTGAAACGATACCTACCATTTCAATGTTATCAACTATATGTATAATTAAATGGACCTGTAGGTCCGTGAAACTTGTAGGGAGCTCCTTTTCCAATACACATACCATCTATGTGATTTCCTTCTTCCATCTTGGCAGTTCAGACTCATGGAGCTCTTTAGAGGTCACCTACCTAATTAGATATTGTCCTTAAGTTAGTATGAATTTTTAGGGACATTTAGAATGAGATATAATATATCATTGTGTCATATAGAGGAACATTTCATACCACGTAAAACCTTCTAAATATCAAGCGACCACATACCTCGTAAAGGCTGACAATCGACATATGGCATTCCTCAATTTAGTTGTAAGGAATGAATCCCATGTTATTGCTAGTAGCATGATATGCTATCAAATCAAATTATTATTGTTAATTAGTATTGATTTATCATAATATATCAAAATAATTTTTAGTAATTAAATGATAAGAATAACAATTAATTGATGTTAATACCTTGATTAAATTGTGATAATCATGTGTTTTGAATCCTGTGATATGTCCCTCTACTATAAAAGCTTTATTCAATGATGATCAATATCCCGTGAGTGTTCTTATTGAATGAATCACATTTTTGAGTTGATCTAACTCTTTCATTTCTAGTATCCATGGAGCTTCTGCATATGATTCATTTTCCTTACTTGTCCACAAGTGTCTTCTATCAAATTTGGTACACGAAAGAGAAATATCCCTCCTTGATGATAAAGTGTCTTTATCTTTGCTAGATATATGTCGAAAAATAGAATCACAGACATTTTTGAAAATATGCATAGAAGCTAATAAATGAGATATTAATAGATCCTTCCAGTAAGGGAGATCATAAAATATGGATTTCCTTTTCATTCCTTTTGGCATTTCAACCATAACTTGTTTTGGTTCCTCAATTGAATGATCATGACGAAAAAAATGGTTCCAAGCTTTTGATTCAGCATCTCCATACATTTTAAGCCAATCAATTGGACCCATAACTTTGGGAGGAGATTTATTTTCAATTTTTCCATCAAATTGTTTCTTTAGGTGGTTTCTAAACTTATGGTCAGGTGGTAGAAAAACCCTGTTGTTTGCATAAATAACTTTGTGTAGATCTTTAGAATATTGCCCCTCAAATTGTTTTGCACATCTTGGACATGAAAAAATCCCTTTTGTTTGTAGCCCTATAATCAATAACTAGCTTACATAAGAAAACAATAATAATAATGTAATACTTATGTACAACTTGAATTTAAAATAAATTATGATGTACTACGAATATGCAAATTATTTGATCTCTTACCAGAACAAACACCAACTCCTGGGAAATCATGAATTGTCCAACATAGTATGCCATAAAACATGATGGACGTATTTGATGGAGGACATGATATGTCATACATTCTTATGCCTTTCCATAACAATTGCATCTCATCAATAAAAGGTGCGATGTAAACATCCATTTTTTCACTTGATTTTTTCCTGCAATGATGTTAGCATAAGGTGTTCATTTCTAACACTCGTCCATGGGGGAATATTGTATACTATCAGTCCAACTGGCCAAACACTATTATTTGAGCTTAGGAAAGTGAAAGGGTGCACTCCATCCATTGCAAGTCCTAACCTAATACTGCAAGGTTCATCTTTGAATTTTCTTGGCCATTTTTCCTCTATATGTTTCATTGCTTTGGAGTCCACAGGTTTTTGCATGAACCCATCTTCACTCTTGTTCTTTGCATGCCAATCCTTCAATTGTGAAATAGATTTACAACAAAACATCCATTGTAGTCTAGGAATAATTGACATGTGTTGTAAAACCTTATTTGGAACTATAGAACCTTGTACATCTGTACGCTATCTTTTCTCTTTGCAAACAGGTCATTCTTCATTGTCTTTATATTCATCTCTATATAAGATGCAACCATTTTTACATGCATGAATTTTCTTATATTCAATCCCTAACATGACTAAGAATTGACATGCTTCTCTACAAGTTGATGGAAACACATTATCTTCAGGGAATATTTTATCCTTTAGAGCCCTGTAAGTTTTTTTTTTCAAACCCACGTGTTAGAAATGTCATTTATAATGTTGTTTATATACCATAATGTAAAATCCACCTAAAATTAAATTAAATGAAGTTAGTACTTATGTTCTAATTGAGGACACAAATTGACAGTGCAAAGCTAGAAAAATAATTCAAATTACTTTTGTAAGGTAGTGAAGCTATTGTCTGACCAACCAAATAATGACTTGATTTCCAATCATATTAATGTACATGAAAGCTTGTATGTTCTACTTGCACCCGATTTGAACACCACTGCCTTTACTGCTTGCTTAATTGATTCATTGATGTTGATATCATCATAATTATGTTGGTGGTAATTTCCCTCTATATCAGCATCATCATTATTATGCATAGGATCATCACCCTCATCATTGTTTCCATCCCCAAAGAAACTTGTGAGCATTTCATTCAATCCTTCTTTATGCATTACATTTCCTTCAACATCTCTACTTTGAGCAGTGGATGGCATGTCATCAGTGTATGCTAATTTCATCAATTCCTCAAATTTTCACATGGTAGTGCTCTCTTCAATGCTTCTCCTCTTCTCCTAGTTTGGTTTAAAGGATGAATTGGATCATCTCATTGAATTCTTAATGGTATACTTGGATCTTGATCATTAGTAGGTGTATCATCAACATCATTTACCTATAATTAAATGCAACCATTATTTAATGTTAGAAAGAAATTATTGTTCAAAGCATGGATCCATTTCAAAGATATATGCAATAAATTACTCAACAAAACAATATTATACATTGGATTTCAGTGATCTGTGGTTTGTGCTTTTTGAATTTTTGATCGGAGAATCCACAGTAGTCGAGTTTTTACACCAACGTTTCAAATCCCAAATGGGATCCATCATCAGGGTAAAGAGAAAGATGATAAAAAGAAGAGCCAGAAGGAGGAAATAAATACTCATGAGGGATGAGAATTAAAAGCAAAGCACAGGTCGGCCAGAAAGAATTATAATAAAACCTAAATTTAATTTTAATTATCATAAATTAATATTATTAATTTAATATTTTTAAATTAATATTATTTATTTAATATTTTTAAAACAAAATTCCTTTAAACTAAAAACTAAATTAATCATTTAAACTAAAATGAATGTTAATATTTATATCAAAAAGTCTATATCTAAATGCTAAACGCAGAGAGTCGAACGGTTCAAATAACAGCGGTGGAAAATTCAATAATTCGGACCGGTTTAACGCAGAATTAATACCTGGAAAGGACCAGGCTGAAGATATCAGAAATACCGTTGAAAATCGGTTGGTTAGTAAACATATAAACAACAGTGGTGAATTCGATAACCGGTTTAATGATTTGAATAACTGTTGCATGAACGCAGAAACTAATAATCGGATGCACCGTAGTGGAAATCGGTCCGTCAGCATTGGCACAAACGCAGAGGCTCCAAATATGTATACAAATAACGGAAGCAAGGATAACATAAATCAAACCGTGAACATAGAAACGATGGCAGAAAGCACCGATAATAATCAGTTTAATATTAATCCGATCAACATTTCAGATAATAAGAGTGTAAGCGCTGATGAAATAGGTGTCAACTCCGGGGTAATCAGTATTAAGAACAGCGAAACTAATAATCGGATGCACCGCAGTGGGTATACAAATAACGGAAGCAATGATCACATAAATCAAACCGTGAACATAGAAACGATGGCAGAAAGCACCGATAATAATCAGTTTAATATTAATCCGATCAACATTTCAGATAATAAGAGTGTAAGCGCTGATGAAATAGGTGTCAACTCCGGGGTAATCAGTATTAAGAACAGCGAAACTAATAATCGGATGCACCGCAGTGGGTATACAAATAACGGAAGCAATGATCACATAAATCAAACCGTGAACATAGAAACGATGGCAGAAAGCACCGATAATAATCAGTTTAATATTAATCCGATCAACATTTCAGATAATAAGAGTGTAAGCGCTGATGAAATAGGTGTCAACTCCGGGGTAATTAGTATTAAGAACAGCGATATGGTTCCGAAATATTTAAATGATATTTCTAATAAGTATTTAAATGAAAATTCGAACAATGATAATGTTTGTGACAATAGAAACGCAGAATGGTTTTTAGATTCTGAGTCTATACTAGAATCAATAAATAGTATCATCATAGATAATGATAATTCCATAGGCAGAACCGAAAATGAAAAGAATAAAGAAATGATGGGCCCAAATGACATGAATTGTATCAAGATGGTGCAGGTCTCCAGAGAAGATGCGCATGACAGTTTCCAAAAAGATGGGGCAAAATGCAATGTTCTTAGCAAAGGTGACAAGAAGGCTGGCGAAAACTCTTATGGATCAACAGCAACATCAACATCAAAAAGGAAGGTTGTTAACCTGTCTTCCGAGGTTCTTGACCAGTTAGCCGTTAATGTTCTCAGCAAGGGGATGGGGTTTGCAATAGCCCCTAAAAACCTCCCCATTGAAAAGATGATTTGTAGCATTGAAGATGGGATTGGCAACCTCCCTCTTGAAGACAAAGAGGAATTAAGACAAGAGTTTTCTCTCATCATGAGAAAAGCCAAGGCTCCCAAAAGTAACTTGAGTAAAGAAGAGCAAGAGGCTTTCAGATCCTTACGAAATAATGACAATATAGTTGTTCTTAAAGCAGATAAAGGAGGAGCAGCGGTTATCCTTGATAAAGAAGACTATGTTAAAAAAATGAATGATCACCTAAATTGTGGCAGTTATAAGAAGCTGAACAAGAATCCCTTGGCTAAGATTATGAAGGATGTAAAAAAGATTATCTCAGATTCCAACCTTGACGAAAAATTGAAGAAGAAACTAACACCTTCTTGTGAGACCATTCCTAGAATCTATGGATTACCCAAGATCCATAAGGAGGGGGTCCCCCTGAGACCAATAGTCAATACTATTGGCTCCCCAACCTATGAACTTGCTAAATGTGTCGCCAAGATTCTGAAGCCCCTGGTTGGAAATACTGACTCCTTCATTAAAGACTCACACGACTTTGTGAATCTGATTAAAAATGAAAGAATGGAAAAGGATGACATCCTTGTGAGCTTTGACGTGGTTTCCTTATTCACGAAGATTCCTCTTGATGAAGCCATTCAGGTCATAAAAAGTGTCACGGATCCAGAGACCGCAAAACTAGCTGAAGTCTGCTTAAGGTCAACTGTATTCACATTCCAAGGAACATTTTATGAACAAACATCTGGTGTAGCAATGGGATCCCCCCTTTCGCCAATTGTGGCCAACTTATACATGGAATATTTTGAAAAGAAGGCCTTGGAATCTTATCCTTTAAAACCAGCATGGTGGAAGCGCTTTGTCGATGACACCAATATAAAATGGACCCATGGTAAAATAGAACTCGTCAAGTTTTTCAATCACCTAAACTCCATCTCCCCTGATATAAAATTCACCATGGAGCTTGAAGAAAATATGAGCATCCCTTTCTTGGACATTCTTATCATCAGAAGAGAGGATGGCTCACTGGGCCATAAGGTTTTCAGGAAATCAACTCACACAGAAAGCTACCTTCATGCGGATTCCCACCATCACCCAGCCCAAAAGCTTGGCGTTCTGAACACTCTTGCCATTAGAGCCCTCAGAATCTCTGACTCAGAGCATATAAATGAAGAGAAGAGGCATTTAGTTTCAACTTTCAGAAATATAGGCTACAATGATCATGAGATTAATAAAGCCATAAAGAAAGCCGAAAGGAGGTTGTCCTCACCCAAACCGAAAGAGGAGGATCAACCTCATGGTGGTAAAGTTTTTCTTCCTTATATCCATGGTGTCACAGATAAAATGGCAAAGATCCTAAGAAAGAAAAACGTTCTAACTCAATTCTCAGCTCCTGGTACCATAAGACAAAGTTTAAAATCTGTTAAGGATGATATTGACAAGCAGCAACTTAAAGGAGTCTATAAAATAGACTGTTCGTGTGGGAAATGCTACATAGGTGAAACTGGTCGCTCCCTCCAGACAAGACTGAAAGAACATGGCGCTGACATCAGGAATGGAAGATCTCGTACCTCAGCCTTAGCAGAGCACTCCTCGAAGACTAATCACCACATCTGCTTAGAAAACGCATCAATTATCGCAAGGGAAGAGCAGCATCAGAGACGGAAAATCAGAGAAGCCCTCGAAATCTTGAAACATCCTTGTAATCTGAACAGAGACAGCGGTTTGGAGATTAGCGGAAGCTGGCTTCCCCTGATCGGAAAAATCAAGAAAGCGTCTACCCGGCCCCAGGTAAGCTGCCAAAACAGGTAAGGTGTCAAACAGGTAAGATAGTTATTAATATAGACCCTAATATAAGTTTTCAGTTTAAATATAAAGAGTATTATAGATATTAGCATTGTTTTGATTTTAATATTAATTCTTTCCTTAGGTTATTCACATTCTATTAAAAAACCCTAATTATTAATTCTAGGTTGGATTTTAATATTATGTAAGATAGTTATAAGATAGTTATGTTTTATAATGATCAAGTTTTATAAATTATTAAGTTATATAGTCATTAAGTCATATATATTAATATTATGTTATATAGTCATATTCTTAATATTAATATTAAGTTATATAGTCCTTTAAGTTATATAGTCCTTTATAGTCATTAAGTTATATAGTCATTAAGTTGTGTAGTCATAGATATTAATATTAATATATATATTAATTTGTATGTTTTAAATTTATATAGTTTTTAGGTTATATAAAGATTATTTATGATATTAATATATATATTTGTTTAATTATTAATATAGGTTCTAGACTTTATTAATATTAATTCTAATATATATATTAAGTTATATTGGATTTAGGTTATATTATTATGAAGTTATATAGTAATCATCATTACTAAGTTATATTGTCATTAAGTTATATAATTATTTATGATAATTATTAATTATTTATTTATTAGGTTTATTGTATTAATATTAATATTTATTAGTTTTTAGATATAGACTTTTTGATATAAATATTAACATTCATTTTAGTTTAAATGATTAATTTAGTTTTTAGTTTAAAGGAATTTTGTTTTAAAAATATTAAATAAATAATATTAATTTAAAAATATTAAATTAATAATATTAATTTATGATAATTAAAATTAAATTTAGGTTTTATTATAATTCTTTCTGGCCGACCTGTGCTTTGCTTTTAATTCTCATCCCTCATGAGTATTTATTTCCTCCTTCTGGCTCTTCTTTTTATCATCTTTCTCTTTACCCTGATGATGGATCCCATTTGGGATTTGAAACGTTGGTGTAAAAACTCGACTACTGTGGATTCTCCGATCAAAAATTCAAAAATATTATACATATATACAATAAATTAAAAATATTATCTTTGAACACATAGTCTTAAAAATAAGCCACATAAATTTCATATTCTTAGATTTTCTGCCTTAGGAACATGCAAAAACAACAATTGTATCAAAGTATTCATCCATGCATGTAGTATCATCATGACCAACCTCTTGTTCATTATGTTGATTTTGTATTGCATTTACAAACTGCATTGTCATATCCTCCTCCACCCATTTCTTTTTGTGTGATTTAATTGTATGGCGTAGGCCACGTCCATATGCAGGTATTTTATTGGTCTATCGAAATGATTAAACTCGTCATTTGTTCTGATTCCATTGCCAACCTAAAATAATTGATACATGCATTATTTTTTCCAAGGTTAGAGATTAGACTATATAATTTACTTATATTGTCCATTAATTTCTAGTTGAACTTATTTATAACACCCACAAAGGATAACAATTGTATCAAAGTATTCATTCCATGTATTATCATCATGACTAACCTCTTGTTCATTGCCACCAATTTCTATTGTATTTGCAAACTCAATTGTCATATCTTCTTCCACCTACTTTCTCATGCGATGTGATTTAATAGTATGGGGTCCACTGTTGTGTACATATTTTGGTTGTTTTACAGTAAAAGGGTTCAACTTTGTATTTGTTGAAAACACATTTTCCACCTAAAATAATCAATGAAATGCATTTTTTTTCATGTTTGAATAATAAACTATATAAATTACTAGGTTTAGGAAAACAAGGATGGGAAACTAAATTTCATTTTATTAATATTTCATAAATTAATGTAATATGTAAGTACCTGATGCCCTAAATCATGTTGTGTGTCTTTATTGGAAATAACTTCATTTGTTTCCATGGCCTCTCCTAGCACCTGCAATACACAACAATGATAGCAATTTTTATTAAAGTCATCTATGGAAGTGTTATATTCTTATTTCTTATTCCATTATTTTAACCTTTATAATTTTCATGTTAGTTATTTTCATTTTCAGTTATGAAATTCTCCACCATTTTTGTGACACTCTTATGATAATGATTGAACCCAAGTTGAAGACTTAACTTTTCATGCATATCTACACTTCTAATTATTAGGGTCATATCTATTGAATTTTGGATACTAGTTTTTAACATGGATATCAATTTGTTTATCTAGTTTGAATGTACATTAGGAACATAGTGGTACTAGACTCTCATGAAATTGTTTGAATCCTATGGAGATTTCAATATTTACTGAACATTAGATGTTGCACATATTATAATACCATGTCATACATGTGAAGCATATGTAATATATGTTATATGATCTAAATTACACCTTTGCACTAATATTAATAGACAAATGATATTTTTTTTATTATTGGAAAAAAAACACTATGGCATTTCCCACCTAAGTCAGTAATGACTAAAATAATTATTTCATAAATCAATAAATCCTAAAATGATGCCTAAGTGATCTAGACCTCCCAAAGATATAGGAGTAAAGTATAAATGGTACAACTATGGGCACTAGCATGTAAACAACACATGTTCAAACCTTTACATGGGTAGAGCCTCTATGCACACTGTGCACAAGGGAAGGTGTTTGATATCTTATATTTGGTTTCCCTTCATCACCAAAGTGGACTAGGTTATGAGTGGATTGGAAAAGCAACCCTTATTTGTTCGTTTCAGCTTTTGGGAAATCTCAAGTTCAACTAGTGCTAGTAGATGGTTTCAAAAAGTTTGCTAGGGTTTTTCAACAAGGTCACTAGATCCCAATGCAACATAGATACTTCAGATTTGTTGAAAAGTAAAACCCCCACATAGCACTGAATAGATCATTAATGACTACCTAGAGAACTTAGACCAAATTAATGGTAGAAGTAAAAACTACAACGAAATTAATCATGAAAGTAAAAACTACAATTAAAAAAAAAATACACTTGGTAATATACTAGATTTCATCCTCTCCCAATCCAAAGTTAATGAATAATATGTTGAACATTTGATGAAATTCATGAAAGATAATAAGCATTTCTATTGATATAGGAGTGCATGAACTTTCTTAATGTGTAGTTGTTAATTAGCGATGATGAATATCCAAAGTTGATGAATAATATGTTAAATCTTTGATGAAACTCATGAAAGATAAATGCGTAGTTGTTAATTGGAGATTATGAATATCCAAAGTTGATGAATATTATGTTAAATCTTTGATGAAACTCATGAAAGATAATAAGCGTAGGGCATGAACTTGCTTAAGGTGTAGTTGTTAATTAGAGATGATGAATATGTATATATATTTATTTATGTATTTACAAGGGATTATTGTAATTTCAAGAAATAAATATGCGTGGCCAATAAATAGATTATTTTTTTTTGTCTTGCCCTAACTACGCTGCAACCTATGGCCCTCACCCCCATGTTCAATGGCTAACCATATATCATTCTCTCAGGAAAAAAGGTGGAACCTATGGCCCTTGCTCCCATCTTCGATGCACTGATCATAGATCATTCGCTTCGGAAAACCATGATTTCAAATAGAAAAAAGGCGGAAGGAGAGGAATTGGGAGGATAACCAGAAAAAGATGCAGTGGGAATGAAAAAGGGCTAGTGCTGGAACCTATGGCTCTCACTCCCATCCTCAATATGTTGACCATAGATCATTCGCTTTGGGAAAACCCCGATTTGGAATAGGAAAAAGGGCAGAAGGAGGGGAATTGGGAGGATAACCAGAAACAGAAAAAGATGAGGTGGGAACGAAAAAGGGCCAGCAATACGAGATCATCCGTAGATTGAAGCTATCGGTGGTAGGAGAGAAGGAAAGTGCATGGGTTGGGGAGGCAATAGGTCAAATCTGCATAGCTTATAAAGACGCAGCACGGAGGTTAGTTGATCCATTTGAACTTGCCCTCACCAAATTTGACATTATCTGCACTGTTTATACATATTATGTGAAAAACTGATGGAATCCCCTAAAATTTCTGTTCGTAGAGTTATTTTTCAGTATTGTTAATGAAAGGATTATTATAAGCCCTAACTTCCTATTTCTAGGTTAGCATTATTTTTTCCTACGGTAGTGGAATTGTAGACATTCTATTAGCTAGCCACTTTTAGTAGAAGAAATTTGTGATTATCTAAGACAATTATTGTATCCCTTAACATTGGAAAATACCTTGGAACCTTTTGCCTCCCATTAGACATAGTTACAAGTTTCCTCCCTAGGGTTCTTAATTGAACTGAGGGTGGAGGATCATACTTAGGAACCCCTTAGCATCTAATGGTTGAAGGCTTGGAGTAGAGGCCTACTTTGTTTTCTCTTGCTGAATAATAAGTTTTAGTGTTCTCTCGATTCCCAACATAGGGTGAAGGTACTAAAGCTAAAATTTTATGGGTGGAGAAATTCTCTGGAAACCTTGAAAGGTGGAGAAAATCTCTGGAACCATTGAATCATAAGAGGGTGGAGATTTTTTTATCTCTATAATCCCTTCAATGTCTGATGGATGAAGGAAGACTTCCTTTAGACTCTTGGAATAAGCATACATATATAGGCAGGGTGGTGGTGGAAATGGCCTTTAGAATGCCTGGTCAGGTCCTAAGCTAGGGGGTGATAGCTGCTCTGCTTGCAGATTGTCAATGATTGGGAGGAGAACTAGGGACCTTATGCCAATGCCAATTTGGATTACTCAAAGTTAGAAACCTTAAAATAGAGTTAAGTATGGTGGTATTGCATGTATGTCCTATATGGTGTAAAGGATTCTAAAACTATACATTTATGCACTAGTTACTAGTTGTACATTTGCATGATGGATAACAAACAATCATGGTATGGACGTGCGGGGGTATTGACCTAGCAATAGATTCATTGACTTGGAGCTCCCCTACATGTAATTTAATAACATGTATTTTCTTTAGTGACTAGAATTATATGTACATAGTAAAAAGAAAAGAGAATTATATTGAATTAACTAATGTGATTTCATAGAAAGAAAGAACTCATGGTAGCATGTTATGAAACCAGCTCACAAAAAGATAGAAAAGAGAGATCCACGCCTTAGAATTCAGCCTCTTCGAGGGGGCAACCTCCTTTACATTACATAAATGAACAATTCTTGGATGATACAAATGACAAAACCTCCTTTCTATATATAGGAGTCTAAGGAGTCACAATATAATCCAGCCGACCTAACAATAATAATATAAAGCCACAAAAATAACAATAGAGGGATTCTATGGGGCACAGAAATAACAATATGGGGGTAATAGGGGCACAACAATATAAATAAGGGGTATAACTACAATAGTAATGGGGTAATCACTAGTATTATAGGGACCCAACATGCCCCTCTCCTTCAAAAAAGTGTTGTCCTCAACGCTTGAGTAGTTCTGGATACTTCTGCATAAAATTCTCATCCTCCCATGTGGAATCTTCAGCGGATAAGTTCTTCCACTTGATAAGATACTCTGAAATTGATCGATTTCGTAGCTGTCGAGTTCTTGTTTCTGTGACTGCTTCCGGTTCCAATATAATTTTTCCTTCCTCGTCAAGTTCTGGCAATATTGTTTGAATTGGGAGCTTGTCACCTATAACCTTCTTTAAACATGAAACATGGAAAACTGGGTGCAATCGAGAAGCTGCAGGAAGCTCCAATTTGTATGCCATAGTACCAATCTTTTGCAACACCTTGTACGGACCATAATACTTTGGTGATAATTTATTATCCTTCTTAGCTTGCTTTAGGGACATTTGCTTATATGGTTGTAGCCGTAGGAATACCCAATCACCTACATCAAAACTTCTTTCACTGCGATGTTGATCTGCCTGTTGTTTCATTCTATTTTGTGCCAACACGAGGTTATCCTTTAAGAGTTGGAGGACTTGTTGTTGATGTTCGATGTGATGTTCCACTGCCTGAACCTTAGAATTTTCTCTTAAATATGATGTGATGGATGGTGGTTGATACCCATAAAGTGCCATAAATGGGGTCATTTTTGTTGCTGTATGGAAGGAAGTGTTATACCACCATTCAGCCAGAGGCAACCATTTGACCCATTGTGTCTGTTTATCAGATACAAAGCAACGAAGATATCCTTCCAAACATTTGTTTACTATCTCAGTTTGCCCATCAGATTGAGGATGATAAGATGAGCTATGAGCTAACTGAGTACCAAGACAAGAAAATAATTCTGTCCAAAAATTTCCAGTGAAAATGGGATCTCTGTCACTTACAATAATCTTTGGGTTTCCATGTAGCTTTTGAACTGTTTCCATAAATGCAGTAGAAACTGTACTGGCTTTAAATGGATGTGATAATGCACAAAAGTGTGCATACTTGGTAAGTCTGTCAACTACCACCATGATGACACTCTTTCCCTCAGACTTGGGTAAACCTGTGATAAAATCCATTGAAACCTCCTCCCAACGTTGGCTTGGAATGGATAAAGGTTGTAATAGACCCGGTGTCTTAATTGTTTCAACTTTATTTTGTTGGCAAACCAAACATTCCGCCACAAACTTTTGAATATCTGATTTAAGGCCATCCCAAAAAAATTCCTTCTTAACCCTGTGGTAAGTTTTTAAAAATCCTGAGTGCCCTCCTAAGGGAGAAGTGTGCAATTCCATAAGAATCTTTTGTTTTAGCTGGGAATTCTTACAGAGGTATAAGCGATCTTTGTACCATAACGAATCATTTTTCCAGCTAAATGTATCAGAAGTACTGGAATCTTGTTGTAGCTTTCGAATAAGTGCCCACACTTCTTCGTCATTCTTCCATTCCTCCCTTGCTTCGTTTATCCAATCTGGTTGGATAATAGAAATGGCACACAACAATGCTTCCACATCCTCATCCTTTCTTGAGAGTGCATCTGCCACCACATTTTGCTTCCCTTTTTTGTAGATGATTTCAAAGTCATAACCCAACATCTTTGTGACCCACTTTTGTTGCTCTTCAGAGGATAATCTTTGTTCTAAAAAGTATTTAAGGCTATCATGATCCGTTTTTACCTTGAAGTGTCTTCCCATTAGGTAGGGTCGCCATTTCTTAAGTGCATGGAGTATTGCCAACATTTCCTTCTCATAAATAGCTTTGCTTAAAAACTTTCCCTTGATTGGACGACTTTCAAAAGCAATGGGTCTTTCATCTTGCATTAGAACAGCACCAATTCCATTTCCTGAAGCATCACATTCCACAATAAAGGTTTTTGTGAAGTCCGGTGTAGCTAAGACCGGTGCTTGGCACATTGCCTCTTTAAGATGTTCAAAGGCCTTTGTTGCTTCCGGAGTCCATGAAAATGAATCTTTCTTCAATAATGTTGTTAGAGGTGCTGCTATTCTCCCATAATTCTTAACAAACTTGCGATAATACCCTGTCAACCCAAGAAATCCTCGCAGATGCTTTATGGATGTGGGGATTTTCCATTCCTTAATGGCTTTAATTTTGCTAGGGTCTACCTTAACTCCTTCATGAGATACAATATGACCCAAATATTCCACCTCCTGGACTCCAAAGAAACATTTGGATCTTTTTGCATATAATTGTTTCTCCTCCAATAGTTGTAGCACCCTGTCAACATGTTCAACATGATCCTTCCAAGACTTGCTGTAGATTAGTATATCATCAAAAAATACTAACACAAATTTTCTAAGGAATGGTTTGAAAATTGAATTCATCAAACCTTGAAATGTTGAAGGTGCATTGGTAAGGCCAAAAGGCATGACCAAAAATTCATAATGACCCTCATGAGTTCTAAATGCCGTTTTCGGAATGTCTTCAATCTTCATTCTGATTTGATGATATCCCGAACGAAGATCCAACTTGGTGAAGTAAATTGATCCATGCAATTCATCCAGTAATTCATCAATGACAGGAATGGGGAACTTATCTTTAATAGTGAGCTTGTTGAGCTCCCTATAATCCGGACACATGCGCCATGATCCATCCTTCTTGTGCACCAATACTACTGGAGCTGAGAAAGAACTTTGACTCGGTTGAATTATACCAGCCTCTAGCATTTCTGCAACCATACGTTCAATTTCACTTTTTTGGACATAGGGATATCTGTACGGCCTGATGTTTGGAGGAACACTTCCTGGAATCAGATGAATAGCATGATCATGATCACGCATAGGTGGGAGACCTTTGGGAGTCTCAAATACCTTGGAATGATTGTCCAGGACTTTTTGGAGATCTGGAGAAATAGATGATTCCAATGTGGAAACATCTAGCGAACATAATTGTGCAATTACACCTCTTTGCTCCTTTTTTAGAAGCTTTGTCATACCATTAGAGCTGATTATCTTTCCTGGTTTCCCTGCAATACCCCTTAATTCAACTTCCTTTCCTTCCAAGAAAATTTGATGAAAAGTTCTTGAAAATTAAAAGCTATTGTACCCAAGGATTGTAGCCATTGGACTCCTAGTACAACATCAGCACCTCCCATTGGAATGGAAAGCATTGGGCTAGTCAATACATATTCTCCCATGGATAGCTTGATATTATGGCACTTTCCAGAGCAATTTATTGTTCCTCCATTTGCAATCATCACTTGACACTCTGGTGCTGGATATAGGAAGCAATTCAATTCTTTTGCTACCCTACAATGAATAAAATTGTGGGTGCTTCCTGAATCAATCAACACTATTACCTTTTTCTTCTTGATTTGTCCTTCTATCTTGATGGTTTGAGGAGTGGTAATTCCCGCCAATGCATTACAAGATATGGTCGGATTTATTTGTTCTTCATCTAGGCTTTGTTCCTGGAATATATCCTCTTCTTTTGACCTTTCTTGCTCCTTTTCTTCTTCCTCTTCACAATCTATGTAGAATAATTTCTTCTCAGCACACTTATGACCTTTTGTGTATTTGCTATCACAATTGTAACAAAGCCCTTTTGCTCTTTTTTCTTCCAATTGTTGTGGTGTCAACCTTGTAGGTTGTGGAAGACTATGGGCAACAACACTTCCGTCTTTATAGTTGTGAATGGTATGCTTCCTAGTTGCCATAATTTTGCTTTCCATTTTTCTTGCTAACCTGAATGCCTTCTCTAATGAATCAGGTTCCCAAAGGCGCACATCATGTTGGATATTATCCTTTAAAGACCCTATGAACACATCAATCCTATGCTCCTCTGGAATATCTTTTACCCTTATGTTCAATTTTTGGAACTCCTCAATGTGCTCCATTATTGAACCCTTTTGTTTGAGACTTATCAATTGGCTAAAAAAAGTGTTGCTTTTTGTATCCTCATAATGTGCTATCAATTCTTCCGTAAAAATTGCCCAAGTGATAAATTGTTTACGAGAACAAAGCCATTGATACCATACAAACTGATTTGGTTCCAAATATAAAGTTGCCATACGTACCTTTTGTGTGTTTTGCACATTATTGAGATCGAAGAATTGCTCCATCTGTAATATCCATGTGGCGGGATCCTTGCCATCAAACTTCCTCATATCGATTTTTGGAACATGGTGAGTCTTCGATCCAACATTAGAGTCTATGGAATCATGATTAACATTTCTTTTGTTCTCATCATGAGTTTCCTTTACTACCTTTTCACCATTAGTAAGTATTTCTTGTAGAAAATTTGTCAAATCTGTCTTCAAATCTGCCATGTCTGTCTTCAAATCTGTCTTCAAATCTGCCATGTTTGTCTTCAAATCTGTCTTCAAATCATCCATCTTAGCTTCCATGCCCTTTATCTTAGATTCCACACCATTTATCTTAGATTCCACGCCATTTATCTTAGATTCCACGCCATTTATCTTAGCTTCTGTTAGCTTTTGTGAGCGTGACATTTGTTGCACTTGTTCTTGTAATTTTGATATATCATGTAGCATTTCTTCCTCTTCTTCATGAGTCATGCTAGAGCTTTCAGGTTCCTTACTAGGTGTTTGCATTTTCTTTCCTCGGGGCATCAGTTACCGATAATAATGCTTTACTATGCCCTTTGAATTCCGTTAAACCAAGCTTACACAAAAATTTAAAAAAAACTACACACCTTTTTTCACTTTATAGAAGCCTGATATTGAATCTGATGTATCTCTGTAATTTCAGATCATCCAATTCTGAAATTGCAACCTGTAGTAGCCTTCTGTGTCCTCTTTCCAATGCCACAAGTCTGAGCCCAATTGGATTCTCCAAGGAAGAGTTATGTGAAATCTCCCACAGTGACTTGCTTTTAGACTGGTTCAGTAGAGCGAACTTGTACGACGTGCCACGAGTCACTGTTTCAACCTTTGAATCTGAAACCCACAAAAAAGAAACTACAGTCCGTCCTCTTTCTGTACCTTTTTACGAAATTTCAATCCGATCCTCAGAGAGAGAGTTATGACGATTTTCCCCAGGTCACCTGTTTTGAATGTAATTCAGGAGTCTGCAAAAAGACCAACTTCCTCAGATCATATCTCCGAAAATATCGCGCGAAAAGCTCTGAAATTTGGACCCAAGGTTCAGTGCCAATTCTTCTCAAATGGGTTTTTTTTGCGACTTCTGAAACATCACAGAAAAAAAGTTATAGCGAAAATTCCACGATGACCTGTTTGGAGCAGCGAAACCCTAGAATCCAAAGCTCTGATACCAAATGTTATGAAACCAGCTCACAAAAAGATAGAAAAGAGAGATCCACGCCTTAGAATTCAGCCTCTTCGAGGGGGCAACCTCCTTTACATTACATAAATGAACAATTCTTGGATGATACAAATGACAAAACCTCCTTTCTATATATAGGAGTCTAAGGAGTCACAATATAATCCAGCCGACCTAACAATAATAATATAAAGCCACAAAAATAACAATAGAGGGATTCTATGGGGCACAGAAATAACAATATGGGGGTAATAGGGGCACAACAATATAAATAAGGGGTATAAATACAATAGTAATGGGGTAATCACTAGTATTATAGGGACCCAACACAGCATGCCATTCCTACTGTAAATTTATCCACCAATATTGTGTAACTGGAACTGCTACTAAAAATTGCGTACAGTTCTTGTGGTTACAGGTTTCATTTCTATAATGTATTTCTATGATTGTCTATGTCCTATCACATGTTGTTGCACTGTAACATTCTAAAAAGATAATATGAGTTGTTTTATTACCAAATACTACTACAAACTTATGGAGTGAAAGCTAATATGTTGTATTGCATAACCATGATTTAGGCATAAAGATAAATGTTCGAGTGCATCTTAACCCTAGGTAGGACAAGAATTTACTCATAGATGGGTATGACGCCACGAATGCTATTACTAAAGTGTTGTCATTACCTTCGAAATATCTCAATATAGGGTCTGATGTGACATGAACGAAAATGTGCAACCTTGTTCCATTATTAGGCAAGATGCAATGATACAATGGCATGTACCGTTGTTATGAAAGTTTTTTGAGCCAATTGTATAAGTTGGAATCCATTATAAGTGCTTTTGTAGCATGCACTAGTAATCCTATAATATACTTAGTCGACGAAGAGTCAAACATTGTATCATTCTACTACACTAGTTACTTAGACTAACAATTTTTGATAAGGTATTTGGAAGGTGACAAAGATTCATGGACCTATTAATGCCTTTTCTTTCTCGTTTATTTCATGCTAATAACCTCATGACGGGATACCATTTCATTGGTATGTTTAGAAATGAATTTTTGAGTCTATTCTATAGTCTTTCAATTTTAGGCTTAAGTTTGTAATGTCGTTACAATTTGGACATTTTTCTTAGCCGTTTTTGAAATAAGGAGTTAAGTTTGAGAACTAATTGTTGACATGTCCTGGCTGGTTTGGACTGACTGGTTGAAACTTGGTCCAATTACAGCTAATTATCCTTTCTTTTCTAATGTTAAAATTGGCAACTAGGGCCAAACTCCATGTGGGTCATCTTAGTTATGAAAGCTAATATTTTTCTTGGATTCCTCTCTTTGAGAGGTGTAGGATTGATCTAAATATCATCTGATTCCGACATGTAACTATGGAGATATGAATTTATTTGTATTATTGACAAATTGTCAAGGTCGGCCAGCAAGCAAATTACCCCCAGCTCAACCTCAACGTTGCATTCAAATAGAGGAGACCTCAAGTCATTTGAGGAACACATCACTCATGATCTCTATCTCCACTCATTTTGGTTTGCCCTCTCACAAGGAGGATGTGGTGGAAAGAAAGGTCACAAAGGTGCCCTAGCCATAGTTAAAGAAGAGATCCCTAGCCGTAGTCTTGAAGGAGAAGAGGCCATGCCCTAGCCATAGTCTAAGAAGCCTCTTATACATAGGAAAAGGAGACCTCCATCCACACTCAAGTGGAGTCCTATCCACTGTCAAGAGGAGCTCCAGTACGCAGCCCTAATCCACTGTCAAAAGGACCTACCTACTGTCAAAAGGAAGGCCCTAAACTGCAGTCAAGAAGAGCCCTAATCTGCAACAAAGAGAGGCCAAATACGTAGTAAGGAGGAGGCCTAGTCTGCAACAAGGAGAGGCCTAATCTTAGTAATGAGGAGGCCTAATCCGCAATAAAGAGAGGCTTTATCCATAGCAAAGAAAGAGCCTTAACATGCTTAAAAGGGATAGTTTATAAATTCGGTTTGTTGTAGGTGAAAACATGGTGATAGAAACAATCTAAGACATGCCTTAAGGACTATGTGCAAGCTTGGTCAGGCACGGTCATAAAGTGAAGGAATGTGTTAAAGAGATCCACCCTATAGATTAGTGTATGTATACAGCTGGATGCTTGAAAGTGCTGACAACAAAGTCAAGTTCTTGTAGGATAAAATATTGTTGTGTTGATGGTGTTTGGACACTGGTTGATGAAGGATCGTAGGCCTAACTTGCTATTGGGGTAGCCCCAGGCCATAGCCAGTTGTAAAGGTTGTTCTAAGGGTTGCCAAACCAGACTTAGACAACATGGCAGTGGTGGAGTCTCTCCTTGGTACACTGCAACCTTAGAAGGCCTACTTTATTGAGTGTGTGGAGAATCAGGACTGAAGGTTGATGTCCTATATCATGAAGTAGTGACAGCTAGTGTGGCAAGAAGATATCAGAGTTTTGGGAGATGTATTGGGTCAAGGGTTGACCATGTTTGGCTCATTTTAATGAACATCCTGTTGGTGCAATATGAATGATCTTCAAAGGAAGATTCTGTCCTGTTTGATCAGCATTGACTTCTCTGGTCAAGACTTTACTGTTGTTGTCATAAAATATCAGTTTTTTATATTTGTAATATCTCCATCTCTCTGCTGAACTATTGAAGAATATAAGAAGAATTGATCAAGGGTTTCCCCACATTAGGTCTCTTCCCCGATTGGTGCCACATCTTGTGTCCTCTTGTCTTGGCTTGTCTTCTACTGTTTATGTTTATGTTCTATCTACGTTTTACTATCATGCTAATGTGATTGCTAATCTGGATATTGATATTGGGCTAACAAGAAAATTGAAGTAAATTTCTCTTAAGCATAGAACATACCAAAAATTAACACCTAATCATGAGATGCCTTGTAACTGCATCATTGGAATGGGTAAGCTTGAAATCTGTCTACAAAACATGAAATATGGACTTCGTTTCAGTTAAAAGGAAAGAAAACTAGTCTAGCATTATAAGTTCAAATAAGACCTTTCAGGATGTGACACATACATTGTTAAAAATGGAAACTAGGGCCAAACTCCATGTGGGTCATCTTATTAATGGTAGCTAATATTTTTCTTGGATCCTTATCATCGAGAGGTGTCGGATTGATCTAAAGATCATCCGATTCTGATAAGTATTTATGGAGATATGAATTTATTTGTGTTATGCAACAATTTGTCAAGGTTGGCCAACAACCAAATAAACCCCACATGTGCTCAACGTTTTAGTATAAATAGAGGTGCCTTGAAAGTCATTTGGACACACTCACTTGGGATCTCTTCCTCTCTACTTATCTTTGGCTTTTAGTAGAAGAAGATATCCTAAGGGATAATACTGCCCTAATGGAGAAAGGTTCTACACAATCTAGAGGGAGTGCCCAAGGCTCTACACTGCCCTAATGAAGAAACCCTAATCAGCCCTAATGCAGTCATGGATGAGACTACTATAGTGCAGCAAGAAGAAGTTCTAAACTACCCTCAACACTGGTCTAGAAGAGACCTAAGCTGTTGTCCTAATGAAGAGACCTACCCTAGTCACAGATCTAAATGGAGCCACAAACAAGCCCTAGCCACAGTCATGATAGAAACCCTACCTGTAGGTGGAAAGGAGACTCAGCCGCAGATGGAGGAGATCTCTAGAAGTAGTTAAGGTAGAGGTCTGGCGATAGTTAAGGAAGGCCTAAATCTATAGTTAAACAAGGCCTATAAAGGAGGCCTAAATCCACAATTAGAGGAGGCCTATGTCTGTAGTAAAGAGAGGCGAAATTCATAGAAATTGAGGAGACATATACACAGCTAGAAAAGGAAACCTAGCCACATAAGGACCCTATATGTGCTGTAGGTGATAGCATGGAAATCTATGTGTGATGTAGGTGAGAGCATGGAAATCTATGTGTGCTGTAGGTGACAACATGGAAATCTATGTGTGCTGTAGGTGTTACAGTGGGAAAGCAGTATAGTTGTCCATGATGCAATACATGGACAACAAGTACATGAAAAAATGCATGAAGCAGAAAGGTACAACATGTCTAGATGTGACAGCTAGTGCATGGAGTAGCAAAGTACAACATGTCTAGATGGGACAACTAGTACATGGAGCAGCAAGGTACAACATGTCTAGATGGGACATCTGGTAGATGGAGCAGCAAGGTATAGCATGTCTAAATGGGACAACTAGTACATGGTGCAGCAAAGTGTAGCAATGGTACTTGGGACAACAATGAAGCTTGATGGTGCAATTAAATGGTGCAGCAGTATGATGTGTACAACATGGTCATAAGGTCCAGCAATGTGATGATGTGTACAACATGGTCATGAGGCCCAACAATGTGATGATGGGTGTAGCATGGTGCAACACGGTTAGGTGCAACATGATGACAAGATGCAACACAATGATAGGTGAAGGAGTCACCTTGGAGAATTAGTTGAAGTAACATGTCTTCAACTAATCTCATGTAGAGATGATCTATTCTCTTATCTAGAAAGTCTAAGTGTTGACTTTTTTTGTAAATGTACTCTCTCTCTCTCTCTCTCTCTCTCTCTCTCTCTGTTGAACTATTGAAGAACATATAAGAAGAATTGATCAAGGGCTTCCCCACATCGGGGTTTGTCCCTGGCTAGCGCCACATCTTATGTCCTCTTGTCTTGGCTTGTCTTCTGCAATTTATGTTTATGTTCTATCTGTAATTTACTTTAATGCTAATGTGATTGCTAATCTAGAAAATATATTAAGCTAACTGTGAAAATTGAAATAAATTTCTCTAAGAATAGAACATACCTAAAATTAACATATATTCTATAAAATTTTGGAATGTATTAGTTATTCAACAATGATTACCATAACCATTAAATCCTGTGAAGTTCAAGTCTAGTTACGTTGCTGTTGTATATAAAATTCATAAGAACGAGACAGATGGTATCACATCAACATCCAGTTTAGCAATCAAATCAACATGATAGTAAAATGTAGATAGAACATAAACAATAACAGTGGAAGACTAGCCAAGACAAGAGGACACAACATATGGCACCAGCCAAGGACAAACCCCAATGTGGGGAATCCTTGATCAATTATTCTTATAATTCTTCAAAAGTTCAGCAAAGAGAGAGAGAGTACAATGTATAATATCCATTTGTCCAATTACAGTGAAAAATATTATTAGTCAAACAACACAAGCAGAAATCCCTAACCCAAAAGTCAACGTTGGTCAATAGGGCATATTTCTTCCTCAATTCAGCTCGGTCAAACCCAATCAACTTTGGCCTTCACCAGCATGTCTAATAAGCCCAAAACAGTCTGAAAAAGTCCAGTCAAACATGGTCAACAAAGGTCAACGCTGCAACCATCCCTAGCACAGTCAACATTGATCAAACATGAGGTCAAATTGCCTCAGATTTTGTGCCCAGAACTGCGACATGCTCAAATAGAATTCCTCCACCCAAAACCATACCTAAAATAGGTCAACACTAGTTCAACGCAGAAAAAACAACCTCTACAATTTTGATCAAATCTGGTCAATGGATGGAGCATAAAACCCTTCCTTTCCTTCACACGTGTGGAGAGTAGCTTCTTATTTTCGTACCCAATCAATGAAGGAGAGAGAAAAAGTGGACCAGGGAAATGTTACTTTCCTTTAGGGGTTAGAAACACCTAATAGGGTTGACCTTTAACCACCCCTACATATGGATAAAACACCATTGCGAGATCAGGGTCCTAATATTGGAAGGGGATCCTTGTTTTAAGTACTAAATTGCCCATAGCATTTGAGTTTGGTTCACTTAGATGCATTAATGATCTTGGTCCCTAATGACTAGTTGATTTCACAAGAATCCTTGTTGCTCTTGTTAGGTGGATCAGCAGTCCAGGTCTTGGGCACCTACTCCACAGGTACCAAAGCCCTTTAGAGAAATATATTGGCATAAACAGGTGAATCATTGAGACTCTTTGGCCTCCTAGCAGCATATTTGGATGGCACATGTCCAAAAGCACCGCCAACACCCAGGACATTGGTCGCCTTTGTCCCAAATTTGATGATTTTTCATGATGCCATAACTAGACCCAACATGACCCCATGCCAACCTTGATATAGTTTGAGGGGTAGCAATGATTTAGAGTTCAAATGAGGATAATATCACCATGAGATACTAGGGAGGGCTTGTTGCACCAAAGAAGCCCCTAACGCTAGAGCAAAGGAGGCCACCTTTTGCGGTTGGAAACCATAGAGCCCACTTTATGGTGCCCCAGCTAGATCTCGGGTGTCCACAGGGGGAAATGAGGTGCATTTGAGGGCCATCCCTCAAATCATAGACTTCACATGCTTCTACAACACCTTGGACACCTCATCACCATTGGACATGAAATTTGGAGTAATGATGTTGGATGAATCGGCCTTAGAGAGCTTACAATTCACACATGGGGCTAATTTTTTTCATTGTTGTGTTGGCGTGGATGTCAACATTGAGTTACTAATGTAATAGCATGGATTGCAGGTGTCTAATACAATAGAGGCTTGGAGATATTTTCCTAATATTGGTTGATTAATGTATAAGTCAATCTTGAATTTATCAACAAAGCAATCATGATTTACACAAGGTAAACCTATATTAATTGTGTAGTAATCATTGTTTACATTGGCTCATTGCCTACACCCTGTGTAAATTACACAATTTCTTTATTACATCCCCCTACAGATGTTGCTAAGCACCAAAAACAAATTTTCCCCTATCCAATGCCTCAAAAAACTTGGCTTCTCCATTGGTATTCTCTCGTGGTTTTGGTGTCGACTTGATTCCCATCAAATTTTCCATTGGTTTTTCCCATGGTATCTCCTATAAGACCAAACTGATGGATATATAAACTAGCTCTGAATGGCACAAAATGAAGCATTGATTTCTTTGGCAGCATGTGTTCTGAAGTTTGGTGAATGGAGGAAACCAACCTGGGCATAATTTTAGCTTCAACTTGGCACATAGAACTAGTATGATGGCAGTGATATCCATTGATATAGTAAGTTATCAATATGCCTTAATGCCATTTTTGTGAATTGGTGTAATAAACCCGTAAAATTGTAGCAACGTTCTTCTTGTAAAACCAATAATTATTTGATGGTCTGGTTTATCCAATATGGTGAGTGCAGTGGCATAATATGCATCTTTGTTTCAGTGTCAATGGGACCAAGGTATTGATTTTCTAAGTCGAGCAAGGTGGTTATTAGGAATGCGTAGATGTTTTAAACAGATCAAGAGCATGAGTTTGATGCCCCGCAATCATTGATCCAGTTGATGGATTGAAATTGGATGCTTCCAAATCAGTGGTTTAAATCATATGTATGACCAGCATGTTAGACTACGTTTGAGTGTGGCAGGAATGGTAATTTGATGGCTTGATCTGCATAGAACAATGGTTCATGTGACAGTCTGGTAATGTATTGATTTAATCTTCTATAGTGATCTATGCTTGTCTGAATAGAAGTGTGATGGCATATGGTCAAACATGGTTCCTCTCTGTCTATAGTCTGTGATGCCTATGCCTCTGGAGATAGTAGAAGCATTTCGGCTTCAAATTAGAATGATGTTTGCCCCAGCTACAAGAGTGTTCTAGACACATTTCCTAAAAATAAATTCAATCATGTAGCCTCCTACTTAGGTTGTTAAATTTTATTAACAAGATACTGGAATTTGTGTTAGATCTGAGCATTCTATGGTGGCTAGAAGATAGTATGCATCTCATCCTTAGTTAGGCCACATGTTTATAGTTTCTAATGAAGGATATGATTTGTGACTGAAATTTCTTCTCTGCATGAAAGGTAACTCATTTGACACAATTGTTTGATCTAGTACAAAATTATGTAGTTCCTAATCAAGTTCGAGCTGATTGGTTTGAACTGGTGGATTGTTTGATGATTTGATGGGAGAGCTGCATAAATCTGAGGCAAAGGTCTGCAATAGTGTTATGTCTGCAGGTGCGATTTGTAAAATTGAAGATATTGGTTACATAATTGATTATAGCAGACCTTGTTATGTGGTTAAAATTTGACCACTAAAATTTGATGACCATTCATCATGAATTCCTCCTGAAGTTGAAGAGGAATGTGAGGGTCCTAGGAAAGAAGGGAAGGCTAGTGAAAATAAGGAAGAGGCTCTTAAAGAATTCGAAGGTCCAAATTTGCGTGTTTCTGCCCACACATGTGAGAAACCTAGGGATTTTGGATAAACTTGAGGTTTGAAAATTACAGGATAAGTTGCAGACTTCACTTGGAGAATCAAATGACTAGAAGAGCATTGCTTTGAAGGAACATTGTTTCACTACTCTTGGAAGACCTTATCTTGCTATGGAAAGGAAAGAATTGGGTGGCTAATGTGGTTCTTGGTGGAAACTTGGGTCTAGGGTTTGGTCTTGGAAGTCTCCTTTGAAGTTGATTCCATAAGAAGAGAAGTTCCTTTTGGGTTTTCCCCTTGGGGGGGTTTTGCCTTGGCTTGGAGCCTATATATTGTGGTCACTGTGTATTGATATGATCTTTGTGTTTTGGCATTTATTTGATGATAAGAACATAAGAATAATAATCATGAGGAGGAATGTAAATCACAAATAACTTTCATGGTTTAGAAAAGTAAATTAAATGCCAACCTAATCAAATTTGTCCAACATGGTATCGGAGATTAGGGAAAGAGTATAAGAATTTTCGAAATGCTCCAACTGCATAAAAGAAGGGGCTCATTATAATCTCCTTGAAGAAAATCCAAGCTAGAAAGAACTATTCCCAAGTCATTGTTAGGCAAAGATCATATCGAAATTATGTACGAGTTCTGAAGCTATTATGGAAGACACAATGCTTACACTTTACAAATTCATGGGCTGAACTCTCTCAAGTTATAAAACACAAAGAAAGAAAGGTCTATTAGGGCACATCAAGGGTTTCTACAAGGACATAGAAACAAGGTCAAAATTTTTACAACAATAGTGAGAAGGTCGAGCTCCTATAGTGGCTGTTGGAAGTGATGGAGGTGTCTTAAAGGGTAGTGTTGCATAAGATTGTAGAGAAATCGAGATTTGAGAGGTGTGAACAAGCCTCTATTGTAAGCCTCATATCCGTATAATGGTTTCAAACCTAAGCCAAAGTCTGTAAGGTCTAGACTCAAGCTCATAACAATCTTTCTAGCCAAAGAAGGAAGACACCTTGTAAAGGATATTGTTGGAAATAATACTGAGAGGGGGGGGTGAATCAGTATTATCAAATTCTTTTCAATATATTTATACTTTGAATTATTCTTTAGATATTGTATGTCATAAAATAATGAGCATGAACAAGAAAAACAGATAGTCACACCAAAGAACAGCAGATATAAGGTGGAAACCCAATGTGGGTGAAAACCACCTGCTGCAATATGTCTCTATCTTCTTTCAATTAGAAACTCCTTTTACAATGATTTTGTACTGGTGCAGTCCTTTACCAGTACGCAAGCTGCAACCTGCAGAGAGCTACAACTCTCTCTCGTTTTCCAGTCTCTCCTGGAAGGGAGCTACAACCCCCTACTTCTTTTCTTTCAAGGACCACTTTTCATTAATTTTTAGACTGGATCCAAGAACATCAAATAAACATCAAGTACATGTGAATCAACCAATATCCTTATACAATCAAACCAATGAGCCACCCAAACTTCTCAGAATGTTGTAAACAGAAAATCAACACCAGTAACCTAAACCCAGAACACAGCAACAAATAGAAAACAGGCAGCCAACAAATATTTCAAAACAGGTCCACAACTTCACCAAAATAAGCCTGCGGATACCCGCACTTCACCTTCAGCTGCGCTGCGTATACCCGCACTTCGTCTTCTTCTGTACTGCGTACCCCGCACTGTGCCTTCAGCTGCGCTGCGTATACCCGCACTACGCCCTCTTCTGAACTGTGTACCCCGCACTACGCCTTCAGCTGCGCTGCGTACACCCGCACTGAGCCTTCTTCTGTACTGCGTACCCCCGCACTCACGCTGTAGATTGCCTGCGAACCTCTGATTAGGGCCAAATTAACAATCCTCCAATGTACCACAAACAGTCAAATCCACAGATCTGATCATGCGCCCGAGAGATCACGACTTAGCAATAGATTCGCCTTTAAATTTTACCTTGATTTAGATCTAGCTTTTAAAACTGATAACCCAAAATTCAGATCTTAAGATATTCAACTTTCAAAGATATCTCAGCCAAGTGATCTCCTTCCCTATTTATAGTCAAGCCCTTATTCACACCATGGGACAAAACCATCAATAACCAATACAAGGGATCCAAACCGGGGCTAAATTAGATCCTATACCACGGGCCAAAACCATAGGATCATGAACGACGGGCTAAATACCACGGGCCAAACATAAGAAACCCCACATGAGCGCACTTCTCTGACTTGAAGTGAGTGAATTGGGGAACCGCACTTTCTGAACGGGTGACCTGCGGGTATGACCGCACTTCATGAACGACGAACCCGCAGGTCTGCACCTTTTGAACCATTCACCTGCGAACCTCGTAATTTTCATCATTTTGAGAGCCTGAACAGATTTTTGCCAATTGAGTGAGTTGCCATCAAGTACAACACCTGTACCATAAAGCCAAACCAGAATCATAATGCCAACAATCTCCCCCTTTGGACTTGATGGCAACCTCAATATCCTCAACGTCATTCTCCCCCTTTGACATCAAGGGCAAAAGGTTATGCTCCCCCTATGAACATGCTCCCCCTGACTATAAACCAGATCTGCAAAGGAAAGAAATTTCTTCAAGAAGAACCATAATGCACCAAACACCATAAATGACCATGAAAGAGATAGAGACATATTGCAACAATATTCCTTCTGTACTTCCTCCATAATGCCAACAATGCATTATATGCTCCCCCTGAACCTGTTCCATTCGATCTTCGACCAATCCGCAACTCAGCAAATGTACGCATATACCCCAGATGAACCTTGCGTACAACCAACAATCAGACGAGAGTCAACAACAGGATGATGCATCAACAAACCCCAGCTTTTGCCTGAGGTATTCAAAGGTCTCCCTATGCAATGGTTTGGTGAGTATATCAGCAACTTGTTCCTCAGAAGGAACATACTCCAACTTGACCTTTTGTTCAAGCACTTGTTCCCGGAGAAAGTGATACTTGATTGGTATGTGCTTGGTCTTTGAATGCATGACTCGGTTCTTCGAAATGCTGATTGCACTTGTATTATCACATAAGATGGAGATAGGTGGTGTACAAGTGATTTGAAAATCCTACAAGGTCTGCATCATCCAAAGGAGTTAAGTGCAGCAAGATGCATCAGCCACATATTCCGCTTCAGCTGTAGACAAAGCAATTGAACTATGTTTCTTGCTGAACCAAGATACTAATCTGGAACCCATAAAGAATGCACCACCACTTGTGCTCTTCCTGTCATCCACGCTTCTGGCCCAATCTGCATCTATATAAGCATGAAGTGTGAGATCTGTATCTCTAGGATACCATAAGCCATAGTTTTGAGTCCCTTGAAGATATTTGAAAATTCTCTTCACTGCCTGAAGATGAGTTTCCTTTGGATTTGCCTGAAATCTTCCAACTATTCCCACTGCATGCATGATGCCTGGTCGGGTACCTATCAAATAAAGTAGACTTACAATCATAGATTTGTAGGTTGGTTGATGCACTGCTACTGATTCATCATTTGCACTGAGATTACATCCTGTGACCATGGGTGTACATACTGGTTTTGCATCTTCCATACCATATTTCTTCAAAATCTGCTTGAGATACCTGGTTTGAGACAAGAAGATCCCTCCTTCATTTTGTTGGATTTGCAATCCAAGAAAATATGTCAGTTCTCCAAGAAAAGACATTTCGAATTCTTTCTGCATCACCAAGGCAAAGCTTTGACTCATAGCTTCTTCATTTCTGCCAAAGATAATATCATCTACATACACAACAAGTATTAGCAATTTGTCATTTTCAATTTTTATATAAAGATTGCTATCTGTTGATCCTTTTGAAAAACCTTGTTGATGAAGATATTTGTCCAAACGATAGTACCAAGCCCTTGGAGCTTGTTTAAGACCATAAAGAGCCTTTTTCAGTCTGCATACAAGATTTGGATCATTTCCAAGAATGAAACCATCTGGCTGCTCAATGTATACTTCTTCTTCTAAGTCTCCATTTAGAAAGGTTGATTTCACTTCCATTTGAAATACTTTGAACTTTTGAAAGCTTGAGAGAGCAAGGAACATTTGGATGGCCTCAAGTCTTGCAATAGGAGCAAAAATTTCTTCAAAATCTATTCCTTCTTGCTGGGCATACCCTTTACAAACAAGTCTGGCCTTGTTTCTAATTACTTCCCCATTTTCATTCAACTTATTCTTGAAGATCCATTTTGTCCCTATAACATTCTTATCCTTTGGTCTAGGAATCAATTCCCAAGTGTTATTCTTTTCGATCTGCTCAAGTTCTTCATCCATTGCTTTGACCCAACATTCATCTTTGCATGCCTCTCTTACATTTTGTGGTTTAGTGGAGGAGAGTAATGCCAAATAGCTTGAAGCTTCTGCAATTGTTCTTCTTGTTTGTACACCTACTTCTTTTTTCCCCAAAATCTGAGATTCTGGATGATTCTTCTTAACGTACCTTGATGGAGTCTTCTCTTCTATCCTTATATGTTCCTCTGGTGCTCCTTGAGGTTCTTCTTCTTCATCATTCTGCCTTTGAGGGTAGTCTTCAATTTCTTCGATATTTTCATGATTTACTTGCCTAGGAATGTATCCTTTTTCATCAACCACCACATCAATGTTGTCAACAATTCTTCCAAGTCTTTTATTGTAGCACTTATATGCTTTGTTGTGTGGAGAATAACCAAGAAGAATGCCTTCATCTGCTCTAGGTTCAAGTTTGCCAAGTTGCTCATCAGTATTCTTAATATAGCATTTGCTCCCAAAAATTTTGAAATTCTTTACCGAAGGAGTCTCGCCATACCAAAGCTCATGAGGAGTTTGAGTGCTGTTCACTCGGACATTTGTTTTGTTCTACTAGTTCTTTCTTGGGTTGCACCTTGTGGATTATAGATTTTTTCATTAAATTGAAAGAGAACTATTATTAGCTCTAATATTAGCTCCTACTGGCCTTTGATCCCTTTATAATTCATCAAGAAGCTACAAAACAAAATGCTACGAAGGTAGTCCACGATACTATTGAAAATAATGAAATTACCCTTCCTGTTACCAATAACCAGGCTGGAGCCACCACCTCCATTTCTACTAGAATAAAGAGGGCTCATAGAAAGAAGAAGAGGAAGGAATGTCTAGTTAAATTTGATTCTTCCAACGATTTCTTGTTGACATTTAAGGATCAGTTTAGAAAATTTCTTGTTGAGTTAGTTTAATTTGACATAACAGTTTGGATAGCTAAATAACAGGTTGGCTAACAAAATAACAAGTTGTCTAGTTAAACGAAAAGGTTCACAACATAAAATAGAGGGAGTTGAAGATGTAGTGTTTATAACAAATTGATATATCTTATATGTTTTTTCAATTTGGTCGAGTTTTACCTTGAATTCAGATGAATAAAACAGTACTATCCAATCTGCTTTTCATAGAATCTAATTGATAGTTGTATGACCAGAGTTATAATAACCACTTTTGGACTCTTCTTGTGACAAGGAAGCCATAGAATTGTTATGAAGTGGAGATTACCTAGAGTTATTTGGTTGAAAGAGAAAAGCTATGAATAGGAATAATCCTACTAAAAGAACTATCTCACAATACTGTTTTCACTGATAAATTCAATGCATGCCTCATTTTTTTCCATAACTTGTCATCCAAATGCTTGAACCAAACTCTAAAACCCACCATTGCCAAAAGTTGCTTCAAAGGCTGAACCAGTACAAACATCGGTTGAAATTATACCTCTCCTTAAATGTGTAAAATAAATGATTTCAAAAGATTTAATCACTTCTTTGTTTCAAAGGTTTAACCTATTGATATTAATTACTTTTGGGATTCTGACCTTATTCATAATGCCTAAGATGACCATTGAACCCCCATGGAACTTTGATGCTTGAGTTCTAAGCAAAATGCAGACCAATGCCTAAATCCAACCTTTTTTCCATGATTTTGGAGTTGATTCAATCTTCCAAGAAAACTTAGTTATCAGTTATCCTCCTTACTTATCATAGGGTTCTAATACCATTTGGCCTTACTCATTGAGACCTAGCAACCCAATCTGAAATGTGCATTGGTATAAATTTTTATATAGGAAACATAAAATATGTCATGTATTATAAGTTATGAAACTTACGAAACAACAAATCTACTGAATTCTGCATTTTGTATCCAAATATGAAACTTATTGTAAGGAGGCCATCTAACTTATGAAAATCTTGGCTTACAGAAAATAAAATACTTTATGTATTTACTCAAGTCATGTAGATGTCTATTTGATCTCCTGAAACTTTTTATCCTCCACATATATGATAGTATAGAATTAGTGAAACTGGCCTTCAAAGATGATATGACAATATATTGTAAAACAAAATAATAGTACAATAGATCTACAATCCCTCTCCACATAAGAAATTTCAAACTAACATGCTACTTAAATTGAACTTGGACCATAATGCAAACTACAATGAAAAATATCTACCTTCATATTTGGAAAATTACTAATCTACTGAAGTGTGGTGTTATGTTTTCTATGTTTCCAGAAGATCAATATGCGTTCTTTGTTGTATTTTAGAATCTAGATAAGCCATACAAAAACTGTAGAAATTTTGAATAATTTAACACATATTCACAAAGATTATCCTGATCATACAATTATAAGCAGAACATGTATAATACATAATCTCCTCTACGTTGATCATCAATTTATAGAAGCAGAAACATTCACAGGCACACATAGAAGCATCAATCAAACTCATTAACATAGTATGTATCCCGGGGAAAGCATCTCGCTAAAAACCCCACACTATCTGTATATTATATTGATTGAATCATGTAACATTACAAAGTACAATGCTTATCACAAGCAATCCAGTACCAGCTCCACCTGTTACACACAATACAACTCAGATCTGATCTCCAAATCTATTCCACTGCTTGCCTGCCTCTCGAGCTCAATACCTGCTCAAGAACTGATGAGAATGGCTTCCCAAACTCGTATTTCACCTCAAAATAATCACTCACTCTTTGTTGGACGTGAGAAAAGGCTACAATACTGGGCAAATACGTGAGCAAACTCATTGGCATACTCAATCCCTTGATTGTGCAAGATCTGGTGCACAACTATAGTCACAACTGATAGCAATCTGATTCTCTACCACCTGTCCCTATTGAACTGAACATGCACTGACATGCAACTGAGTTAACTGATGTATTCTATAGTTGTATTATGAGTTAATAACTTGTGAATTAATTAATAACTAATTCACCCAACTCATCTCTAGTCTATTGATCAGTTAGACTAAATACAACCAGTTTAACAAAGCTAAACTGAACACAACTCCATCAACTGCACCTCCAGTCCACTAAACTCAACTCACTTGAGTTCTAACTGAAGTCCTGCATGCAAATATTAGTCATCCCATAGTTAACCACGTATTTCCTTCTGGGATCTGCATGTACCACATCCGTAGCTCATCCTGAAGTGCTCCAAGAGAATAAGATCAAGTTTATAGTCCAAATATTATTATGAGACAATAATATTTGACTTTTCTATTTTTGACAGCCAGTCTAAAAATAGACTTTGATCACTCACACTGTGATCACTCACACTTTCATCAAAAATAGAAGTCCATCTATTTTTCCCAACTTGACCAATCATCCATAAACAACAACCTGCAATCCATAGACATGATCCATATGTCTAAAAATAGACATAGTCTAAAAATAGACTTGTGCCAAAAATAGCCTGCGGGCCCACTTAGTGAAGGCGACTCTTTTCACTAAGCTCCATCATCTTGTTGCACTCTCAACAAGCATTTCTTGTTGCACACTTTTCAACACTCCCTCTCAACAAGAAAGTCTTCCTCTCAAACCCGACCCTGTAACTCTAGAATGTTCTCCATGCAACACATCTGGCCGGTCCACTTGCTCTGTCATCAAAGTCTCTGACTGCTATTGCCTCTGTCGATTGAAACTCTGCATCTCTGTGCTCTTCAGTATCTGACTGCTCTAGCCTTTGTCACTTTGATCTCTGACTGCATCTGGGCTGCTGCTGGTTCTATCTCCCAGCATTGCATCCACACTGCACCTCCCAACTGACCTCCCTGTTGGGATAGAAACACCCTCTGATGCTGAAGCTCTACCTGCTGCTGACAAGTGCTCGCTCTCTGACATCTGCGCTACTGCAACATCTCCATGCATGTCGCACCATTGCACACCTCTCTGTGCCACCTAGCACTGTGCAAAACACTTGTGACTCTCGCATTGCTACAACCTGCTAGCTATGCGCTGTCCTGGGATTCCCTGCACTGTCGCTCTCTCTGTCGCTCCATCCGCATCTATCTCTACCCAATCAGTCAGTTCCTACTACTACACATCGGGGCTCCTGTAGCAAGGTCTCATCCAAGAGGTTGGGTACCTCAAGGATCTTGCCCCTCCTCCTTGGAACGATCAATCCACATCACCCCACCTCCTACCTAGAGGTATGGCTGCATGCGATCCCTCAGCCCACCTGGCTCAAATTTTCCCGCTACTGGAGGTCTCTGGATGAGTAGATGTCTCTACTCGATCTCCTCTTAGCTTCCCCTGTTGTGGCTCCTCCACAACCTCCTAAAGCTGCTGCACCAATCGTATGCTCCCTCTCAACCACTAAGTCTCCATCATGACAACGAAAGCATCGCACTTTCGATTTGTCAACCTTATTCCCATCATTGGAAGAACAAGATTCAGAAAGAGAAACCTTCCCCTTCCCCTTCTTCGCCTTACTCGCTAAGGCACAGTTCTCCTCATCGTGCATGGATGAAGAACCGTCTCTGGTGCGCCGTCTAATCTCCTCCTACATCAAATCCGACCATAGTCGTTCCCAATTTGGCAGTTTCTCCCTTCCATTCACCGAGTCCTGGTAGCTATTCCAACTCTTAGGAAGGTCAAGGAGTGCTAGACTCACCATCCTCATCCGACAGTCACCCCCACACTTCCCAGCTCATCCCGACATTGGGTGAACTTCGTGAGATACTGGGGCATACTGTCTCCATTCTCACACTGAATGTTTCTGAGTTTATCTCTTGCTTTGGAATTAAATTTGAATTCCACCAGCTCAAAAACTCAACCACTTCTGATCTAGAATTCGTGAGAACAAAGTATTTCTCGTACAGAGATCGACTCTATGGGCATTCACTAGATATCTCACCTTCCAAAAGAAGGATGAATCCAGAGGCTACCTAGCCTGATTACAGACTCTGCCTGAAGAAATAAAATGTAAACACTTTCTGAATAATAGATCCAATGATCAATCCTCGCTTGATATCCTGTAAAAATCTCTTCTACAAATCAAGCAGCTCCGATACCATGTAGAAAATTTGAATAATTTAACACATATTCACAGAGATTATCCTGATCATACAATTATAAGCGGAACATGTATAATACATAATCTCCTCTACGTTGATCATCAATTTATAGAACCAGAAACATTCACAGGCACACATAGAAGCATCAATCAAACTCATTAACACAGTATGTATCCCAGGGAAAGCATCTCGCTAAAAACCCCACACTATCTGTATATTATATTGATTGAATCATGTAACATTACAAAGTACAATGCTTATCACAAGCAATCCAGTACCAGCTCCACCTGTTACACACAATACAACTCAGATCTAATCTCCAAATCTATTCCACTGCTTGCTTGCCTCTCCAGCTCAATACCTGCTCAAGAACTGATGAGAATGGCTTCCCAAAATCATATTTCACCTCAAAATAATCACTCACTCTTTGTTGGACGTGAGAAAAGGCTACAATACTGGGCAAATACGTGAGCAAACTCATTGGCATACTCAATCCCTTGATTGTGCAAGATCTGGTGCACAACTATAGTCACAACTGATAGCAATCTGATTCTCTACCACCTGTCCCTGTTGAACTGAACATGCACTGACATGCAACTGAGTTAACTGATGTATCCTATAGTTGTATTATGAGTTAATAACTTGTGAATTAATTAATAACTAATTCACCCAACTCATCTCTAGTCTATTGATCAATTAGACTAAATACAACCAGCTTAACAAAGCTAAACTGAACACAACTCCATCAACTGCACCTCCAGTCCACTAAACTCAACTCACTTGAGTTCTAACTAAAGTCCTGCATGCAAATATTAGTCATCCCATAGTTAACCACGTATTTCCTTCTGGGATCTGCATGTACCACATCCGTAGCTCATCCTGAAGTGCTCCAAGAGAATAAGATCAAGTTTATAGTCCAAATATTATTATGAGACAATAATATTTGACTTTTCTATTTTTGACAGCCAGTCTAAAAATAGACTTTGATCACTCACACTGTGATCACTCACACTTTCATAAAAAATAGAAGTCCATCTATTTTTCCCAACTTGATCAATCATCCATAAACAGCAACCTGCAATCCATAGACATGATCCATATGTCTAAAAATAGACATAGTCTAAAAATAGACTTGCGCCAAAAATAGCCTACAGGCCCACTTAGTGAAGGCGACTCTTTTCACTAAGCTCCATCATCTTGTTGCACTCTCAACAAGCATTTCTTGTTGCACACTTTTCAACAAAAACATGTTGAAGGCCAATTATTTGGTCCCAATTCTTTCATGGAATCGTTTCAGTCAGTGTCGCGGATTAGAAATAGACATAAACAAAATGATACTCTAGGGCTTTTAATTTTACTCATGCAACCCCAGTTTGCTTCAAGAGTTGTTCATGCCTCATTTGGAGATGCTGAAACTGAAGTTTAATTGAAGGATTTTCTAGGAGGTAAGCCCCACGAGAGATAGATTCTGAAGCAAAATGGTTAAATGATCTTACCCAGCAAAGACATTCTTTTATTACTATCATCGAAATCATAGCGAGAAATTGCATAATTAGGAAAATCTACACAAGCTTCATAAGTTTCATAAGTTTTATATATTTGGATACAATAAGTTTCAATAAGTTAGACCTCTCCTTGGTTGTTCTTTACAACTATCTCCTACTTCTTCCCCTCTTCCCTTGTAGAAGACATCAGGTCTTGACAATACAAACTTATTTTATAATATTGACTGGGAAAAAAGGACATTGGATCATAGTACTAATTACCATCTCAGTGAAGGTGTTGAAGTGGCCAACCTTCTATTTATTAGAAACATGCTTGGATTTAATAAGAAGAGAATATACTCAATTCTACATTATGTATCCAAATATGAAACTTATTGTAAGGAGGCCATCTAACTTATGAAACTCTTCACTTACAATAAATAAAATACTTTATATATTTATTCAAGTCATGTAGGTTCCTGTTTGACCTCCTAAAAATTTTTATCCTCCACATCTCTGATAGTATAGAATTAGCGAAACTGGCCTTCAAAGATGACATGACAATATATTGTAAAACAAAAGAACAGTACAACAAATCTACAATGCCTCTCCACACAAGAAATTTCAAACTAGCATGCTACTTAAATTGAACTTGGACCATAATGCAAACTACAATGAAAAATATCTACCTTCATATTTGGCAAATTACTAATATGTTGAAGTGTGGTGTTATGTTTTCTATGTTTCCAAAAGATCAATATGCATTTGTTATTGTATTTTAGAATCTAGATAAGCCATACAAAAACATGTTGAAGGCAAGTTATTTGGTCCCAATTCTTTTCTAGAGTTGGTTCAGTCAGTGCCAAGGATTAGAAACAGACAAATACAAAATGATACTCTAGGGCCTTTACTTTTACTCACGCAACCCTAGTTTTCTTCAAGAGTTGTTCATGCCTCATTCAAAGATGCTGAAATTGAAGTTTAACTGAAGGTTTTTCTAGGAGGTAATCCCCCGTGAGAGAGAGATTCTGAAGCAAAATGGTTAAATGATCTTACCCAGCAAATACATGGTTTTATTACTATTATCCAAATCACAGTGAGAAATTGCAGAATTAGGCAAATCTATGCAAGTTTCATAAGTTTCATAAGTTTTATAAATTTGGATACAATAAATTTCAATAAGTTAGGCCTCTCCTTGGTTATTATTTATTCCTACCTCCTAATTCTTCCCTTCTACCTGTATAAAAGACATCATCTTTGACAATACAAAATTATTTTATAATATTGTACTGGGACAAAAAGATATCAGATCATAGTACTGATTACTAGCTCAGTGAAGGTGCTAAAGTGGCCAGCCTTCTATTTAATAGAAACATGTTTGGATTTAATAAGAAGAGAATAGTTTCCAATGAAGGATCATTCTTTCCAATTACTATCAACTGTTAATGGAAGTTTGGATTGTAAATGTCTTTTAGTCTTCTTTCCTAACAAAGTTCTAGATATTTAATTCCTTTCTTAATTTGAGCAAATTTTTAACTTTATTCTATGCAGGAATGAATGTTGACGAAAATAAGTCAACTCTGCAGCAAGGGGAGGGAGAATATCCTTCAAATGAAATTTCCGGTAGATGTTTAGGAACTTCTGCAAGTGCATCAGGGCAATCAATTTCTGTGGAAAGTGGAAGTGGTGTATCAAGACGTAGTGATGCAGCAATTACAACACCTTCCAGAAACAATCATATGGCAAGGGTACAACATTTAGATGTTCATCACTAGGACTTAGATTATTCAGGGACTTCAAGGTGAGTCTCAATCATTACTCTATGTTGTTGGTTCCTTGGGTAGTGTGTTTGTCATGTTTGAGATAAAGCATTACTGATCGGTTGTACCTTTGCACTTGAACAACACAAAGAATAGAAAAAGAGTTCCTAGAGTCAATGGTGGGGAGAGGAGTGGGAGGTGACTCTGACAATTCAACATGAAAGGTGTATTCATCACAATTCACCTATTCTCTTTCTTTTTATGACTAAAATTTTCTTTTGGTACATGATGATGGATGAATGTCTTTATGTTGCTGGAGGTAATGGAATTGATATAAATCGATAGTAGATTCATATGTGTTTGTTCTCGTAATGGCAGTCATGGGGCACAAAGGGAGGTGAAATGCAAGATAGGTGTGGACCTCTCCATCCATGGAGAGAATGTGGGTAGCTAATATGTGTGGAGTTCTGTTTAATTCCTGTGGTTGACTTGCTCAAAAAAAAATCTTGATCCACTGGCAGATAATGTTTCTGTTTGTTATACATGGTGTCCTTAGGGCATGCTTGTAATTATATTTGTATAAAACATTGGCCTCGGTGGTTTGTTTCACCTACTGTCGATTGTTTAATTGTGTCCAGTCGGTCAGAATGTTGAGAGCAAGTGTCGGACCACATATAATGAGGTAACAACATGACCATAGAGACTGCTTATTATTTAAAAATTGTTCCTTGTTTATTTGTTAAGTATGACTCCCATTTGTTTTCTCATCATCTTATCTTAATTAGTTATTGAAATTATTATATGTATCATTTTTGAGCAAGCACTGTAGAATGCATCTTTGCACTTTTTACCATTTCATATAAAATGCTAAACTACAGTAATGGTTGACACATAGTACAATCAATGGGAATTATTACATCCTCAGATCTCTGAAATCGATCAATATGACTGAATCACTAATGATATAGTTGGGTAGGTAAAATGAATACTGGTTCAAGTGAAAGTTGTAGAAATGATATGTTGAGAATGCCCCTTAGGCACATGCTCCAGTGTTGGCTTGTTGAGGCCTAACCCAGGTTTGGAGGTGATTTAGCCAAACAAATCCCGATACTACTGGTCCTTCCGGCAACATTCCACAGAGCACGGACTGAGGTCTCACCTAAAGTAGTATGGAAGGGTGCTAGAACTAGGTTTCCACACCATGGAGATGTCTGATGCTTTCAAGTGGTCCACAGTTCGACCCTGTTCGCACGTCGCTACGCCCACTTACCCGTATCTCGCAGCGTGAGATGTTACCTTTGCACAGTGCTACTCGGGGGGCTGAACAGTGTTATTACCCAAGTCCTTACTAGTAATCCTATATGAGTTGATTAACTTAACTTATTTGTATGCTTTCAATTATACTTAACAATCTTCACAATTCATACAAGTGCGCCCAGTAAATAAACAGTATAATTTCAATTCATATCCAATAGATAATAACCCAAGACAGATACATGTAATTCAAAAAATACTTCTCTTTATTATTATCTTCCTTCAGTTACAGACTCTATTTTGCCATGCGTACTCAGCTGCAGGGGTCCGCGCACTCACCTGTAGACTCTAGTAGGCCTATGCGCACATAGCTGCAGAGCCTCTTCCTACTACTACGACCCAAGACACACTTAGACTCTTCCTCTATGCTTCTATCTCATACTTCGCTCTCATTTTATTTCCTAACTATCTTTTCCACTTAGAGCTTCACTCTATTTATACAATCCCATGGTCTGCGGACCATGGGTAGGCCGACATTACATTCAAACTTAGGGCAGAAATCCCTATGACTCTAACATACATTATGCGCCCACAATTCGTGGGGCTTTACAATAATATTACTCAAAACATGGGCTTTGAGCCTCAAAACATGTTGTGGGGGGATTCCATGCCCAACAGGCGCCCAACAAAAACATCGTGACTCTCCCTCGAGTCACTCGGCCAGCGCGGTGATCTTGCCATGGAGTCCCTCCAATTGGTTGCGAACAGTCGTGATATTCGCAATGCACTAAGCTGCTACTTGTGGAACCTGCTTCATTCATTCCTCTAAGACCTCTGTGTTTGGTGTGCTGACCTGCATCTACGCATGCATCGCCTAAATGTGCAGAAACATCCCCTCAATATTTGTTGTGATTGTGAAGGCCTCGTCAATCCATGGATGAATGCTCGCTTTGAGAAATGCTTCCTTATGGTGTGCCACATCCACCTTCTCCTTTAATGCCTTGACTTGCTGCATCCTCGCAAGTCGCTGAGTGACGACTACTGTCTGTGCAGTTCCTTTGATGTTGTCATACTGCTACTAGATTTTGTGCGCCTTTGTCTCTAGCCACTGGATGTTGGGGTCCTCCTGCAAAGTCGTAAGGACCTTAAGTGCCTGTTCCAACATGTTGGTAGAGTCACGCACTGCACCTCCAATTTCTTCCATCCTTGCTGCAATAGCACTAGCGCACTATTCTTAAACTTTAGGGGGAGTGGAAGGCTGTGCCTTCAACCGCAGCTAGACGATCTGAATGTTTAACTCCAGCTGAACTTTTATCTTCTCTTCTCTCATGTTATGGACTCCACTTACAAAACTGTGGATCTGCACTGCTACCAGTAGATCTGATGCGATGGCTAGCTCCAAGATGCGTCGGTAAGCATCATCTACCATGTGCACCAAATGTTGATTCTGCGACACCAACTTGTCATGCTGCAAGCTAAGCTGCTTTATTTTTATTTTCTGCTCGCTAAGAACCTGGATCATACGGCTCTTCCTGGCCCACAGCTCTGTTGTTATCCCATCCTGTAGCTGATACAACATTTCCCGGGGAAGGGCAACTAGGTTAAGGCCAAGGTCTTTCATCATGCTAAGCGACAACCGATCCATCATAGTAGATGATAGTAGAGCTCCCTCTGGAAACACTATTGTGTTTTCCATCCTCGCGCGTAACATCTATTCTGCTGTTGAAGTTCCTGCTACGACGTGTGTTGATAGGGTATCTTCCTGAGGGTGCTGTACCTGTAACTCCTACAGATGCGCCCTGAGGGCCCCCAACGCAATCTGATGCTCATACATGAACTCGTGAAGCACTTCACCTGTGACAGCATGGACTGTCTCGCCAATGTCATGGAGATCACCTTCGGTTAAGGTGATCGGTTCAATGGCCAACCTTGAGGCCTTGACCTTCTTCCTTGGGCTCGATCTTGCAATGATGTGTAGGCATTTTAACTGGGTGGAAGCGGCCCTTGGGTCCGTGCTCCCTCCTATTGTTTCTATTTCCTATGCCTCCTACCCTGAGGATGTTGCATGGCCGTCGTCTGTTTATGTTGTTGCTACCTCTGCTACCTTCTATTGCTCCATGGCTTTCTGTGCTACTTCACGCATTTCCCTTTACTCAGTTGTTGCATTTTCGTTCCACCTTTTCTTTGCTAATTGAGTGATGTGCAACTTAGCATCATTCTTTTTCCTCTGGGCTGTTGTCTTCTTCAATCTGCTAGGTTTGGAGCACGCCATTCGGGAGGCCATGTCTCCAAGACAGTAAAAATCGCGTCGTCAGTGGCTACAAATGGTAGCTTCATCCACTGCTTCACTGGATCCTTTCGTGCCCTGATATAGATGTTGTGCATATCAACTTTGAAGTCTGCAAAACTCTGCAGACTATTGTGCACCGTAGGTGACAGGCATGGCCTCTTATTCATCTAGATCCGGATGCTCGCCTCCATGAGTACCCATAAAATTTTGATGTCACGGATCCATTTTGCGTCCTTGGTGGCCCAGAGCGAAGTGTACTTCGCAGTGATCTGGATTCAAATAGGAATGTAACAAATTATAGAGATAACCATAACCACAAAGATGTAGTGGAACTAATACTTCATTTCATTAATGTAAAATATTGAAATATGCTTACAAACAGAAATGAAAATAAACCAGCTAGGGTGATGGTAGCTTATCTCTGAGAAGAGATGTGGTGGCTACATGCCTCTGAACTATGTTACAATGAGGCTCGAAGGCCTATTTATTTTTGAGAAACAATGGAAAACCCTAAACATAAAAAAAACTAACCCTAGAAGATGAAACACCAAACTTTGGGCCCCGTTTGGGTAAATTAATACATCAACTTCCTGGGGTTGTCACTTTGGCATACGATCTCTGTTTGACGCACATAGTATCTCGTTAGAAAGATCTATATGAGAACTACAACTTTGGGAAGAGTAACATTGGTCCATGGTCCTATGTTGCTTGCAGTTTTCCCAAAAAACATCGTTTAGGGCCTCAAAACGGCTCCGAAAGTTCATGACCTGAAAAACTGCTAAAAATGGTAAATTGTGCTACAATTAAGGAAACTGAAAAGTTGAAAGAAACAATGGTGGGGTTCCAAGTGGACTTGGTAGGTGGCCACCAATATCCACTTGGATCATTCCTCCCCCCTTAGGAATGAATGGTCCCCATTGCATTGAGTTCCTCCATGAGATGAGGAAACTTCTGTTGAACTTTGTCCCTGATAAGCCACTTGCCCTGGTGAAGGAGTTGCCCTACTTTGACAACTCAATACAATTGGATATTATACTAGCAAGTGTGCTTGATCTGTGTGTCCATGATCCGATTAGTTGCAGCTTGTTCCATGCAATCTGGATTTAACTCTGTGGGTGTGAGCTGTTTTGCAATGTCGGATGTGTCTAGTAATGTTGGAAAGTATGGTAGAGGACAGTCCACATTGAAAACTTGATGCAAGCGAAGGAATGGGGAATGCTCTGCTCCAAAGCATTATTTCCCGCAGCCTTGGTACTGGTGTAAGGACCATGTCGGAGTGGTATGAACTTCTGATGGGCTCTTGTAAGGAGTTCTTTCTGTAGATGCAACCAGACTTTGTCACCCACCTGAAACTTGTGTGGTACCTAATAGTGCAATGGTGTCCCTGTCGGTGAGGAGAAGATGTTCCTATTTGTTTTCATGATCGTATCCATCTGCTGCTGTTGTTGCTGCATGGAGGAACCCTTTGTGGGGGTCATGGATGTGGCGACGATCTTCCCCTTACAGAGCGAACCAGACAGAAAATAAATTTCCTAGTCTGTGAGATGATCTTGCTGCCTTTCTTAGTGGTGATCGAAGAGGTGGCGGTAAGTGGGGCTACCTCCAGTATCCTGTATAATGAATTACCCAAAGAAATAATAATGGCACGAGGCCTTGACTCATACACAACATGTCGCCTCCACAAGTATGTTTGGCTTAATAATACATCACAAACATCCAGAGGTGTAACATCACACAATACCTCATCTGTGAAGGGCTTGATACTGTAGGGAAGGTGGCACTGCTGGCGAACTCGAAGATCTCGTCCTTGGTGAAGCCACCTGACACTGTATGGCTGTGGGTGTGGTGTAGTTGGTAGGCCCAACTGCTTCATGACCTCTTCTGAAATGAGGTTCTTTTGGCTGCCACAGTCGGCAATGAATTGCAGTGGCGAACCCTTCACCCACATATGTGAGTGGAAAAGATGCTCTCCCTCTTCTAGATCTTTGGGCTCATTCTTCTGGACCTTGGCGGTGGCAACAGTGGCACTGGGCTCCATGTCAATGATCTACTTTCCTTTTCCATTCCCCTTGTCGGGTTCTGACTCAGGGTTGGAACATGCTTCTGATTCTAAAGCCTTCAACTTGGCCACCAACGACTACTTGGTCATACACTCACTTGTGTTGTGAGTGGGGCTCTTGTGGAACTCACACCACTTTCTTGTGTCCTTCTTCGACTTCATGGTGTTTCTCTTTTCTTGTGGCTTTGACAGGTTGTCTTGGGTCACCCCGTCTTGGCTTTGTCCTTGGTTCTGCGTTTTGGGGAAGCTTTTTCCTTGCTTCGGATTCGCAGATCCAAAATCCTGCTTCTATTGTTTGAACTTTTGCTCAATTTTGACAGCGTATTGGTACGTCGTGCCAAGTGAGGAGATGTTAAGGAAGTCTATCTCTTCTTGGATTTATCTGTGTAGGTATCCATGGTATTTGAGTACCAAATGTAGCTCAGAGTCCTTGATACCCAACTGTGTGCGAAAGGTATGAAAAGTGTTTGTGAACTCTGGCACATCTTGGTCCCTTCCCTGTCAAAGCGTGGTCCACTTTATGTATTTGTCGTCATAGCTTTTGATAGGGTAGTACTGCTCCTTGATGGCTTCCCAAAATGAATTCCAAGTGGGTGTGGCTAAAAATAGTGAGCCCGTACTTTCATCCTTCTGCTCGCAATAGGTTTCCCACCATTCCTTGATGTGGGGGGCTGCTTTGAGAAGAGAAAAAATAATCTTTTCCTCACTGGAAACATCATGAATAGAAAAATAACCCTCTAGTAGATTTAACCATTTATTGATGACATCTACGTCTATCTAACCCTCGAATATGGGGATTTCAAAATTAGCTTGTACCTTAAACGGTGTGGCATTTCCAGAGTAATTGTTGGAAGTCGATGCATCCCCCTTGGGTAGTTGCTGAAGGATTTGGGTAAAGCTGTCCATCATTGCATTCCTTTTTCACTTGAGGGATTCTTCGAGCAAGATTTTGATAGGATCTCCTGCCCCCTCGTCTTTCTTTTCATCTGCCATGGGAGGCCGTAGGGATTTGCGAGGCCGGTCTTGTAAAGGTTCGACCAGTTCAAACCCTAACTCCTTATATCTCGACCTCGTTGGGGACATGCAAAGAAAAACAGAGAAAAACCAAACCTGGCTTTGATACCACTAATCCAGATTCAAATAGGAATGCAACAAATTATAGAGATAAGCATAAAAACAGATGCAATGGAACTAATACTTCATTTCATTAATGTAAAATACTGAAATATGCTTACAAACACAAATGGAAATAAACCAGCTAGGGCGATGGTAGCTTATCTCTAAGAAGAGATGTGGTGGCTACATGCCTCTAAACTGTGTTACAATGAGGCTTGAAGACCTATTTATTGTTAAGAAACAATGGAAAACCCTAAACATCCAAAAAACTAACCCTAGAAGATGAAACGCCAAATTGTGGGCCCCATTTGGGTAAATTGGTACATCAACTTCCCGGGGTCGTAACTTTGGCATACGATCTTCGTTTGATGTGCACAGTATCTTATTAGAAATATATATCCGAGAACTACAACTCTGGGAAGAGCAACATCAGTCCATGGATCCATGTTGCTCCTAGTTTTCCCAAAAAAAGTCGTTTAGGGCCTCAAAACTACTCCAAAAGTTCAGGACCCAAAAAACTACTAAAAATAGTAAATTGTGCTACAATTAAGGAAACTGAAAAGCTGAAAGAAAAAACTATGGGGGTCCATGTGGACTTGGTAGGTGGCCACCAATATCCACCTAGATCATGCGGCCTCTAGTATCTCTCTGTCAATGCTGGGGAATTGACTATCCTCCGACAGTTCTCCTGCTACTAGCAATATGGATAATAGCAACCACGCATAGTGGAAGGTTTTACCCTACTCCTGGGTTTCACGATAGTTTTTCAAAAACTCCTCACAGAGGAATTCAGACTAGTTGAACTGGTCCCCCTCCGCGCACTACTCGGCCAGCGCAACCACCGGCACTGGTACCTCATCAGCACAACACTTCCTCATTACTTTGCTAGCTAGGAGTTGGGTCATTACGCACACCCCTTTGTCCTTGACGTTGGAGATGACATAGCCCCTCTTCTTTTTCTCCATCTTTTATTTCGCCTTCATGGCTTTTGCAAGAGCCAAATTGCTACCTTTTCCAGCTATAGTCACAGGGGAAATTCCCTTACAGGGGAGCCGAGAAATCTGGTGAATGAGGTCTGTCGTGATGGGAATAGGCTCCTCCAGCCATAGATACCCATCATGAACCAGGCAGAGCAACTGCCTGATGACGAAAATGGTGATGGGCACACAGTGGAAATGTGGTATCCATAACAAGTGCAGCAACCTGGCCTTTTCCACACCGCAAAACCATTTCCATGGCTCTAACGTTATCACTACCCCCTCAATGTTCTGATTCATTAAGTCCCCAGTCTCTAGGTGTGGAAACTTCTCACTGTTAGCAAGGTCCCAATCTTCAAATTTCATGGTTGGCACACGACCTAGGTGCATGCCTTCAAACACAATGCCATTTGGGAGGAGCGGGGTCTGGAGTGAGCTTTTCGTTTCATCCAGGTCCTTTGGCACTTTGGTTTTCCCTTTTTGCAGAGGGACATACGCTCGCAGTTTTGTTGCAGAGTGCAATGGTTGGATATCCTCCTCCACTTCTTCTTCTTCCTCTGTTATGGCAATCAGGGCCTGCAAGTCTTCTTCTTCCTCATCTGTTTCTATTGTGACTGCTTTCCCCTTCTCTTCCATGGATAGTTTGTGCCGCATATTCCATGGGGACATGCGTACTAGCCCCATTTCCTGTTAATCCTTCTTGGGCCTCGATGTTCACGATGATTTGGGGATTTCTTTCATCACCCCAGCACCTTCTGGAACATCCTCCACCATGTGGGTCTGTGCGGTCTCGTCGGCGGGTACCTCTTCAATTCCCAACCCATTCTTAGTGGCTGTCATCCTTTCTAGGTTGTATTATGTCTCTCATGAACTTAGGGGCTCAATTATTGCTCAGCTCTCAACGCTATGTGCTCTGCTCAAATGCTCAATTCTCAAATGACCAAGTGTTATTTGCTGGCTAGCATTATGAGTTTTATAGCACCTTTCGAATTCGAATTTGACCATTCCCCCCAATTTCGAGCCATTAATTCTTTCATGGGGCAGATTTTCCCAAATGTAGCCCATAAATCACGTCTTAAATGCCCGCCACCTACTCCATTTGGCCTCAAATCGAACATCCCATCATGAATAGTGATACCAATGGTCACTTCCCAGCCGACCCGCATAGCAGTGCAACTCTCCATGCGCGATCACAATCCCTGTGACATTCTGATTCTACGCACATCTCTAATATCCTGTAGCTCCCAGGCATAATATTTTATAGTCCTATGCTCCCTTTCAACTGCCTGGAGCGCTAAGACTGTTCTTCCTACGACTAGTCAAGTGGTTGCACCACCCTTGTGGGGCTCCATCCCATCCTCTATCATAGTTCATGGAGAATCCCTAGCTTCCATTGTGGTGATCGGAATCGTACACTCTCCTATTTACAATGTGTTATCCTATTTGGCGATATGCAGTCCCAACCATGACAGCAGATTAACTAGTCCACGGCGATAGTCCTCCAACTCGTTAGTACGATCGTACGCACTTTGCCTTGCCATCCTTGGTTTTTCGATTAGAAATTCCTTCTTTATTTTGATTTCCATCTTCTTGACCTCTGTTGCACTAAAAATTGTCACCTTGACATTCTGTAATTTGTGTGAGTCCATTACCACTCATACTTTCCTCCTTTGCAAGTCTTAAGCCTCAGTTCTTCATATCAAGCCTTGAAAATAAGAGAAAGTCCTCAAAAGTCTCTAAAACTCTGGTTCCGCACTTTCTCTTAGCAGTACCCGCGATCCCGCACCTAACCGCTCTGTCCCTGTGTTATGGGTGTGGACCCCTGTAAAAGTCAAAAAGGTGCAAGTATATCCTTAAAAACTCACTTTGAGTCATTTCTAAAAGCTTCTGAAAGGAATCTTGAGGTGGCAAGTTTGCTCCCTTAAGGTTCATGCATCCCATACCTTAAGGAGCTAACCCCTTGATGTGAGGAGCTTATCCCTTTGAAGGAGGACTCTATCCCTTCATAGGTGGACCTGTAACCTCCTTCCTCTACACTATAAAATGAAGCATTGGGCTAGTTACTTGAGAGGTTGAAAGCTGAATATTTTTGAGGTGAAATGCTGCTGGAACTTAGTCTTCCTAATTGAGCTTTTATGAGGAGAGATTACATACCTCTTTGATCTCATTTGGAAGAGTGTGAGGCTTGTCAAAGTAAAGGAGATTCCTATTTCGGACCCTGGGAAGAGATTTTTCAACATCGAGGCACCAAAGGTTGTAAGGTTCTTCTACTTCAAAGTTAATACAAATCAGATTATTTTTCTCAATAAGCTATGTTTTATGGTTTATTTTATGGATTCCTTGATCACCATAATGAACATGATTTATGATATTAGCTATGTAGGTGTTATTTGATGTGTGCTTGTTTGTGATTGCAGGTTCTCAAAAGGAAACTCTTTCGGATGGTTGAAGAATGACTGCTACAAACTGGCGTTGGACTTAAGGTAGGGTCTAAACACCTCTATAGTTTTTATTAATGAATTGCAATATGTTTAGAGAAAGATAGATTTGCTAGTCTACTTGTTGCTAGATATCTTTTGATACTAGGGAGATCGGCCTTGTCTGTAAGATCGATTTATCTAGCCAACAACCTTTGAATCCATTAAAGCGCTTTTCTCCCTTAGTCGTACCTGGTCTTTTTCAAGTTTGCGAAGTCTAAAGTTTTCCTGTCAGATTTCTTCCTCAAGTCTTATATGTTCTATTTCGCATAGTTGTGTGATTTCTTCGTTCTAGTCTGTGTGGACTGTCATATCTACAGGTGCTATTATGTGCAAACTCAACTTTGCATGCTCCACAAGGACTACATCCTTTGCTTCATACTTCAGCTTCAGAAATGCTTGCGTAGTCAAAGTTTTGCACATGTTCCCATAGGCCCATACAATCACTGGTACGCGCAGGTCCCAGATGGTGTGTCTCACATGATGGACCTTGTTCAGCACTTCGCACACCTTGTCAAAGGCTTCCCCATGTATGCTTTTCGGTGTGCTAGGTTGTATCATATTCCGTCGTTCGTACACTTGTCTTGCTTGCTTCTGCTTGTTGTTCCTATTTCCTATCATGAGAGCGGTGTGAGTTCATGCAGGCTACCTACCATATGCCTGTACTCATCTGGAAAGGTGGGCATGCAGGCTATTTCGTCCATCCTGTTAAGCTTCCATCCTCATCTGAGGCTTCCCAAATCATAAGCACATCATCCTTTTGCATCCGCACCAGTCCTCGAAGCTTCTCTGATTCGCACCCTACCACCTTGCGGGCGTAGCCCACAGTGCCCGTTTCAGAGCATTGAACCGCTGCTATTATGGCACTAAGCTTTCAAATTTATTTAGGAATTCATCCACCGCAGTCAACCCGTCATACATAGGAAAATTTCTTACCTCGGTTGTCACGCAGTGTAGTGATCTTACCATCATGTTGCAATTGAGTGTGGTTACCTTGTGTAACTTGTTCTGCCATCATTCTATATCCTCATTTGAATCTGATGTGCAGGAGCTTTCACACTACCACGAAATCTGGCCATCCACTGTAGGATTCACCCAATCCTGTTCTGGGTGGTTATCTTGTAGATATAGTCTAGCCTGTCGTCACTCTTGTCATTGTGTACTGGCTCTATGTAGTGCGATCCTTCCGTGGGGTCTAAAGGTGCCACTACACGTAGTGACCTTTTCTCAAAAATCATTGCACTTCTTCAAATTTATGACTCCATTCATATTAGTGGCCCAATCTATTCCCAGTAGCATGGGATAGGGATTGTTGTCATCAACAATCTCTATCACCTCGAAATCTGCAAGCGCACTCACACCTTCGATGTCTAGCATTATTCCCTGCCATCTTCCCATCAGTAGGATCTTCTACTAGTTCGCCATTCGCAATTGAATAGGGGACCATTGCAACTCGGGCCTACCCATACACTCCCATGTCTTCTTTGGTATTACATTCACATCCGATCCTAGATCTAGAATTACTTGATCCATTTCATACTCCCTGATTTGCGCAGTTAAACTCATTTCCCTTCATGTTCGTGATGTGTGCTTTTTGAGCTTTCAGACTATGTACGATTCTCCCAACCTAGTGCACATGGTGATAAGTTCATGTAGTCCCTTCACCGCTTTGCTGTCGCGTAGCAGCTTCATACATGTCTCTAGAAAGGTAGTGAGCATTGAAGGATCCATCTCCGACTCTAGCTGATCCTTACTACCTGAAGTGGAGGCCTCCATGAAGCTCTTCTTAACTTCCATGAATGTCTCTTTCCTGTGCCCCAAATCAAATTCAAGTTCCTTTGTAGGAGCCTTAGAAACCCACACACTTTCTTCAGGCTACTTACCTTTGTCATCTCCTGTCGTGATACCTGTTATAGACATTTTTGGGCAATGCAACCCCAATCATAAATGTCCATAAACCAAGGTCTCCTAAGTCCCTAAAGGTTTTGTTCCAACCCCTAAAAGAACAAGGTCAACTGATTACAGCATCTCCCAGAAGTTCTCGATGAAAAACTACTCAGAACTGGTCAAAACTGGACCATTTCACCTGCTCCATGGTCAAAGTGCATTGCATCCCACCTGAATACACACAGTAGGTGCGATGTATGTTGAAAATACCTTCTATGGGGTGCGATGGGCGAGAGTGGACAAATGGAAAGGTCAATCCGCAAGGTGGAGGAGCATGGAATCTTCCAGAAACTTCTTCTGTGACACTTGCCTCTCTGCATTCGCCCAGGGATGAGTAAGAGATCATCAATATCCAAGTGGAATCAAGAACTATCAGAGAGAGGACACTAATCAAATCTCGGAAGCTGACTCATCTCCCTTGCAAACATCTATATATGGATCCCTCATCCCAGAGGTCCGGAGGCTAGAATTTTGTATCTTGTAAGGAAGTGTTGTTGGTTTCTTGGTGCAATATCATAGTGTTGGGTGATCTAAGCTTTTCAGGAGGTGAAGAAGGGCTTTCTTGCTGGGAGGATGATGCTGGGTCAGAACAATTGGCTGTAATCCACTTTGCTCTTTCTTGATTATCAATAAAGCTATTCAAGTTTTCCTCCACATTCTTGTATGATTGATGTTATATGCTTTTGTGTGGTCAATATATATTTGATCCTATATTGTTTATGATAATAGATCTATGTTCTTCGATAGTGTTATGCTGCTTTGATTCTACAGGTGGTCTTTGAAGCTGGGTAGACAAGGAAGCAAGTGGCGAGGACCTATCAGAAGGGAGAGGAATCGAGCAAGGAACCAAGCGCAAGACATATATTGGTCTCCTTATTCCCCTCTTATCTATTTCTCATAAAGGAAAATGGAAGTAGCTTTTAGTTTGTTTGTTTCTAAGGTAGCTACCAGCCTTAGTGGGACTAGCAGCTCTGCATAGACACTATTTTTCTCGATAACAAAACGGCGACTCGGCTGGGGAGCGAATAGATTGTTTTTTATCTACATTTGTTTACTTTATAAACTTACAGACGGAGCCTGAAGTCAAGCCAACTAGCCTTCGAACTACATTTGCTATGCAAGTGCAAAGTAGATCAATGTTGCTTCAGTCTATCTCCGGGTTTTTTTTATGAATTAAACAGTTGATTTACAAGCTCTCTAATTTCCCTTGTGGTGGCTCTAGTAACCTCTTTAGATCTACCCCTGTGATTGATTTACTGATTACCACTTGCTCGGCCTAAATCCCTGAACTGAGCTGCAAACTGTGACCCGGAACCCAGCTAAAGTCTCGTCCCTGGTCCATCGCACTGTGTCTTCTCTGAAACCTGAAAGCATTGCACTTCCCGAGTGTAGTAGGTGTGTTGAATTTCAGTTTCTCTGTGCTATAGGTGCGCTGATCAGACCTCTTCTGTTCTTAGATTTTGGTTTCTGTGTTCATACTTTTCAGCTCTATTTAGAAGTTTTGCCGCCTATAGTCAGTACACCTTTGTTGGAAACCCCCTTCCTTGCCGTTATTCTGCCTCCATTGTGCAAAGAACTGTAAATGTTTTTATGTATTTTTGAGTCATTTTCAGTTCTCCTTTATAAAGAAGTATCGTAATTCAACTGTCATTTCTTGATTTGAAAGTGTCGCAAGAGTCGTTTTCAGTCATAAAAGAGAATCTGATTGTTCTTGAGAGTCGATTACACTATTACTCTTGTATTTGATTTGAATTAGTATTTTTTCAAGTGTCGAAAGCAAGTTTTCAATTCCAAATAACAAAGTGTTGTCATTGTCCTCATTTTTTTTTGAAGAGAAGCTTGTTAGTAATTGTCGCTTTGGAAAATAATTCAGATTTGTGCTTAGCTTTCTTTTTATCATTCACACATTAAGAAGGCTGAAAAAAATACATGCATGTGCATTTGCATTTAGACTGTTTGTTGGTTTGATTTAGGACAGTGCATATAGTGTGTGCTCTCTGCTCTTTGTTGAAAGAAAATCATCTCTCTTTCCTTAGTAGCTAGGATTTTCATTGCAAAAAGAAGATTAAACGACTGTTTATCATCTTAGATTGCATTTTAGGAATTGTACATCTACATCACGCGGTGAACCTGAAAGGAAAATTTCTTAAGCAAGATCAACTATAAAATAAATTTAATGAATCTAAAAACGGTTTGGAACCTAACGCACAACATTTAGAAGTGTAGGCTAGAGACGTATTTTGGTGTCGTAAAGCCTGGTAACTGTTGTTTTCAATGATTGGTTGGGTGATTCCTCCACTTTGAGACGACAAGTGCCAGTATAGACTTGTGCTCCCATGTACCGTCGAGTATATTTTGGGAGACCACAATAGGCTTTATCCTTTATCCATAGGAAGCCGTGTCTGCCGCCCTATCGATCGCAATGCACTGAACACGGCATTTGGGAAGATTGACTGCCGTACCATAAAAAGTATTCTACAGTTTTGCGATTGGTTTGCTAATCCCTCTGTCTAGATTTCCAGAGCAGTTCCTTTTGTTCCTTTTCAGACTCCTTAATGGAAAAGGTCCATCTGAGCACTTGTCACTTCAGGCTCATTAAAAATCGAAGGCGACTAGAGTCACCTTTTGTTTTTTCTCGACTCTTAAAAATTGAAAAAACAAGTTGTGTCAAAGTGTCTAAAATTTATTTTAAACATAATAAACATCACCTTTCCTACGTTGGTCTTAGGTTGAGAAAAATGGAGTCCACCAACCAAGGAGTTCCCCTTGGATGAAATCCTAGTCCCTTCTCCTCTTGGGGAGATGTTGGTGTGCCCCATATGGCCACATTGTCTCTTCCGGGATTGACAATTAGCTTGCCTGTATGGCTCTTCTCAACTTCTGTCGTTCAGAACACCGTGATTCCTGAACAGTCAAGTCAGCAACTAAACGATACCAGAGCTACCCCCCAACCCTCTACTTTGTCCAATTATTCCTCTCCTCCTTCCTCTTCGCTTGATGAAGCTGGTAAAGCCCAAAATCAAGTAACTGAGAAGAAGAAGGAGAAGAAGAAGAAAGAGAAGAAGAAGAAGGAGCCAAAGGCGAAAAGGGGCAACCTAGCATCTTCTAGCGAAAATCCACACACTGCACCGACCAGGCCTAAATTTCCAAGTGTCATTTGCAAAGGAGACCACTATCATCGAGATTGTCCTTGCATCCCTCGGATCTTAAGAGACTGGTCTCCTTGTTTGCACAACCTGGTGTCATCAACCTCTGATGATCATGTTGGAAGTACACCATCAACTAGTGAAAGTGAAGCCCCTGGACAAAAAGGAAAATATAAATTTCCTTGTAAATTGTGTGAAGGCAATCATGTCGTCCACCGTTGTCCCTTCTTAGACGAGGCTAAAAGAGTTTTGGACGAGCATCCGGTTTCACCGTTACGGCTTCCTCCTGGATATAAGAAACTCTTGCTGAGTCCGTCACTAGTTGAAAATCCGGCTGACACGCCCTTGTGGTCGGCCGAACCATTGAAGATAAACCATCTGAATCCACACTAGACGAAAGTCAAAAGGTCGAGGTGGTAGTTGACCCGGTCATGCCTTTAGAGGATCAATCTTCAGATGATACAGTCACCGAAGAGAACAAGAACGAAACCATTCAAATTCTCTTTGTAAGCACAGACTCCGATGAAAATAGGGGAAGTCTACCCATTCCTTTACTGCAGGAAGGAATTCCATCAGAGTCATATCCGTCCGTTTATTCGGTCCCACCTCCAAGAAACCTGGTTGTTTCCTTTGACTGGAATCTACTAGGCAGACCCCGTTTATCGGCTAGTGTACCATTTTGAATCATTGCTCAAATATATAGAATGGTCATGGCCGGTACCATCATAGATGAAGGGGCTTCTGTGAGTATCCTTTCCTCAACTACTTGGAAAGCACTTGGTTCGCCATCGCTTTTGCCTGAGATGAGAAATATAACAGGCTTTGACAAAGGAACCAGTCGACCGTTAGGAATCCTTCCCAATGTGCCGATAACGTTGAGAAGGAAAACCGTTCACATGAATGTAATGGTAGTCCAAGGACCCATGGATTATAATCTACTCCTTGGATGAGACTATATTTATTGCATGGGAGCCATCGTCTCCTCACTCTTTAGAGTAATGTGTTTTCCTTACGAAGGAAGAGTGGTCAAGCTCGTAGACCAGCTTTCATTTCCCGGTTCACACATAACAAATAGTCATATACCAACCTTGAATGGTATTTTCATGCAAGGAATGTCTCATCAATCCCCAGTCCGTCCTCCTGATGAGCACGAGTGATTCGGAGGACATGACTAAAACCCATGGGGCATGCACCCTGGTCTGCTTTGGCAGGAAAACCTTGGGTATAGGGTAGGTTTCCGTGGAGGATATATGACTAGTCTGACACACCCGTCTGTTTAGGAAAATGGGATTAGGCTGGAATAAGATTCCCTCGTCAAATTTATGTGAGTAGAGGCATCTACGCCACTCACCTTTGTCTATTTCGGTAGACATCACCGAGGAAGTGTTTTGTCTGTGGCACAGATAGAGCAATTTTTGGTAACCTGGAAATTTTTCGCTACCTGGGGGCATGCAAACCTTTTGGCGTGCAGGCGAAGAGTGATCATTTATTTTTTAAATTTATAGGTCCTCTAACCCTTTAAACTCGTAGTATTGGTCGTTTCCTAACTTGCATAAAGAAAGGATGCAGAGCAAAGCTTTGTAGGGTGCAAGCTCCTTAAAAATGGCATCTTAGATGAGACGTCCTTATTATACGACTGGATCGAGCAGTTTTAACGCGGAATTCAAGATCGTTAAAAAATAAACATAAGCAATGGGCAAGTGTTTCCCCCAGTGTTTAAGCTCATTAAAAAATGAACCATTTTCCAGTAAATAACCATCGTGAATGTATTATCATCAGCGTTTTGAAGCCTTGGTCGTGTTCTCATCATCGCCTCCACTCTGTATTGGCCGATCATTCACCTCCACTTGATTGTTTACCCCTTTTGAGGAACAGTTGTGAAGAGTGATCCTGTGAGCCATCCTTGTGACACTGCAGTGATTGGAAAATTCCAAACCTTACCTGGAATCAGCTGCTACCCGAATCTATCGCTCGTTCCTAAAAAACGAGTCTCCTTTAAGCTCTTTTCAACTGACTCGTAAAATATGAAAATATTGCCGAGCCATTGGCCTCTCCAGCTCATTAAAGTGACCGAAATTGTTATCCCTCCTTTAGATTCTAATCTTTTTGGACCTGAGGGATTATTACACAAAAAGATCGAGCGCTTGTTTTGTTCAGCTCATTAAAATTACCGAAAATTCATCCCTTCTGTATTATTTTATACTTTTTCAGACTTAAGGGATTAGATGACAAAAAAGGATTTTTGGAGTTTCCTTTACATCCCTTTTCAGACTCTCTAAAATTGAAAAGGACCAAGTTATCTTTGTCGTTAAACTCGTTAAAACTGAATAGCGAGAAACTTGTCCATAACAGACAAGAACGAGTTTCATTATCGCTAGGCTCGTTAAAACATAGCGATGGGTTTGCCCGAAGGGAAAATTATAGAACAAGCATATGTTATCCTCCTCAAGCTTGACAAAAATAAAGAGGTACTGGTCAGCACTGACTGGGGAAAAATTGGGAAGAAAAATTGAAGAAACTTTGTTGGTAGCAAGTCGCTCTTTAACATGACACTTTCGCTCCGCATCCGAGTTGGGTTGGGTTGTTCCATTCACTGGTCACATCACCATGGTTCCGTCACACCATCCATATTTTGGGTTAATGCTACCAACTCATCATGTCAGTGTCGTTGATATGTTCAAGAGAAGTTGCTTAGAGAATTCACCTGTGTCTCACTCACTGCAATACATTTATGCTCCATTCTTTCATGACCGCCACCCTGAACCTTATATCACCAGATCGTTTTCACCTCCAGTAAAATCATTTGCTCCATTCCGTGTCATTGATGTGGGATTCCCTAAGGCCCTCCTATGATGGATCGCTTCTTGTCGACATCAGCTCATTATCCAAGAAGTTGGTCTAGGAACAACCCTTTCAGTACTTTGAAGCTTGCATGGCTCAATGGCAAGTTTCTCACTTTCGGCGACAGGTTTACATCAATGGCCTTCGACCGAAAGATTTGTGTGGTGTTCGATGCTAAGTCCCTTATTCACACCACGTGAATTGTACTGTAGTACCTTGAGGGTCATCATCATTATCGATGATTGCTCTCACGCATGTTAAGAGCTTACATCATTGGCTGGTAATCAGGCGATGTCTTTCCATGTTCGACTCCAGAACATCTCTCACATGGATCGACTTGTACTTTGAGTGAAGATCGAATGAGATTGAAGACCCCGGATTAGTTTTATCCATCCGGGCTGCAATATATATTCAGGAAAATAAAGACATCAAATGTACATCACTGTTGAACAGATAATCATCCAATCTAAGGGATGATGGCTCTACCAGAATCATCAGTCTACATTCAGACGATTGTTTATCTCATGTACATGAAAATGAATTTATAAAGTTGAGCATGGGAATGCCCGTCTCAGCTAGATCATGAAAATATTATGAAGATAATGTATTGTATTGTATCTTATTACAGGTCGCCTTCCAGCTTGAAAAAACTTCGGATCCTCATGATAAAGCATTTCACCCGACATCAAAAGATTAAAGACCACATGCTTTAGGGGGCAACTGTTATAGAAATTTTTGGGCACTGCAACCCCAATCATAAATGTCCATAAACCAAGGGCTTCTAAGTCCCTATAGGTGTTGTTCCAACCCCTAAAATAACAAGGTCAACTGATTACAGCATCTCCCAGAAGTTCTCCATGAAAAACTACTCAGAACTGGTCAAAACTGGACCATTTCACCTGCTCCATGGTCAAAGTGCGTTGCATCCCACCTGAATACACACAGTAGGTGCGATGCATGTTGAAAATCATTTCTATGGGGTGCGATGGGCGAGAGTAGACAAATGGCAGGGTCAATCCGCAAGGTGGAGGAGCATGGAATCTTCCAGAAACTTCTCTTGTGACACTTGCCTCTTTGCATTTGCCCAGGGATGAGTAAGAGATCATCAATCTCCAAGTGGAATCAAGAACTATCATAGAGAGGACACTAATCAAATCTTAGAAGCTAACTCATCTCCCTTGCAAACATCTATATATGGATCCCTCATCCTAGAGATCTGGAGGCTGTAATTTTGTATCTTGTAAGGAAGTGTTGTTGGTTTCTTGGTGCAATATCATAGTGTCGGGTGATCTAAGCTTTTCATGAGGTGAAGAAGGGCTTTCTTGCTGAGAGGATGATGCTGGGTCAGAACAATTGGTTGTAATCCTCTTTGCTCTTTCTTGATTATCAACAAAGCTATTCAAGTTTTCCTCCACATTCTTGTATGATTGATGTTATATGCTTTTGTGTGGTCAATATATATCTGATCCTATATTGTTTATGATAATAGATCTATGTTCTTGGATAGTGTTATGCTGCTTTGATTCTACAGGTGCTCTTTGAAGCTGGGTAGACGAGGAAGCAAGTGGCAAGGACATATCAGAAGGGAGAGGAATCGAGCAAGGAACCAAGCACAAGACAGAGGTTGGTCTCCTTATTCCCCTCTTATCTATTTCTTATAAAGGAAAAAAAAAGTAGTTTTTAGTTTGTTTGTTTCTAAGGTAGCTACCAGCCTTAGTGGGACTAGTAGCTCTGCATAGACACTAGTTTTCTCGATAACAATACCGCTTCGGAGCACTATGTTTACATCCAGGTCCTCTTTGCGCGGTTCATACCTCATTATTTGAAAATTCTGAGTCGGGGGAGGCTGGAGTGTCACTTTATCGTGCGGCCTCGCTATCAGTGTAGGGCAGTCCTTTGTCTGATGATCAAACTGAGTACAATATAAACATGATGATCTTGTCAAATTTGTACAATCACGGGCATAATGCCCTGGCCCTCTGCAATTGTAACAAATCAGTTTTCTGCGATCCCTTCCTGATCCCATTCCACCTTGACCTCGTCTGCGCCCCTGAAATTCAACGCGTTCCATCCTTGCATTTGGATCGAGGGCTCACGTTTCAGTTTGCACTCTGTAGGCAGGAGTCCAATCCATCATCAACTTGTAACTTCTGTAGGTGTGCTCATCATGGCCTACCGACCTGCAGAAATTACAAAACAGTTGCTGGGATGTCTACATATATTTCTATAATAGGTCACAGTTATTTGTAGTGTGTTTAACTCCTATATGACAAATCACACACCATAATGTAGGTGTCACGTTTGGTCCTCCTTGTGCCTTTGGTCTTAATGGCATCGGCCCTCCTGCTGCTAGATAGTTTGCGAAGACTAGACAATGGTCCCTGTCATGCCCCCGGCCTTTGCATTTTATGCACCATACTTCGTTGTGCGCTTCTAGGCAAGTTGTCCTGTCTTATTTCAAGCTCTGCATTTCTAGACACAAATTTTGCAATTGCACATGGATTTTTTGAACTACCAAGCCATGATCTTGTATTGGGGTCTCGTGTAGTCTCATTGTAATCTCTAAAGCTTCTGCCTGGGTGGATAACTTCTGCTGTGACAACGCCATCCTCAAATATGGCATTAGTGATGCTACAAACCATGTGTGGTGCTATCCATTCGTTAAGGTCATGTTGGCTTTGTGAATCATACTCTTCAGCCTTTGATCTAGATGCCACGAGGTCTCGCCTGGAAGCATCACGATTTCCTTAAGCCCAATAATCGATTGTGTCTTCGACTTTAGCCTGCTAAATTCTCTGTTCCGCGTAGCCTTGATATATGCAATCACCGCGTTTGGATGGTCATTAGAATGCTTAATGTACCATGTTAGTGCATGATCCTACAACACGCTTACTAGTGTTGCCTTCTTTATATTGTCATCCACAACTCCTTGTGCTTCCCATACGGCCTTTACCACGAACCAAAATTGGTCTGGATCTTCGTTCCCTACTCCTTTTAATACCAGAAATTTTATCGCGCTCACCGTATTGAACTGTGGCAGTGGCGGAGGTGGTGAGGGTGGAGATGGAAGTGAAAATGGTGAGATTGGTGATGGTGTAGGTGGGGGTGGTATGCGTAGAATTTGTTGCATTAGCACATTGATTGCACTTCTCAAAGAAACTTTCACGAGCTCTTCCTCACTTTCACGCTGAGGAGAAATCAAAGGGATATTTTCTATCTCTGTGCTACATTTGTTTCTATAGATCCTCCCACTTCGCATAGCCCCAAACATCAATTTATTTGCATAACCTGCTTTTCACACAATAGCATTTTAATCCAAGTGTTCAACGATTTAATGTACTTACCTCGTTGTCCTTTGAGGAAGTGTCATTCCCCCTCGCTATAGCTGACGGTCATATCTATGAAAAATTCATTGATAAACCCTCCTATAATTCAATTGAGCCAATGGTCCATAGCGCACGCAATCTTATCTTTTGATGCTTCTATTCTGCGCACTAACTCTAGAGTACACACAATCTGTTTGTTGAGCCTACACCTTCCCTGACTGTCTGCTAACTTCGCGATCCACTCATACAATGTAGAGGGCAAGGATGCAAAGAAAATTTCATGGATTTCCATATATAAGTAGCGCTCTAACCACTGTTCCTTTGATACTCGTGGATTCCTGTTTTCGTACACTGCGAACTCGTGAATTTTTCTGTCCAACAACTCTTCAATTTCTTTCTTCGTCGGATTCCAGTGACACGACATCAGACATCCCTTATGTAGATCCTGGTCCCAACAACGAAACCATTTGTTGGCTTGTTGGGGCCTGACCCAGATTGGAGGTGATTTAGCCAAACAAATCCCAATACTACTAGCCCTTTCGGCAACAGTTCACGGAGTGCGGACTGAGGTCTCACCTGAAGTAGTATGGGAGGGTGCTAGAACCAAGTTTCTACACCCTAGAGATGTTTGATGCTTTCAAGTGGTCCGCGGTTCAAGCCTGCACGCACGTCACTACACGCACTTACCTATACCTCGCAACCTAAGATGTTGCGTTCATGCAGCCCTACTCGGGGAACGAACAGTGTTATTACATAAGTCCTCACTAGTAATTCTATTTGATTTGATTAAATTAGCTTATTTGAATGCTTTCAATTATACTTAACAATATTCACAATTTATACAAGTGTGCGCAATAAATAAACAGTATAATTGCAATTCATATCCAACAGATAATAACCCAAGATAGATACACGTAATTTAGACAAAATTTTTCTTTATTATTCTCTTCCTTTAGTTACAGACTCTATTTTTCCCTGCGCACTTAGCTATGAACTCTACTAGGCCTCTGTGCACTCAGCTGCAGAGCCTCTTCCTACTACTACGACCCAAGACACACTTAGACTCTTCCTCTATGCTTCTATCTCATACTTTTCTCTCACTTTCTTTATTAGCTATCTTTTCAACTTAGAGCTTCACTCTATTTATACAATCCCATGGTTCGCAGACCATGGGTAGACCGACATGTAGGTTTTAACCCTCTACAAAAATTACCTGCATACAAATTCTAAAACACGGAAAATAAAAAATGCAAGAGAATAACACATAAAACACATATACACAAAGATTTTCCCCTGGATCCCAAAACCGGGACTACTAGCTTGATTCTTCATTATGTTCCTTTTAATGTTACAATACATATTTATACATGTCGAGGCATCCAATACCATGGACCGAAAAACCATCGCGTCCAAAACCATGGACTGAAAACCATCGTGTCCAAAACCATGAGTGAAAAATCATGTACCAAACATAGGTAGGTCTGCCCAACCTAATATAGGGTCCAGAAACAAAATTTTCTAGGGCGTTGCCCGAACCCCATAGAGTGGGGTTACCTGCACCCGTCAAACCCCCTGTGACTCACCCCACTACACAATCGGTGCAACAAAGGGGTGGCTCGCCCCCCTTCTAATCCCCTGGTTAACTACGTGGGCTAGTCGTGGAAAGAATATAACACAATCCAACATTCTCCCACTTGTTGTTTTCTTTCCATAGGGGGCCACAAGAGAGCTTTGTCATTTATCCAACCCAGCAATGCCCATTGTTTCTTTACACCAAGAGAACTTCTCAGAGCTCACATATTTTGTCAATGCATCTGTAGTATTCTTCAAAGTGTTCACCTTTACTAGAAACTCCTTTTTGTCTTCTATCATATCCCTCATAAAGTGATACTGAACCTCAATGCACTTTGTCTTTGACTGATATGCAGGTTTTTTTTTCCAACAAAATTGCGCTTTGGTTGTCACAGTCTATCTTTATTTCTCCCCATACTAACCCCATACTTGAACACAATCTCTGCAACCAAACTACTTCCTTGCCTGCATGAGTGGCTTCCATGTATTCTGCCTCTGTAGTTGATAGTGGCACTACAGATTGTTTCTTACTCATCCAACTAACTGAACCTCCAAATAAGTTAAACACATACCCAATTGTAGATCTTCTCCGATCCAAATCTCCAGCCCAATATGCATCAACAAAGCCACGAATATCCAACACTCTGTCCAATCCTGGTCTTTCTTGGTAGCACAAACCATAATCACTAGTGCCACGCAAATACTTGAAAACCCGCTTCACTGTTGTCCAGTGCTCCTTCCCTAGTTTTGACATAAACCTACTCAATACTCCCACTGCATGTGCAATTTCTAGTCTAGTATAGAACATTGCATACATCAAGCTACCGACTACACTTGCATATGGAACACAGGACATGTCCTCTTCCTCTTCTTGTGTCTTGGGACATTGTTCAGCAGATAACTTTACACCTGTAGGAATAGGAACCTTCACCGGTTTATTATCCTGCATATTAAACCTCTGCAATATTGTCTCGACATACTTCCCCTGGATTAACAAGAGCTTCCTCTTTGTCTGATCTCTTTTAATTTCCATGCCCAATATATAGTTTGCAGCACCAAGATCTTTCATGTCGAATTTGGAGGACAAGTGGGTCTTCAAATCCTCGATAATTTAAAATACACACAATGATATGCTTTTCTTCTGGTGAAGCCAAGTCCCGTTATAAATGTATCAAATTTTTGATACCACATCCTTGGTGACTATTTTAACCCATACAAAGACTTCTTTAACTTGCATACCAATTCTTTCTTACCCTTCACCGCAAAGCCTTCAGGTTGCTTCATGTAGATCTCCTCTTCCAGATCCCTATGGAGAAATTTTGTCTTCACATACATTTGTTCTACCTCAAAATCAAAAGCAACAGCAACAGATAACAATAATCTAATAGAAGTTACCTTGGCAACAGGAGAAAAAATATCATCAAAATCAATTCCCGGCACCTGGGAATAACCTTTTGCTACCAACCGAGCTTTGTATTTCTCCACCATTCCTTCTGCATTTGTCTTCTTCTTGAACACCCATTTGCTGCCAATGGGTTTCCTTCCAGCTGGCAACTCCACCAAAACCCAAGCCTTATTTTTGTGCAAAGATGCCATTTCATCAACCATGGCCTCTTTCCAGAGTTTTCCATCCTCTAAATCTATTGTTTCCTTCACAGTTCTGGGATCATCATCAGTAATAGATAAAGCAAAATTTGAACAAAAAGTAGATGGACTATACTTTTTTGGATGCCTTCTATCTTGAAATGATCTTCTCACACCCGGAGTTTGCGGCTCTTCATCTTCTGATTCTTCCTTCTTTGGCTCAAACTCTATCTTCTCAAGTTCCTTTGGTTGGACTTCACATTTAATAACATCTTTCACCTCTCTGAACACCACATCTTGAATGTACACAACATTCCTTGTTACTGGGTTCCAAAGCTTATAACCCTTTAAACCATCCTTATACCTAATAAAGATGCACTTTTCAGATTTATTATCCAACTTGGTTCGTTTCTCCTTTGGAACATGTACATATTCATCACATCCAAATACCCTCAGATGTGAAAGAGAGGGTTTCTTACTAGTCCATACCTCTTTTGAAGTCTTATCCTCCAACGTTGATGAAGGTGATCTGTTGACTAGGTAACATGTTGTCTCCACCGTCTTTGCCCAGAATTCTTGTCCTAACCTGGCACCACTGAGCATGCTTGTTTCCCTTTCCATCAACAACTTGTTCATTCTATTTGTAAATCCATTTGCTGATGTGTATATGGAGTAGTCTTCTGCCATGCTATACCACACTTCTGACAAAATTCTTCAAATTCCTTACTGCAAAACTCTCCGGCATTATCTTTCCTCAGCAACTTTATCTTTTTCTGTCTGGTTTTCCACTAGAGCCTTGAATTCTTTAAACCTGTCAAAGACTTCAAATTTCTTCTTAAGGAAATATATCCATGTATTCCTGAAGAAGTCGCATATAAATGATACATAGTACACAAACTTACCCAGTGATGGAACCTTCACAGGTCCAAACACATCACTGTGGACAAGCTCTAATATCTATTTCGCCCTCTTACCACCAGAGGGGAAAATCACCCAATTCTACTTCCCATATACACAATTTTCACAGAAATCAAAATCCAGAGAGCTATTACTCATAGCTTCTACCATACCTTTACCGTGAAGTATTCGAAGGCCCTTCTCTCCAATATGTCCTAGCCTTTGATGCCCCAACATGGTCTTCTCTCCAGAGACCACTAGATTTTCTGCTCCACTTTCAGGAACCATGGAAATGTTGCACCCATCAACAATAGTGCTACCTTGAAGCTTGTACAGAGTTCCAATTCCAACTCCCTGCATCAATACCAGTGCCCCACGAACCATCTTGTAGGTATCCTTCTCAAACATTGTTTTTACACCTGCATCATCCAACCTGCTTATAGAAATCAGATTTCTGGCTAATGCAGGAATATGCAGAACAACTATAAGTGTTCTAACCCTTTCACCTTGCAACATCAACTTTAAATTTCCACGACCAAGTATTCTAGCCTTCCTGTCATCCCCCAAGAACAAATCACCACCATCATATCTCTCATACTCGCAAAACCACTCTCTATGGGGAGTGAAGTGAAAGGATGCACTTGTGTCAATCAACCATGTCTCATGATCTACTTGTGTACTTGAAGAAGAGAAGTACACATCCCCACATTCATCTGAGTTGGTTTTCACCTCTGCAGAAGGAGCATCATCAGATCCCTTTTCTTTATCAGGAGCTTTAGATTTACAGTCCCTTTTGTAGTGACCTTCCTTTCCGCATTTCCAACACACCACCTTTACAGGTTTTCCTCGAGATTTATATCTCCCTCTAGATTTAGGTCTCCCACTCGATGACTTATTTTTTATTTTGTTCTGGGACCGTCATCGTATAGACAAGGCATCACCATTATGGCTTTCCATATTTTTCCCGTTGGGTTGTGTTATATTCTTTCCACGACTAGCCCACATAGTTAATGGGGGTTTAGAGGGGGGGCGGAGCCCCCATTCGTTGTGCTGATTGCATAGCAGGGGGGTCACAGGGGGTTTGAGGCGTGCAGGTAACCCCACTATATGGGTGGAGCCACCTATGGTTTTGCGCATGATTTTTTCACATGGTTTTGGACGCGATGGTTTTCGGTCCATGGTTTTGGACGATATGGTTTTCGGTCCATGGTATTGGATGCTCTGACATGTATAAATATGTATTGTAACATTGAAAGGAACATAATGAAAAATCAAGCTGGTAGTCCCGGTTTTGTGATCGAGGGGAAAATATCTGTGTATATGTGTTTTATGTGTTATGCTCTCGCATTGTTTACTTTTTGTGTTTTAGAATTCGTATACAGGTAATTTCTGCACAGTGTTAAAACCTACATTTGGTATCAGAGAAGTTTTGGCTTCAAGGGGATGCCTTTGCTGCTGAGGGGTTTCACTCGGGCCTGTGGCAGACCCTGTTCAGTGGGAGATCTTTGAGATCAATTCTGGTGGTGAAAGAAGATGGCAAGCAGTAGAAATATAGAGATCGAAAAATTTAATGGTCAGAGTTTTGAGTTGTGGAAACTCAAGATGGAGGATTTGTTGGTGGACAAGGATCAGTGGATCACAGTAGATCTGGGCATTAAACCAACGGGAGTGTCCGATGAAGAATGGAAGAAGTTGGATTGGAAGGCAAAGAGCACAATACGATTGTGTGTCTTAGATTTAATATTGCTGAATGTATCAGGGGAAGCTACGATGAAGGCTTTGTGGGACAAGTTAAAGACTTCATACCAATCTAAGTCTCTAGTGAATAAACTATTCCTACGGAAAAAGTTGTATAACTTGAGGATGAAAAATGGAGACTCAGTAACAGAGCATCTGAACGCATTTAATATTGTGGTAATTAAGTTAGCATCTGTTGATATTAAAATTTCAGATGAAGATAAGTGCATCAGTTTGTTGTGTTCTCTAATAGATTCGTGGGATAGTATGGTTATTGCAATAGGTAGCAATGCAACTACCTTGCAGTTTGATGAAATAGTCTCATCCTTGCTGACGAAGGAGATGAGACAGAAAAATATGAAGAGCCAGAATGGTGATGCCTTGTCTGTACAAGGGCGGTCCCAAAATAGAAACAAAAATAAGTCATCAAGTGGGAGATCTAAATCTCCAGGAAAGCCTATAAAGGTGGTGTGTTGGAAATGCGGAAAGGAAGGGCACTATAAAATGGACTGTAAATCTAAAGCTCCCGATAAAGGAAAGGGATATGATGATGTTCCTTCTGCAGAGGCAAAAACCACCTGAGATGAAAGTGGGGATGCGTACTTGGCTTCTTCAAGTACTGATGAGCCTCATAAATGGGTAATTATATGGGCTCATTTTTCTTCCTAACCTAGTCAAACCAACCATTCTCTTAGCTTATTACATGATTTTCTAATTATATTTATGCTTATAGAGTGAGTTGAGTTAGTTATTGTGCCATGTGGTCTAATGTGCATTTAATGCAGATTATTGATGATTTTCAAAGTTAAAGTCAAGGATCCAGTCGACAAATGGTAGCAATAACTCGAAGGGGACATAGGAGAGGACTTATAGGAGGGAATCCCCCTCATTTATTACTCCTCACTTTGAATTCTCCTTCATTTAGCTTGGAGTACAAGCAGCCGAATCATGCAGCAGGGCAAGTGGAGGATGACTGATGATTATCTCAAGTTTTGGGAGTCAAGCCTCCTTGATTTTAAGGAAGTTGTTGGTAGCTTCATTTTTATAAGTAGAGAGGCCTAGGGCCTCACTAGGGTCGAATTTTTGTTGGATTTTTTCTTATGTAAACTCTGCTCAATTTTGAGCTCATTATTTTGTGACAGTTTCATGTAATCTTGTTATTGTTTTGAGAATAAAGATGGAATCCTTTTTGAGCTAGAACTGAGTTACCTCAGAGGGCTGAAGCTCTTGGGTTAGGGCCCAATCCAAGCAGCCGAGCTCCTCTTTACTTGTATCTATATTCTTTGTTTCAGTTTGTAGATTAGTTTGTTGTTAGATGTATTTCTTTTATGGTTAATAATAGGTTGCTTTTGATGATTTAGTAGTTTGCTTCCATTTGTGCTTTCTATAGTAGGTTAAACAGTGATCAAAAAAGATTCAAAAGGCTAGCAACAGTGCCTTGGCCTCTCCTCCTCCCTTTGGGACCATGATTTGAGGCAAGGACCCTTTTGCTGCCCCAAAAAAGCAGATTTTCCTCCTTCATAGGACTTCCAGTATTTGCAGCTTTTTAGAAGGTTAATAGTCCAGTCTTGCTTCACTTTAGATATTCTTCAACATGCTTACTTCCTGATTTTCAATAGTCTTCTTTCATGCTTTCCTTTCCTACAGTATTTCTCAACATTTCCTTTCATAGATCATATTTTAGACACTTTTTATTCAAAACTTTGTTTTTCCTCAATACATTCACTTCACTTGTTGCTTGATTCCTTGGTTGACTGTCAGTTCCTATGCAACAAATCTCTTCCAGTAGTAGCCTAGGTTATCAGCATAGTTCATTTGAGAAAAAGTAGACTAGTCATTTCTTTTCCTTTCAGGTTCTACATTTCCTTGCTTTCCTTTTCAATTCTGCAAATTTCATTTTAGAAAGTTCATTTCAGTTAGTTACAATCTATTTTGTTCAATCAATTTCAGTTTTGCAGGTACTATTAGTGTGGGGAAAAAAGAAACAAAAACCAACAAAAAAGATTTCGTTTCATGCCTCATAGGAATAGAGATAAGTTAGGAAAATTCTTGCCCAACACCCCCACTACTTCACATAGCCAACCTTCTCTCTTCTTCAGTGGCTGCGATCAAGATGAACTCTTAGCTGAACAGCCAAACATATTTGAAGAACCTATAAGGCAAGAAGAAGAAGAAAACATCCGTCTGGAGCCAATGGTCGAAAACAGAAATTCTAGGGGGAATGGAGAGAGAATAAAGGGTACCTTTCCCATTCGGGAGACCAATGGGGATACCAAAATGAAGAATATAAGCCCTTCTGCCCTACCTCATTTCCATGGTCTAACTACAGAAGATCCTGACACCTTCTTGTTTGAGTTTGTTGTCATCTATCGAATTTATGACTATGCAGAAGATGAGCAAAAGTTGAAACTGTTCCCTTCTACTCTCAAGGATGTAGCACTATGCTGGTTCATGGGATTACCTAGCAATAGCATCACAACTTGGGCTTAGATGCAGCAGGACTTTAACAACAAGTATTGAGACTATTGTAGGTCAAAAGATACTAAAGAAAAAATCTTCTGAATGACCATAGGAGGTGATGAGTCCCTGGAAGACTATGAAGAGAGGTTCTGGCTTAGTTACAAAAGGCCCAGGTGTACACTTGACACTGAGTCTCTGAAGCTGGTCTTGCTCAGGGGAATTTGGGAAGATCTTCTAGACACCCTCCATTTGCTAGCTGGGGGAGACATCTACCAACTACCCTATGAGGACATAAATACTTTTTTAGAAACCATTCTAGGGCAGCCAGAAAGAAGGGTAGGGAGAGTCAACCCATAGCCAGTACCTCCTCCTCCAACTCATCCATCAAAGGAGAAATTGGAAACATTCGGGAAGACTTCAAGAGTGAGATGCTGCAGACTCTTGCCATGTAAGTGGACACCTTACATATCAAGAGAAAAAAAGAGGAAGCAGAGAGGGATTTGGCCAATTTTTGTTGTAGATGCACCAGGAGGCATCTTAGGAATGAATGTCCATTGAACTCTGTAGAGGTTTGTTTAGTCTGTGAAGAAAATAATTCTACAGATAAGTGCCCTTCCTTGCTCAGACTTAAAGCTGTATATCAAGGGGCTGAGGGAGTCACTGAACAGCTCTATTACATAAACCAAAGAAGGCCACATGGACCTAGACCATACCAGCAGGGGGTCCAAGGGACATCTCAGGCATACTACAACCCCAACCAAGTTCCCTCCATTCCTTCTTGGGGTCCCCTTGCTCATCCTTCCTAGTTCACACCACCTCCTTTGTCCTTCAAATCTCAATATCATGCCCAACCAGCCACCCATTCTTTTCAATCCTATGCTCAGTCGTAGCCTTAGTGGTATGCATCTCATCAGGGATGGAGGCCCCAATACAACTCTCTTCCCCCTCTTATGCTTCTACCACCTACCCAACCACAACTGTTACCTTCTACTCCACCAAGGAAACCCTAGATGCCTACCCAGCCAAATTCGAACCTAAACAACAGATAGGTTCAACAAGTGTATAGTGGGGAACCATCATGTCCGACTTATGCTGCAGAGATTCAAGAAATCAGCTTGCAATCTGGGAAAGTTCTCCCAGATAGCTAGCCTCCACCTAGGGAGGCTGAGGAAGATAAAGAGGAAAGAAAAGCTAAAGCAAATCCACCCTTTCCTGAGAGACTATCCGTGACAGTCCAACCTACCCCAGAAGAGACTGAAATCCTGGGAGAATTGAAACATTTATGTGTAAATATACCACTTCTCCAAGCCATAAAAGATGTGCCTATCTACAATAGGTTGATCAAAGAGAAGTGCTTTAGGCATCCAGGAAGGTGCAAGAGAGATGCCCCAACCATCAATGTCATAGGACAATTATCTGACCTGATGTTGGGGCAGGTAATCTGTCCAAAATATTTGGACCCTGGAAGCCTAATAGTTGATGTCCACATCAATGGTACAATGATCCTGCATACCTTGATTGATCTGGGAGCTGCCATTAATGTGATGACAAAGGACACAATGCTCAAACTCAACGTCCAAGGCTCCTTGAGGAAGACCACAACAATGCTATAGCTAATAGACCACTCCACAGTGACCACTGAGGGAATTGTAGAAGATGTGATGGTCTCCATTGATTCTTAGGAGTACCTTGCTGATTTCTTATTTCTCTAGCCAAAGGCAAAGTTCACTGGGTATCCTCTCATTCTGGGAAGACCTTGGTTGGCTACAGCCAATGCCTACATAAGTTATCGAGCTGGGAACATGACCATAAATAATGGGCACATGTCCAAGCAGCTAATCCTATATCCTCCTGCCCAACCCTGGCTAGAACATGATCTACCTCTCTGGTTGGAGGAGGAATATGAGGATGAAGTTTATTTCACACCACTTTGTACATTAGAAACTTCCATTAGGGGGAAATCACAAGATGAGGATGATATGATCGAAAATTTGATTCAGAATCCACCCTGTGTATCACCATTAGAAGACATAGTAAGAGAAATCCAAAACAACCCCTCAACTAATCTTTGTGTGGCTAATCCTACTCCTCCCCGTGTCAAAAATCTAGAGTTTGACCCAGAAAGAACATTGAAAATCAATCCATCCCTATCTACTTCCCAAGAGAAGGATCTATGCAGCCTGCTGAGAAAACATCTAGATGCCTTTGCCTAGAGTTATAAGGAAATTAAGTGAGTGCACCTTTCAGTTTGTACTCATCATACATACATCAAGGAATATCGCAAACTAGTCAGGAAGCCTCAAAAGAGGATGAATCCCGCACTTAAAGATATTGTTAAGGAAGAACTACAGAAATTTCTTGATGCAGGATTCATCTATCCCATTTCTGATAGTGAATGGGTCTCTTCTTTGGAGCTAGTGCCAAAAAAAATGGTAAGTGGAGAATCTGTGTTGACTATTGGGAATTGAACAAAATTGCTAAAAAGGACCATTTTCTTTTACCTTTCATAGATCAAGTGTTAGACAGTCTAGCAGGGAAAAAGTTTTTCTCTTTCCTAGATGGGTTTAGCGCATACAATCAGATTCAAATCAGCGCGAAAGACCAAGATAAGACCACTTTCACTTGTCCTTGGGGTACCTTTGCATATCAGGTGCTTCCTTTCGGTTTGTGCAATGCTCCAGCCACTTTCCAAAGAGCGATATTGAGTATATTTTCTGAACTGGTTCATGATGTAGTAGAAATATACAGGGATGATTTTGCTCCTTATGGTTCTGAGTTTCAGGAAGCTTTATCTAACATAGGAAAAGTTCTAGATAAGTGTATTGAGATGAACCTGTCCCTCAGTCTAGAAAAATGTGAGTTTTTGATGATTGAAGGGACCGTGTTAGGTCATGAAATATTTAAACAAGGACTTCAGGTGGACCCCAACAAAATTGCCATCATCCAAAGGGTCCCACCTCCTTAGAAGGTGAGAGATGTCAGAAGTTTCCTAGGCTTAGCTGGATATTACAGAAGATTCATTAAAGATTTTAGCAAGCTAGCCTCTCCTTCGTTTGGCCTCTTAGGAAAAGATGTTGAGTTCAAATGGTCGGAAAACTGTCAAGACACTTTAGATACCTTGAAGAGCAAGCTAGTGACTGCCCTAATTCTCAGAGGCTCAAACTGGGCCCTACCTTTCCACATTCACACAGATGCCTCGAACAAAGCAATAGGAGTAGCCTTAAGACAAATTGATGAAAATTTACCTTATGCCATATACTTTATAAGCAAAAACTTGTCAAGGGTAGAGTTAAACTATACAGTGACCGAGAAGGAACTCCTAACTGTCGTGCATTCCTTAAAGAAACTCAAACATTATATCACATGCTATCAAACCTTTGTGCACACTAATCATGATACAATTAGATATGTAATGAACAAACCAGATGTAAATGCTCACATTATTAGATGGTTGTTTTTACTGCAGCAGTTTGATTTGACCATTATTGATAAGCCTGGTAAAGAAAATGTTGTTGCTGACTTTTTGTCTAGAGTAAATTTGCCTGCAGGTGAAGAAGGAATGGTGGATGACCAAATGTCGGATGAGCACCTATTTTCTATATCAGTACTCTCTCCATGGTTTGTTGATATAGCAAACTACTTTTTTTCGACACAATTCCCACCACAGTTGTCCTCAAAGGAGAAGAGCAAGATAGTAAGGAAAAATGCCCCTTTCACCTGGATTGGGGGCAATCTATTCAAACTTGGCCTAGATCAGATCTTGAGAAGATGTATTAGGGAGGAGGAAGTCTTTGACATCCTCCTAACCTGTCATGACTGGCCTTGTGGAGGTCATTTTCTAGAAAAAAGAACGGCCTTCAAGATACTACAAGTAGGCTACTACTGGCCCACTCTTCATTAGGATGTGAGGAGATATATAAGCTAGTGTGATCGGTGTCAGAGGACGGGGAAACCAACTCCAAAGGATGAGATGCCCATGCAACCTCAAGTGACCTTTGAGCCATTTGAGAAATGGGGCATGGACTTTGTGGGTCCTAGTAGCCCTCCTTCAAAGCAGAACCAATACATCATTGTGTGCACCAATTACCTGACAAAGTGGGCAAAGACAAAAGCTACCAAAGAAGAGACAGAGGAAAAAGTAGCTAACTTTTTGAGAGAAAACATATTCTACAAGTACGGGTATCCAAGAGAGTTGGTCACAAATCAAGGCAATCAGTTCACTTCCAATTTGATTGAAGACCTGCTCACACATCATAAGATCAAGCACAGGACTTCCAACCCTTACCATCCACAAGCCAATGGGAAAGTGGAGGTCACTAACAGAGCATTGGAAGGGATCCTGACCAAAGTAGTGAGCAGTAGCAGAAAAGATTGGGCTGATAGATTAGTTGAGGCCACGTAGGCCTACAACACAACACGGAAGACCACCATAGGGTTCACACCCTATGAATTGGTCTATGGGAAGAAGGCTTTGCTATCAATAGAATTTGAGTTCAATACACTAAGGATGGTAGCTCAGCTATACCTAGACATCAGCCACACACAAAAGGAGAGATTACTTTAGCTCAATGGATTGGATGAATACAGATTGCAAGCCCTTCTCCACACAGAGGTAGTCAGCTTCAGAGGAAGATATGGCATGAAAAAAATATCAAGGAGAAGCAATTCCAAGAAGGAGATTTGGCACTACTCTATGATTCAAGAAACAAATATTTCAAAGGCAAGCTGAGGACAAGATGGCTGGGACCCTACACTGTGGAGAAATGTAATGACAATGGTTTAATTCTGATTAGAACCATTGATGATGAAGTTATCCCCATGCTTGTAAATGGACATCGGTTGAAAGTCTACAAGAAACCCCTCTCCAAGTGAGATTTTACTGAAGGTATGAATAAGACAAGGATGGTAGTGGAGCATGTCTTGGCTTCCACCTCATCCACTCACTGAATAAAAATATAAAATAATAAGGACTCGAGTGAAAACCTCCATGATGCGCTTGAGTCCCATCCTTGGGTTGAAAATCTCTTCTGAGGTGGCCTAGTGATTTCAAAAAAAAGAGAAAAAGAATAATATCCCTGGGTGAAAACCTCCCTTGGAGGCACCCAGGGCAGGCAATTAGCGTGCAAACCTCTCTGAAGCGCCCTAGTTTTTTTTCAACAAAAAAAAACAAAAAACAAAAAACAAAAAACAAAAAAATAAGAGAGGAAGCAACACCATCCACCTCACCTGAAGCCTACCCACTACCTCTCCATCCTTATTTATACCTATGGCATCATTCTCAAGCTCCAGGCATGGGAAGAAGCTGAAGTTTCAAAGGGAGAAGCAGCTATAGGAGCTCCTGTAGGAATTCCTGTAGCAGTTGATCCCATCAAAACCTAGCACCAGCAGCAGGAGAATGCACACATGAAGGTTGAGAAGAAACCTGAAGCTCAAACCCAGCCAGAGAAGAACTTGCACAAGACACAGCCACACATCAGAAAGCAGGCAGCATGCATCAAAAGAAATAAAGGTATGCAATAGAGAGAAGAGCCACAACACCTCACAACCAATACATTCAAATCACAGGTAAGTAACTAAATCGCTCCTCTGTTTGCATTTGTGTAATTAGAAGTCATGAAAAAGAAACAAGATGGTTGAGGTTGAATGAGGGAAAGGTGGCCAGTTAACTTGGCCACCTTCATCTAGTTGACTCCACTCATCCGAGATGTCACCCACACATGTGCATAGTCAACTCCAGCACAAGATGCCAAAGACATGTAGTGGAGGAAGTGTGAAATCCGATGCAATGATGGGAGAAGATTACGAGGAGAAGCAATGATGACCAAGCAGGTAGGGAACAATGGTCTGAATATGGCCAACATATACCTTGCCAACTCACCCCTCATCACTGGAAATATCCGTAATGGGTAACAAGTACTCCTCCCCAAGCACTCTCACCACCTTTTCCTTCATTCTCTCCTCATAACTCAGCTACAACAATCTCCTCATGCCCCCACATCCTCGTAACGATCATCCTTGATCGATCTCTCCCATATTCCTGCTCTCGATGTTTTCTATAGGAGCACCTACAGGAATTCTACAGGAGGGAGAGCGGGCTTCTACAAGAGGGGTAGTGAGTTATTTTGATTGGATAAAACACGATTTTTTTCATGATTCTCCATCTGAAGAGGTAGGGTTCATGCATGCCCCCTATTGAATATCAATATATGCAAGAAGTGGTTTCAATTTGAGGAGGAAATAAGTCTTTAAGAGAGGAGAAAATACATAAAAAAAAAAAAAAATTGCTTATTTAAAAAAAAAAAACGTAGTCTCCTCTATTTCTCTGTTTTTCTCAAAATTTGTTGTCTCCATCTCCACATTCGGTTTCATAAGAATATAAAAAAAATGATAGGAGGGTTTATGAGAAAGGAGCCCACTAACTCCACTAGGCTCGATGCACATCCACAAGTGGTGGACATCTTCACAAGGGAAAATTGGATTAATTTATTTGAGAAATTCCAAGGGTTTGATGATGAAATTGCCCAAGAGTTTTCTTTCTCTCTGGTACCCCACATAAGAACTCATGCCACTATCACCTTTAGAGGTCTTTCCATGGAGATAACCCCTAAATTCATCAGTAGGGTCACTACCCTTCCTCTTGGGCTACCTTGGAGTAAGGATGAAAAACCAATTGGCTAGGTTGCCAAAAAAATATTTTTCCAAAACAATGAAACCCATGTAGAGGATAAAAATGGCATTAGAAGGGCTAGCATACCATATCCTTGGGATGAAGTTAGCTATCAAATAATCAAATACATTTCTTGTGATCGGAGGTACAACATTGTCTATGGTTATCACTTTAGGATCCTCCATGAATTAAGGTATGGCATGGATACTCTAGCACCTCAGAAGCTCAGTATCCCCTACTTCCTCTTGTAGTCTGTCATTGACTCCAGCACTCAGGTTTAAGTAGGAAATTCAGAGCAGCTAGCTCACCATGGGTGAATCAAAATGCTAGTGGAGGAAGCCCTCCATACATTTACACTCCCTATAGCATGGTAAGTCTTCCGAAACATGACAGTTAAGGATGACATAAAGGCCTTAACCTATGACGTCAGTCCTACTGGTAGTGAGGATGAAGAGCAGCAAGGGGGAGAAGGTGAAGCCACTGGTGACTTAGCAGAACAAGAAAGGAAGGAGGAAGACTTTGAAATGGAGGAAGAGAGAGCTGAAGAAACATAGCAGAAAGAGACAGAAAAAGAGACAGAGGGAGGAGAAAAAGAGGTAGACAATGCAGAACGAGGAGAAGAGTCCCCTGAGACTCTGGAAAGGGAGGCAGTAGCTGCCCTTACCTCAGTACACTAATCAAGCCAAAGAAAAAGAGGAAAAGACAGGCCTCCATGTATTTCAGGGCTAGGAAGAGCACAAAATTTGCAATTCCACTATTCTTTGAATTAGAGAAAGAGAGAATAAGAACATAGAGGTGGATGCAAATAGCCAAATCCAAGGGAGTTGAGGATGTTGGCCATATGGAAAACAAACTCAGAGAAATGAGCAAAGAGTTGAGTGCTATTAGAAACAGGGAAGCAATTTCAAAAGGCCACCTTGAAACTAAAAATGAATTGTTAAGGAGGTAGCTGCAAGAGAAGGAGACTCAATTGGCATGCATGGCGAGCTTATCCATGAAGGCATTGCAATGTAGAACACCAACAAAATCCTATGGCCGTTATCTCAAGGACCAATGGTTACAATTCAAGATAAAGACTTTGGCACAAAGAGGTACAATGCCTTTCCAAGATTATAGGTAGTTTATGGATCTGTGTGACCAAAGCACATCAGAGGATAAGGCAAAGATGGCAGAATTCTACCGACATAACATGGCCCTCACAGACATGAATGTTTGGGACCCCAATGCCAAGCTAGGGGACCTACAATTAATGGCCATGGCCTCATGGATGAACCATGAAGAAATGAGGGCAGCAGAGATAAAAGGATTGATGGTAAAGGAGCATAATGAGCCACTAATGATAAGAGCTAAGCCATCAGATCCTATGGCACTCATAAGCACACACAACCTACTTGCTAATGGCCCTCAAATTGCCCCTAGATATCTCACCAATCAGGCACAAGCCATTACAAAGTTTGAGGATATGCAAAGGCTACATGGGGATGACTCTGTGCATGCATGCATTAGGAGATGGAACACCTTACCACACAGTCTGCAGATCAGGGAATATCATTCGCCTATGAAGCTGAAGGAGGCATTGAGAAGAGTGTCAATATACAAGCACTCCATCCAAAGGCTGCAGGTCAACTGGATTGGCCTCAAACTAAGTCCTCCACTATTGTTAGGCATGCTGGAAGGCAGAAGGGAAGAAGAAGAGGAAGAATAGTGAAGGAGATAGACAGGAAGGTGGGATTCTATGGCAAAGAAGAGTAGACCACATCAGAAGCTCGAGATGCTAGGGAGGCCACCAAGGGCATAAAAGATGAGGAGATTGACTAAGTTGCTCAGAGGATGAGCAACACTTTCAGTAGGGGGTGATGATGAGCCTCATAAATGGGTAATTATATGGGCTCATTTTACCTCCTAACCTAGTCAAACCAACCATTCTCTTAGCTTGTTACATGATTTTCTGATTATATTTATGCTTATAGAGTCAGTTGAGTTAGTTATTGTGCCATGTGATCTAATGTGTATTTAATGCAAATTATTGATGATTTTCGAAGTCAAAGTCAAGGATCTAATGGAAAAATGGCAGAAATAGCTTGAAGGGGACAAAGGAGAGGACTTATAGGAGGGAATCCCCCTCATTTATTACTCCTCACTTCAAATTCCCCTTCATTCAACTCAGAGTACAAGCAGCCGAATCATGTAGTCGGGCAAGTGGAGGATGAGAGATGATTATCTCGAGTTTTGGGAGCCAAGCCTCCCTAATTTTAAGGAAGCTATTGGTAGCTTCATTTGTATAAGTAGAGAGGCCTAGGGCCTCACTAGGGTTGGATTTTTATTGGATTTTTTCTTATGTAAACTCTGCTCAATTTCGAGCTCATTATTTTGTGACAGTTTCATGTAATCTTGTTATTGTTTTGAGAATAAAGATGGAATCCTTTTTGAGCTGGCACTGAGTTACCTCAGAGGGCTAACGCTCTTGTGTTAGGACCCAATACAAGTAGCGAAACTCCTCTTTACTTCTATTTGTATTCTTTGTTTCAGTTTGTAAATTATTTTGTTGTTAGATGTATTTCTTTTATGGTTAATAATAGGTTGCTTTTGATGATTTAGTAGTTTTCTTCCATTTGTGCTTTCTATAACAGGTTAAACAGTGATCAAAAAAGATTCAAAAGGCTAGCAATAGTTCCTTGGCCTCTCTTCCACCCTTTGGGACCATGATTTGAGGCAAAGACCCTCTTGCTGCCCAAAAAACACAGATTTTCCTCCTTCATAGGACTTCTAGTGTTTGCAGCTTTTTAGAAGGTTAATAGTCCAGTCTTGCTTTGCTTTAGATCTTTCATCGTGCTTACTTCCTAATTTTCAATAGCATTCTTTCATGCTTTCCTTTCCTACATTATTTCTCAACATTTCCTTTCATAGATCATAGTTTAGACACTTTTTATGCAAAACTCTGTTTTTCCTCAATACATTCACTTCACTTTTTGCTTGATTTATTTGGTTGACTGTCAGTTCCTCTGTAGTAGATCTATTCCAGCAGTGGCCTAGCTTATCAAAAATCACACCATCCATCTAATCCATACCCTATTGGTCTCCCAAACCTCATCTCAATTTTGTCTTATGTTCCTGCATTTTTCCTAGGATTTCTTCCTCTCTCCTTGAGCAAATCCAATCATCTTTCTCTCTACTAGTGGTTCATGGTAGACAATAGGAACCCTAACACCCCATTCCAACCTTCACCCACCTTTTTCAGCCCCACTCACACTCTCAAAACAATGAAAACTGCTCTCGTCCTCCTGTAGAACGCTGTTTTTCCTCCTATAGATTTCCTATGTCCTCCTGCAGATTTTCCTGTAGGCTTTCTTTTGAAGGCTGAGTGTGGGAAGATCCTCCAGAAGGCCACCTGAGACCTCCTAGGACCCATCCACACCATCCTACATCCTCTCAAATGCCAAAACCACCCTCCAATGCCACCGATTCACTGCCACACTCACACACAATAAATTACATGCATGTGAATTTCACATAAAAATACATAAAAATCCAAAGATATGTTTTTTTGCTTATTTACTTCCAGAAATAACATTGTTAGATGTTGTTTACTTCCTTGAGTAGGTAATGGCATTCCTTTCATGGTTTTCATAGTGCTTTATGAAAAAGTAGAATTAGTTGGTTAATTAGGATTTACTAGGTTTGCTTTACATTTCAGCTTTTCTCCTTTCTACAGTTAGAATAACATCTGTAGAGTAATATTTCTTTCCTTCCATCACATATATAGCTTCTTTTAGAATCCATAGAAGTTGGTTTGAGCTCCTAGTGATCTCGCTCCGGCTAACCAAGTGACAACCTACAGTGAGAACTAGTACTTGTGCATACAGCACCGACGCTTCCAAGTTTGTTATGAACTACCGGGTTGATAAGAGTAAAGTAGGCAGCCCAGGAGTTGTAACATTATTGCTACAATACTGGTGCTCACCAGGTACACATGTAGATCATGAGGCATGGTTGATTGACTCAGGTGCATCCTTTCGCTTCACTCCCCATAGAGAGTGGTTCTGTGAGTATGAGAAATACGGTGTTGGTGACGTCTTCTTAGGGGATGCTAGGAAGGCTAGAATCGTTGGTTACAGAAAAGTAAAGTTGAATTTGCAAGGTGGAAGGGTTAGAACACTTCCATGTGTTCTGCATATTCCTGCATTGGCAAAAATCTGATTTCTGTAAGCAAGTTGGATCATGCATGTGTAAAAACAGTTTTTGAGAATGATACTTGCAAGATGGTTCGGGAAGCACTGGTATTGATGCGGGGAATTCAAATTGGAATTATGTACAAGCTGCAAGGTAGCATAGTTATTGATGGGTGCAATAGTTCTATGGTTCCTGAAAGTGGAGTAGAAAATCTAGTGGTCTCTGGAGAGAAGACCATGTTGTGGCATCAAAGGCTAGGACATATTGGAGAGAAGCGCCTTCGAATACTTCATGGTAAAGGTATGGTAGAAAGTATGAGTAATAGCTCTCTGGATTTTGATTTCTGTGAAGATTTTGTATATGGGAAGAAGAATCGGGTGAGTTTCCCCTCTTGCGGTAAGAGGGAGAAACAGATATTAGATCTTGTGCACAGTGATGTGTTTGGACCTGTGAAGGTTCCATCATTGGGTAAGTCTATGTACTATGTATCATTTATAGATTACTTCTCAGAGAATACATGGTTATATTTCCTTAAGAAGAAATATAAATTCTTTGACATGTTTAAAGAATTTAAGGCTCTAGTGGAAAACCAGATAAAGAAGAAGATAAAGGTGCTGAGGACAGATAATGGTAGATAGTTTTGCAGTAAGGAATTTGAAGAATTTAGTAAGAAGTGTGGTATAGCATGGTAGAAGACTACTCCATATACACCTCAAAAAAATGGAGCTGCAGAAAGAATGAACAAGACGTTGATGGAAAGGGCAAGAAGCATGCTCAGTGGTGTCGGGTTAGGACAAGAATTTTGGGCAGAGGCAATGGAGATATCATGTTACCTAGTCAACAGATCACCTTCATCAGCATTAAAGGATAAAACTCCATAAGAGGTATGAATTGGTAAGAAACCCTCTCTTTCACATCTAAGGGTATTTGGATGTGACGCATATGTACATGTTCAAAAGGAGAAATGAACCAAGTTGGATAGTAAATATGAAAAGTGCATCTTTATTGGGTATAAGGATGGTTTAAAGGGTTATAAGCTTTGGAACCCAGTAACAAGGAAGATTGTGTACAACGGAGATGTGGTGTTTAAAGAGGTGAAAAATGTTATTAAACATGAAGATCAACCAAAGGAATCTGAGAAGATAGAGTTTGATCTAAAGGAGGAAGAATCAGACTCTAAGCAGAGGAGGAATCAGAAGATGAAGAGACACAAACTCTGGGTTTGAGAAGATCAATTTGAGAAAGTGGGTAGCCAGAAAGGTATAGTCCATATGCTTTCTGTTCAAATTTTGCTTTATCTATTACTGATGATGATCCTAGAACTGTGAAGGAAGCAGTAGATTCAGAGGATGGAAAACTATAGAAAGAGGCCATGGTTGATGAAATGGCATCTTTGCACAAAAATGAGGGTTGGGATCTAGTGGAGTTGTCGGATGGAAGGAAACCCATTGGCAGCAAATGGGTGTTGAAGAAGAAGACAAATGAAGAAAGAAAGGTGGACAAATACAAAGCTCGGTTGGTAGCAAAAGGTTATTCCTAGGTGCCAGGAATTGATTTTGGTGATATTTTTTCTCCTGTTGCCAAGGTAACTTCTATTAGATTAATTTTAGCTGTTTTTGAGGTAGAACAGATGGATGTGAGGAAAACATTCCTTCATGGGGATATGGAAGAGGAGATATACATGAAGCAACCTGAAGGTTTTGTGGTGAAGGGTAAGAAATAAATGGTATACAAGTTAAAGAACTCTCTGTATGGGTTAAAACAGTCACCAAGGATGTGGTATTAGAAATTTGATACATATATACGGCGTCTTGGCTTCACCAGAAGTAAAGCAGATCACTGTGTGTATTTTAAATAATTGGTGACCATGTTATTTATCTGGTCTTGTATGTGGATGATATGTTGCTGGTTGGAAATGACAAAGAAATTATCCAAGATTTGAAGACCCAATTGTCCTCCAAATTCGACATGAAATATCTTGGTGCTGCAAACTATATTTTGGGCATGGAAATTAAAAGAGACTGGGAAAAGAGGAAGCTCTGGTTAAACAAGAGGAAGTATGTCGAGAAAATATTGCAAAGGTTTAATATGCATGATAGTAAACTGGTGAAGGTTCCTATTCCTGTAGGTGTAAAGTTATTTGTTGAACAATGTCCCAAGACACAAGAAGAGGAAGAGGACATGTCCCGTGTTCCATATGCAAGTGTAGTCGGAAGCCTAATGTATGCAATGGTATGTATTAGACCAGAAATTGCACATGCAGTGGGAGTATTGAGCAAGTTTATCTCAAAACCAGGGAAGGAGCATTGGACAGCAATGAAGCAGGTTTTCAGGTATTTTTGTGGCATTAGTGATTATGGTTTATGCTACCAAGGAAGACCAGGATTGGATAGAGTGTTGGATATTCGTGGCTTTTTTGATGCAGACTGGGCTGGAGATCTGGATCAAAGAAGATCTACAAGTGGGTATGTTTTTAACCTATTTGGAGGTGCAGTCAGTTGGATGAGTAAGAAACAATCTGTAGTGGCACTATCAACTATAGAGGCAGAATACATGGCATCCACTCATGCAAGAAAGGAAGTAGTTTGGTTTCAGAGATTGTGTTCAAGTATGGGGTTAGTACAGGGAGCTATAAGGATAGGCTGTGACAGCCAAAGTGCAATTTTCTTGGCAAAGAACCTTGCATATCATTCAAAGACAAAGCACATTGATGTTCAGTATCACTTTGTGAGGAATATGATAGAATACAAAAAGGTGTTGCTGGTAAAGATGGACACTTTGAAGAATACTGCAGATGCATTGAAAAAATCTGTGAGCTTTGAGAGGTTCTATTGGTGTAGAGAAACAATGGGCATTGTAGGGCCAGATAAATGACTAAGCTCTCTTGTGGCCCCCCATGGAAAGAAAACAAAAAGTGGGAGAATGTTGAGTTGTGTACTATTCTTTCGACGACTAGCCCACGTAGTTAACCGGGGGGTTAGAGGGAGGGCGGAGGGCCCCGTTTGTTGCACCAATTGTGTAGCGAGGGGGTCACACGAGGTTTGAGGGGTGTAGGTAACTCCACTCTATGGGGTTTGGGGCAGTGCCCCAGAAAACATTGGTTTTGGACCCTATGTTAGTTGGGGGGAGCCACCTATGGTTGTGTGCATGATTTTCGCACATGGTTTTGGATGCGATGGTTTTCGGTCCATGGTTTTGGATGTGATGGTTTTCGGTCCATTGTATTGGATGCTTCACCATGTATAAATATGTATTGTAACATTGAAAGGAACATAATGAAAAATCAAGCTGGTAGTCCCGGTTTTGGGATCCAGGGGAAAATATTTGTGTATATGTGTTTTATGTGTTATGCTCTCACATTGTTTATTCTCTGTGTTTTAGAATTCGTATGCAGGTAATTTCTGTATAGGGTTAAAACTTACATTTCCATCTCATCTCCCCCATCAGCAAGGATGAGACTATTTCATCAAACTGCAAGGCAGTTGTATTGCTACCTATTGTAATAACTAGACTATCCCACGAATCTAGTAGAGAACTGTGCAACAAACTGTTGCACTTATCTTCATCTAAAATTTTAATATCAATAGATAATAACTAACTTACCACAGTATTAAATGCGTTCAGATGCTCTGTCACCAAGTCTCCATCTTTCGTCCTCATGTTATACAGATTTTCCTCAAGAATAGTTTATTCACTAGAGACTTAGATTAGTACAAAGTCCCTAACTTGTCCCACAAAGCCTTAGCCATAGCTTCCCATGATACATTCAGCAATACTGAATCTGAGACACACAATCATATTATGCTCTTTTCCTTCTGATCTAACTTCTTCCATTATTCATTAGAAACTCCTGTTTGTTTAGTACCCGGATCTACTGGGATCCACTGATCTTTATCCACCAATAGATCCTCCATCTTGAGTTTCCACAACTCAAAACTCTGACCATTAAATTTCTCAATCTCTATCTTTCCACTTCTCTCCATCTTCTTTCACCACCAGAATTGATCTCATAGATCTCCCACTGAACAGGGTCTACCATAGGCCCGAGTGAAACCCCTCAGCAACAAAGGCGTCCCCTTGAAGCCAAAACAACTCTGATACTAGATATAGGTTTTAACCCTATACAAAAATTACTTGCATACGAATTCTAAAACACAGAAAATAAACAATGTGAGAGCATAACACACAAAACACATATACATAGAGGTTTTCTGCTATATCCCAAAACCATGACTACCAGCTTGATTTTTCATTATGTTCCTTTCAATGTTATAGTACATATTTATACATGCCAAAGAATCCAATACCATGGACTGAAAAACCATCACGTCCAAAACCATTGGGTTACCTACACACCTCAAAACCCCTGTGACTTGCCCCGCTATGCAATTGACACAACGAAGCGGGGCCTCTGCCCCCCTTCTAACCCCTCGGTTAACTACGTGGGCTAGTCATCGAAATATTATAACACAACCCATCATGACATTACATTCAAACTTAGGGCGAACAACCCTATGACTCTAACATACATTCCGCGCCCGCAATTCGTGGGGCTTTACAATAATATCTCTCAAAACTTGGGCTTTGAGCCCCAAAACATGTTGTGGGGGGATTCCATGCCCAACGGGCAATAGGAATGGATTCAGTGCACCAGTGCCATGCAGAAAGTGTTAAATAAGACCCATCTCTGAGAGGAATAGTGAACATGGATTCTCAAGGGAAAAAAGGCTCTTGAACAGGCAAAATTTGTCCAATCAAAGGTGGTTAGGACATGCTCACAAAACAGTACTATGAATGCGAGAGAGGTATTAAATTTATTCACTCTATTTGGACTTGAAAGAAATATCTAATCTATGAAAGCTGAGGATCCTTGTAAGAAGTTCAATTTGTCTATGTTGTGCGTCATTTCATCTCAATTGAAAATACTTCATGCTTATATTGTTGATATCATATGCTTGATTTGTTTGTAGCCCTTTTGTAGTAAGCAATTGTTTCTTTTGTAGGATGTTCTGAATTCAAATTTACCAACGAATTTAAGAGAAAAACTGGGAGGAGGAGATCCTAAAGGCTTTTCTATAGGTTATGCTTCTGCAAACTCATCTGTATTTGACAGTGCCACAAACACGTCTTGTTCAAACAAACCAACATCTTTATCAAGGTAAGGTTTTGGTTCAAGTTTTTTTAACAAGTAATTTATCTATTTTTTGTTCCACTAGGTTTTACTTGTTTTTTATATTATAATATATTGAGACATTTAATTTATTCTTATAAATTGTTTTTGTCGAGCCAAAACATTCTTGACCTTCTAAGCAAGTCAGATAATCCAAAAGAAAGTGACGCATTAAAGCGCACTATATTAGGAACTTTAATGTAGCTAGCTATAGTTTTCCCACAACATGAAACAAGCTACCCTAATCTTATCTCACCATACCCCTGCTAGGATAGATTCTATTGGCCTTCAACTCATGGCTCAACTTTCAAGGCACGCTAGTATCCAAGCAAGTTTTCCCTAAAGCTATGGATCCATAAGGAAATCCTTCATCAATTAATCAATGTAGCTAGCTATAGTTTTTCCACAACAAGCAACAGGCTACCCCTAGTCTTATCTCACCATACCCCTGCTAGGAGATTCTATTGGCCTTCACTTGGTGGCTCAAATTTCATGGCATGCTAGTAAGAAAGCAAGTTTTCCTTAAAGCTATGGATCCATAAGGAAATCCTTCATTAATTAATCAATTTTAAATAATTATTTTCTAACAATTTATTCAACACATTAGCAAACCATGTTTCTCCATAAATTATTGTAATAATATTACAAGAACAAAGTCAAAGTGAGAGATTCCATTGCTCTCCAAGAGTGTTGAGGTTTGATATAAATCATTGATCATTTTACAAACCATGGATGTAGTACTATTTCTGCAAGATGAGATATCAATTATATTTCATTTGATAAAGAAATAATAAGTGACTTACAAACCGCAAATCAATAAATACTTCCTGCAATCTATGGAAATTGTCAGCCAAACATAAATGAGAATTGTAGTATGCTTGGTTTTCTATCTTTCAATGCATCATCTTTTAGCAGAACAATGGGTTGGCCTTCAATATGTTTAACAAAAAATTTCCCAATCACCCAGTAGTGGACCATGAATATTTGGTGCAAACTACTCAAGACACAGTGGAGAGTAGATAAGAAAGCCCGCTCTAGTGAGGTCATGCTCCCCACCGGCTACAGAGGCTCAAGTTCCCCATGCATGTGAGTCAGAAATGACTAAATCAGATTGCAACCCATAACACCATTGGTGGGCTATTGACACCCGCAACATGTGGAACAAATTCCTAATAATCCATATTGATGAGACATGCATAACAACTAGCATTGTCTTGAGCAACTCCAATACCAACATCATTGGCAAGGATGGAGAGATGAAATTTTATAACCCCAAAAGCGATTGTAAAATAACACAATATATATATATATATATATATATATATATATATATATATATATATATATATATATATATATATATATATATATATATATATATATAACTGTAGGCAAACACACAGCTATGTCATTCCAGCATCAAGATCCAAACATTAATTCAAGTCACAATGGGCAGATAATACAACATTAAGGTTTTCACATGGGTAGATTTCCCAGGAATCCTAATGCAGATAATAAACTCAGATAAGTTTCATGTAATTTTAGATACCACAACAATGATTTGACCAAAATAACCTTGGTGTGAAAACAAACCAATATACCACTTCAAAATAAGCTTAAGTTTGCTATTAAGCACAAATAACAACTTACTAATTCTTTCGGGAAATCTATGGGAGAGTGTTTGTACCTCCCAACCAACAAGATGGCACCACCAACTCCTCTCGAGCATAAACTTCTTCCTTCTAGTAATAACACAGGCTTCTGTATTCCCTTAGTAATATTTTATAAATTTTTACTAGTAGATTTTTCCTAACAGTTGCTTTTAGGGTCTACTCCATTTTACCAGGATTTTTCTATTAACTAGGATGGGCGATGTTAGGGCGTTACTAGAAATTATATTTTTATCTAATTTCTATTTATATTTTTATTAAATTAGAAATTATATTTTTATCAAATTATAGATTAGATTTTTATCTAATTTCTAATTGGTAAAAATCTATTGCATTTCTTTTAACTAGGATGGGTGATGCCACGACATCATTTTTATCTAATTTTTAATTAGATTGTTATCAAATTAGAAATTAGATTTTTATCTAAGTTTTAATTGGTAAAATTTTGCTGCTGTTTGTATTATATAATTATATAAAAATATGTTGATGTTTACATTTTTTAATTATGTAAAAAGGGAAATGTTTTTTTAGAAAAAAACCTGGAGTGGAAAAAGCAATGGCATGAAGTCTTTTATCACTATTTTTCAGTGAGGTCCTTTATAAACAACAACATATTTTTACATAATTACATTAAACAAGCAACATATTTGTACCAATTAGAAATTGGATTTTTACCAAATTTCTAAATGTTTTTTTTATCTAATTACAAAATATAAACAACAACATATTTTTACATAATTACGTAATACAAACAACAACAAATTTTTACCAATAAGAAACTTGATAAAATCAAATTTATAATTGCTAAAAATCTGTTGTTGTTTGTATTATGTAATTATGTAAAAATATGTTGTTGTTTATATTTTGTAATTAGATAAAAAACATTTAGAAATTTGGTAAATCTAATTTCTAATTGGTAAAAATATGCTGTTGTTTGTATTATGTAATTATGTAAAAATCGGTTGTCGTTTATATTTTGTAATTATGTAAAAAGAGTAATGTGTTTTTAGGAAAAAACATGAAGGGGGGAAAACAATGGCATGAGGTCCTTTATAAACATGATAGCATAAGAGTTGAACCATTTTTCACCTAAGACTGGAGAATCTGATTCCAAGAAAGAAAGAAATTGTCAAAATAGAAAATACGATTCAGATTCAGCGTTTAGAGTGTGTTTAGAGTGTTCTTATTACTCAGTTGGATTTTTAACTAAGTTGTCTGCAAATTCCACCCTAGAGATCCCTTCTAGAGAGTCATTATGAGATTATTCACCTACAATCCATTTTCTTTTTCGAGAGAACATCCTTTCCTATTGATCTATTCTACTTTGGGAATATGGCAAGTGGAGAAGGAGGTGCAAGTGGATTGGAAAAGGTAATCTTACTTTCTTTATATAGAATAATTACAGGATATAATATGTTTTATTTTTTGTTTTAGGTTTGAAGTTAGAAATATAATTTTATACTTATACTTTATGGTAAATCAATGAAACTTGGACAAGGAAAGAATCTGATAACAAACTCCTCGCTTGAAGATGTTTTTGGGACAGAAGGACTTAAAAAAATTCATGCTTTGGATGTTGAATCCTTAATCCATTTTCTTAAGAAAAAATCACTTGAAGCTAATCAAATAGGTCCAGGTAATCAACAAGCTTTACGAGAATCAATAAATTCCCCATCCTCTCTCGGATTAAGAAGAAAATCGAAAAAGTGTCATTAACATCAAACACTAATAATGAAGAACATTGTGTTGAGACATCTTGTGTGATGGAAACTCTCGGGACCACAAATTCTGTTTCATCCTTAGCTTATGCATCATCTATTGGTAGTTTAGGTACCAAGATAGAGTATGACCCTATTTCAGGGGAGATAAGAAGAACAGATGCAGGAAAATAATTCTTAAATAGGTTAATGGACTCATGCCTTCAACGATTTAGAGATTATCTTCATCTCACCTTCTCCAAGATTCCACTTCACCTAAAAAAGATGGTGGTACACGACATGGAGAATGATTTTGGTACTGGTTGGTCAATTAAGAAGATAAAATTGCAAATGTCGCTCAACTATAAGAGGTTTCATTGCAACCTTACAGGAAAAATTAAAAAAATGCCTCAAGATCAAAGACTGAAACACAAACCATTTGAAATACCTTTTAAACTATGGAAAGAACTTGTAAAATCATATGAGAAGTTCGATGCACAAAGTAACGCTGGCGATGAGAGCATTTAGGCATTGAATTTTTCATTAAACATTATTTAGAATGTATTAATACATGTAAGTATCTTAGATGTGTATTTATGTGAAAATAAATTGAATTGGTTTATGTTTAAGGACAAGGCATCCAAGGCGAGGTTAGCAAAGACAAAAGTCACTCATCGTAGTGGTCAGAAAGGTTTAAAGGCACTGATAAAAACCTTTGTAAGTATATTAAACATGATATTTTTTTAATAAAATTTGTACTAGAAGAAAGTCATTGTTATCTAATTTCTCCCTATTTACTGATTTTGACAAGAACTAAAATATGGAAGACCTCCAAATCATTTAGAAAAGGAGGTGCTATAGCAAAAGAGATGGTTTGAATTTGTTGTTTGGATGGACTCTATGGTATGTAATCTTAATTGGATTTCCAATATACTTTTGAACTGTATTTTCATTTTACTTTTTAGTACTATTAGATATTATATCTTACCTCATTTTATGGTTAGCATTGTATAACAAAAACATGCGTTGTGTTATGGAATTAATACTAACATGTGATATTGATTTTTTTTGCCAAAATGCTATAGGTAATGATTTCCAAGACAATGATCACGATGATGATCCACACTATGCTCAACATATATCTGGAGATGATGAGGATGAGGATGATGGTGGTGAAGGAGGAGATGATAATGATGGATGTGTTGTTGGTGATGATGATGTCGACGAGACTAATGAGGATGATTAAGATGATGATCATGAGGATGATCTTGGTGGTGGTAGCTAGGCATGTACATGCATTGTTTTGTATGAAGAAATTATTGTGTAGAATGAGATTTTTACGTTTAGATGGATGTTGTGAATTTACCCTATATCAATGAAACATTTTGATTTGGTAATCATACGATGAGTTTTAATTGATTAAAGATGATGATGATATTATCGTTATTATATTTTTATTTGATTTATATATTGGAAAGTATCATCATTAGTTTGATAGAGAATTATAATGTATGAAGATTACCACTTTGGATGTATGTTAAAAATTTATCGTAGAATAATGATATTCATGAAATATTTTGATCTGTTAATCACATTGGAATTTTAGTTGTTTTGACAAAAAAAAATATTGATCTTATTAGTATTATGTTGCTATTATATATATATATATATATATATATATATATCTGTGTGTGTGTGTGTGTGTGTGTGTTGGAAATCATCAATGAATCATTGTTTATGATGACATTGTTAATTTTTTGGATGGATGTTGTCAATTTCCCTTAAATTCCTTTACAAACAATTTTGAATTGTGATATCTTCTTTAGTGATATTTAGAAACTATGATATATTCCACTATGCAATTGAAATTGGTAAAATGAATCTATAAAGGGGGTCATATATGTAAAGAAAAATATACTCTACATAAGAAGTCAAATGCCGATGTAACCATGGATGAAAAATTGAAAGTAAAATTGGATGTTAAATTAAGAATTAATACACAATGAAAACAATGATGTACAAAGTGTTTTAAACTAGAAGTGAAAAATTGTGCAATAGTTGACACAAAGAAAAGAACAAAATATGGCATATAAAAGGATATCAAATTGGGAAAAAACAAGGACACTTAAATGGACACCAAACTAGATGCAAAAAATGATAGACAACTAGATGTAAAATAAGATGCAAAGTTGAGTGCTAAAAAGAAGCAAAAAATGATACAAATTAAGATGCTAAATGATGATGCAAATAATGGTGTAAATTTGGGATGCAAACCTGGGTGCAAAAAAGGAAGAAAAAAAGATGTAAGAGAAGACATAAAACAAGATGAAAAATGGGCCTAAAAAATGGTGAAACCAAGGATACCATATTAGATGTAAAAAATGATGCATAATCAGATGCAAATTTAGGCTCAAACATAGACACAAAATTATATGCAATTGCGGACACAAAATGAGGCAGAAAAAGATGCAAATTTGGATGGCGAAAACGATGTAAAACTAGACACCAAAAAAGATGCAAAATTGGATGAAAAATTGGGCATAAATAATGGTGCAACATTGGACACAACTAGACACAAAAAATGGTGCAAAAATGGGAATAAAAATAGCTCAAAATTGGATACAAAAAGTGATGCAAAAGTTGGTACAAAAAGAAATGCAAAAGTGGACGTAAAAAATGGCTTTAAATTGAATGTACCATTAGACACAAAATAAGATGCAAAGGTGGACACAACACATGACTCAACATAAGATGCAAATTTGGATGCTCAAAATGATGTAACATTGGATGCAAGAAATGGAGATAAAAACGATGCAAAATTGGATGCAACAAATGCTGCAAAATATGGTGCAAAATGGGATGGGAAAAATGGAGACAAATCAAACCTAAAAGTGGATGTAAAAAATGGTCCAAAAAAAGATGCAAAAATGGGCACAAAAATGGATGAAAAATTTGGTGCTAAATCAAATTCAACACATGGTGCAAATATAGGCACCAAAGCTGGTGCAAAAATAGGTACAAAAGTAGAAGCAAAAACTAGTGTAAGACTAGATGCAAAAACTGACACAAAATGGATGCAGAAAAAAGGCGTTAAATTGGATGCAAAATATGGTGTAAACTTGATGCAAATTATGGCGCAAAAATGGAAGCAAAGAATGACATAAAATAGGAAGCAAAAGATGATGAAAAATAGATGCAAAAAATGACACAAAACTAGAAGAAAAACCTGTCATAAAATAAGATGCAAATCTTGGTTTAAAATTTGACGCAAAAAATGATGCATAGTTTGGTGTAAAAAATGATGCAAAATATAGCGTGAAAAGTGATGCAAAATCAGGCACAAAAAAGGACACTTTAAAAATTGTACAATAGAGCCATATTTAGCACCAGGTTGCTCATCACAATTATAAAAAAATGCACTAAAATCTGGCTCTAAATCAGGCGCAAATTGTTGGTTTTGTTGTAGTATTTGGAGGTCTACCATGACCTAATATTGGACTTAGATCATACCTCTTATTCAATTATGCAATCAAAAATTCACAGAATGTTAAATATTTTGAAAGTTGAGCATCTCCTACTTCTTGTTCAAGAGACTGAGGTGAGGATGAAGGAACTATGGCCATTTGTACTACTAAAGAATAAATATTATTGATATCTTCAGTGATTAAAGGGCTTGTATCATGTGGCTATTGATTGTCAATCATCAAAGGTGGTTGAATGTTTTGGTCAAAACCTGGTCTCTGAAGAATTTGCATTTGAGGAGTTCTTCTGAATTGAGTTTGAGCTTGAGGTCTGACAGCAGTTTGCTGAATAGTTCTAGGTTGTGTTTCAATTTTAGAAATCCTATTAGAAAGGTTTGTAAGTAAATATGTAATTTCATCAATTTTTTGATCTTCAATTTCAGATTTAGAAGAAGATGAATCATCAATTTTAGCTTTAAGTTTCCTTTCTTGTTTCTCTACTTTAGCTTTAGGCTTGGCAGAAGCTGACCTGTTGGCTTCTACCTCTATAGAATTTGTTTACATGTCTTCTAATGTGTTAGAAACCCTTTCCCTTAGCATGATTGCAAATTCATCATCAAATGCTTTGGAAAATCTGACCTTTGTAGCTGCTACTGGTGGTTTACAATCAGCAGGCATTTTATGATAGAGTTTGTTAAATCTTTTGATGAATTCAACAACTGGTTAACTAGAGTTTCTCTTTAATTCTTCAAATTCAGTGACGAAGTAAATGGGGTCTTTCTTTACCCACCATTGGTTTTTGAAGATAGTTATAAGCTCATTCCAAGTTCTGATAGAGTCAAATTTGAGCTACCTAAACAAGATCCTAACATTTCCTTCTAAATATTGTACAAATAATGTCATATAAACATTTTCCTCTTCTATGTTCATATTGTTAGCAAAATCAAGGAAGGTTGATACATGATCCTCCACTAAGGGACCTATTTCTCCATTAAATCTTGACAGATGTTTTAGGTATCCATCAAGAAAATTTCCCAAGGTTGCAGGGAGAACTAGAGCATCATACCTTTCTTACATCATGGGTCAAAAAGCCAATACAACAGGAGGAGTATGGGGTGACTGAGTGGATGATGATGAGGAAGAAGAGGACGATGAGGATAAAGGAGATGAAGATGAATCCGTAGGGGTATTAGTATGGGGAGGAGAGAAATATGGAGGAGACCTATTTAAGGATTTGAAAGGGGTTTTGATAACCAACTTTTGAACTCCTGCTTGAAATTCTTCCTTATTATCAAACAAAGGATTTGAATAGACATAAAATTTCTCTTCAATATTAGTAGAGGATGATGGAATAGAATAAGAAGTTGGAGTAATGAAATCTTGAGGCTTGATTTCAAGTATATGTAAACCTAATTCTTCCTCAGATGAAGGTGCTTTGATAGGAATGGATGGGACTTGATATGAATCAAGTGACTGAATTAAAAAGGTTGATTGGAGATCTACTCATCTAGAATGAAGTTCAAAAACCCTAGGAGGTAGTTTAGTCCAATGAGGATGGGATGGTATAGATGAAAATGGATCTACAGATGAGATTTATTCAGGGTGTAAAGCTGAAGACGAAGAAGGTGTTCTACGTTTTCTCTTTGAAGAGGCTTCCCTAATAAGACTTTTTGGCTCTGCTAGAGGGTTAACAATCTCATAATTAGAACGTGATCTAGTGTTCTTAAAAGGAGCCAACTTGGACCAATGGAATCACTAGGTGAAAGGCTTTGACCTATAACCTTATCCTTTATTCACCTTAAAGGAAAGGGAAAATCGTTGCCCTGGGGAAAATTTAACTTTCAGTTCTTCGCTCCCCGAAAACGGCACCAATCTGATGTTGTCCTTTGAGATAACCTAAGGTCAATTGGTTATGCCAAAGCCTCTATAAAGTTTTGTTGATTTTAAGGATTTGGATGAGCAGTGAACTATTTACAAATAGGTGCTTTAAAATTAGAAAGATTCTTAATAAAACAAAAGGTTGTTCTTTACATACACATGGTTATTTTGATTTTAGTGGGATGGATGAGAAAAAAATGTAGAAGTATAAGTGATTTAATATTCAAACTGAGTATTTAATTGTTTATAAGAAGAAATCAAGAAAACAGTGTTTCCTAAATCAACAAAATATAATTAAACTATTAAAGAAATCTAGTGCAATTTAAGTTCAAAGACAAATTTACAATAACAAATAGTTCTACAAATTAATCTCTTATTTAAATGCAACTTCACATCAGATTCAAAATGAAACTGAGATTCAATTAAATTTTCAATCGAATGACTGTAAAAGGATTAATTAATATGAATAATACATAATGAATAATATGATTAAAACAACTCACTAAGAGACAAGCCATATGAAGTAAATCCAGAATCTTTTATTATACCAAAAATGCTCCAGCTTAGTACAAATCTGTGTGATAACTGGGTCAAGGGTTCAACCCTGAATACTTCAACAAAATGAAGTATTTAAAAAAATTACAAAAATATTATAATAAATTCCTGAGTGACATGACATTCTATTATTACTTAGAACTAATAGAAACAGAAGTAATTCGATCAAAAGGAATGAATGTAAACATCTAGCCCTATTACGAAGGAGAGCAGTTGTTAAGTGGCCACTATTAGGGTGTTGTGCCGGTGAAACTGAAGTGTCCTTTAATCCTAAAATTCACACAACTTTTTCCACTTTTCTTCATCTGGAACAACTATCTTGGTTACCTTGCCGTAGATTTCATCTAGCTCAGTATACCGAGCAAAAGTGGTTTTAACCGTGAAAATATGTTTTATCTCATGTTGAATAAAATTTATGTTGTTTATGGCTTCGTAAAACACTCTTCCTGTCATAGAACCTTTAATATTGGAGGAATTAGCAATATCTCTGGAAATGTCCTGAAGCTTCTTCATGTAGTCTTCCTTGGTCATTAATTTATCATTGATTACAAACAATGAAGGCAGATGTTTCTAGTTCAATGCATCAATCCCTGTGAAAAACCCATTGATTGCTACCTCTAGAGTGTGACACTTCTCTGACAACTGTACAATTAAGTTATTCTTGGTTAGAACTTTCTTCACCTCCAGGGTGGTTTCTGCTTTGTCATCCACTCCTATATCATCCGGCTCATATATATTTATAGAATTGAGGAACTTTATGATGCGGTTAGAAATAGCAAGCATTTCTCCCAATTGAGCATTGATAGTGGCAATGGCCTGCTTTGCCTTCTCCATGAGTTCCTTATGCTAAAAAATAATCTGGATACATGGCCAAATTTCATCTACTTCTTCAATAATATTATTCCAGATGACTTCTTTAACCTGACCTAGTGTAAAGCCAATAGAAGATTTAGTTGTTGACTTCTTCCATGCCTCTATCTGATTTTGAGCTCTCTGAAGCTTTGCTGCATGAAAAATCTTATTTTTTATGGTGATGATCCTCTAGAAGTTTCACTTGGTCCTGAAGCTTTTTGATCTCTTCAGTCTGGAGAGACATGTTTTGTACTGCATTGGCCAACTGATTTGCAGCATCTCCTGTACTTGTTGTAGCAGATATGGCTATAGGAATGGCTGTGATGGGAATTTCTTCTAAATGGACAACAATATTTCTAGAAGCTTTCTCCTTTTCTTTAATCAATTTCTCCATCTCTTTCTCCATTTTCTTCAGCTGTGTAGCCTGCTCCATGATGAGCTTCATCATATCTTCCTTTTGTGTCCCTATCTCTTCAATATCCTTAGCTAGAGGATCTTCTGTAGCTGGCAGTTTTAACTTCTTCCTTAATGTTACTATGTCCAAATTCCTTTTCTTCACTAGTTCCTCTACAACATTGATGTTTCAAGGGTCATAACACAGTTTGATTACCATGTGCTCTAGGGTTTTAATCCTGGTGTCTTTGGTAAGCACAGATACCTTCTCCATCTTTATCTCTGACTAGACAATTGCTAAGGTAACCTGCAGCTTTGATAAAGTCATAGTAGTGTTAGTAACAGTTCAAAATATCATTTCCCCAGTCTCCTTATGCATCTCCATTTGGTCAATGGGATGTATATCCTTTACATCGAAATCAAAGGTTGTCCTCTTGTTGTCTGATTCTCCCTTGGGCTGGGGAACTTATGCTTGTTGGAATGTCATTTGCATCTTTCCTACTTTGAGCACCAGAAGTCTTCTTCTAGAATTGGTTGTAAGTGTTAATATTCAAGACTTCATTCCTAACTTTTATCTCCTTGAATATTTCCATTATACTCTTCTCTATTTCCCATGAAGTAGATGTGTCTGTCTACATAATTTGCTGCTAATCTTGTGAAGTTGTGGAGGTGGTGGGAGATTATGTTGTCTAATCACCCACTAATGAGGAAACAAGTGGATCATTAGTGGTGATAATGGTCTATTTCTCTAAATCTTTGCTAAGGATTAGTTTGAAACTAAGCTTGACCTTCTTTCTGTACATTATCTTAAATCCTTCACTGAAAATGTCAGTCCCTAAAGGGGACTCTTCCTCTCTGCTTCTCTTGGTTGTTTTCTCCTGCATGGTAGGAGTCTGCACTGTAGATGATGATACCTGTTGTTCTTCTGCCTCTTGTAGGGTATTCTCAACCCATTCTAACTGATTCTTGTACTTCTCTATCTCTGGCCTAGATGTGTGAAAGTAAGGAGTAGACTTGGTTTCTACTCTTAATTTAGAAATGATCCCTAATGGATCATAAGACCAGGTAAAGCTAAGGCTGAACTGCATTTCCTTCAAGAGCTTATCTACTTCTTCCCCTGCTGCCCTGTTGTTGCAAATGAAAGGGCCAACCTATGTTTTGATTTTAAACTGGGACTTTTTCTTGGCAACAACAAAGTGGATTTCATCCATGTTGATCATCTTCCTTATGTATTCCAAAGAAAAAATCCTCATTGGGAGGAATTTTGGTAGCTTGTAAGGTGGGAGTTCACATCCAAATATTCTTATTTCTGTATAATTCTCATAAAGGTACCAGTCTCCTGTCTGAACTTGATCTGACAGCTGCAACACCCTTTTGATTTCCTCACTGATCCTTGGTTCTATTCTACTACTTAGGAGACCTATTGCTGGGTGAACAAACATCTCTGTAAACTATTTATAAGTGTACTCTTTCTGCTCCTTCATGACCAAATTAGTCCAAAATATGACTGGTTGTTGGTTTCCTTTCTCATCTAGCGTTTGTAAATATAGGTTGATGTTGTCCCCCTGAAAGTATAGGAACATGTAGAGAAATACAGAGGCATACTTGAATACCTCTTCAGTTGGAAATTTGATAAGTTGTTGATGAATTGATTCTACAAGAAATTCACTAAAGTTAAATACAATGGAGGGCTTAGAATCAACAGAGAAGATGGAAAAAAAAAATCCTATAATTGGCACTGATCGGAGTAGTAGCCAAGGAGGTAGGAAACAAATGTAATAGTCTGCTTGGCTCTATCAGGGAAAATGGAGGAGGGATAAGGAGGATGTTTCTTTGGTAATGAAGCATCTTGTGTCAAAAACAACTCAAGAGTTTGGGATCTCTTGGCAAAGTCTAGTTTCTGGTATAGTTCAACTAGTGCTTCATAGGAAAATGGGGTAGCATTCTCTATTGTGAGGGCTTGCATCATCTGATCAATGGCTTGACAGGTTATGGTAAACAAAATTTCTCCAGTGGGGGTGACAATGGCCCTTTAGCTTGGAAAATAGGATGCATGACCTTTTCTAATAAAATATGGGGTGTTGTGGGTATGAGGAAAGATGTAGTGAGGGAAATTTGACTCCCACAGCTGGATGTCATTAGACTTTTCAATGTATTTGTCCTCTAGCCACCAATACATCTCGAAGAGGTTGAATTCATAGAGTGTTTCATGGATTTTATAGTCTCTGTCAACAAAAGGAATATGATGCAAATCTATTGGAGGATAGATCAGAGGATTAACAGGTTCCCTTGGTCCTTTTTCCTTTGGAGGCATATTAGCTATGGCTAAGAACATGAGTGAAAATGACTGGAGGTTTGAATGTATAGAGAGGGATCAAGTTTTGGAGGTAAAATCAGAGGTAACATGTCAAAAATGATCGAGTAGAGAGTGTTGATGGCAATTGAAAATGTCTGAATGAGTCCAGCATCCTGTAACAAATAAATATTAGTGATATTATGAATTGAGTAACATGTTCACAAGTGGAAAGGAGGTTTATATAACAAATTTGGTTTTTCCATTGAAAGGGCACAGGTCCATTGAATTAAGAACTAAGCAAATTGAATGCTTAACGGGTTAATTTTTAGAGGGAATTAATGTGATTTGATGGAGTTAACAGACAAATGAGGTGGCAAAAGGTGAATGGTGAGAGTGCAACGAATATGAAAATGGTATCAGGGGTAAGGGCAATAAGTTTTCGGAGGGGGGGAGTGTGGTTAGAAGTTTCACCCGAGGGAGGTCCAAAATTATCTGGCATTGACACGTAAGGGAGTACACGGTTTCGTATATTTTCCATTTCAGAGCCCCCTCCCCCCCTACAATAAAGCTCAGATGGTGAGGGGGGGCCGAAATCGTATGCAGGTCATCGAATGTGGGAATATGGGCAGAGATGGAGTGTGATATGGCGAGGAGTTAAATCATGACATGACGAGATTGTTTGGTGGGGTCGGGAGTCGATTTAATACAATGTTGGGGAATGTGCGATGTAAGAGGGGTGTTAAAACTTAGGGATATGAAGGTGGAGAGTAATGTGAGAGGAGGGGGAATGATTTGGTATTTTAAACTTAGGGATAAGATTAATACCAAAATTGCTTGATATATAAAACCTTAGAGTAAACCTTTACTCCTCTATCTTTTCTTCTACACCTGAGAACAATATTTGATAATTGACTTGTGGTGCATTTAGACTAGCAACCTATGCATTTATAAAAACATAAAATGAAGCCTTTCTTTTATTTGTGCTTCCCTAACATTTTATTTTCCTTTTTCCTTATTTATTTAGGGCATCTACACCTAACATTTTAGTAATATGGATGCCTATAAAAAATCAAATTTGCCTAACATTTTAACTTTTCTTTCTTTTGCATCCATATCCTAACTTAGCATTTTAAAATTATTTTGACTAATATACAAACTTATCGAAACCAAATAATGGTACAACACCTACATGGCCCACGTGGCACTACCATGACAACGTAGGTGTGGGTCACACCAATTCTTTACCCATGGTGTTATCTGACCCTTCATCGTTATATCTAACCCATGGCTCATCCATCCCTTCAACCTTATGCTACTACTCTACACCCATGGATGGATGGATCTCTTGATCCATATGTACTTGAGGGAAATCTAGTGTAGGGCCCGTCATATACCATGTAGCATCCATGTGGTGGCCCTTGGCACTGCCACATAGACTTACAGTGGGGTCCACCGATTCCTCGCGCCTTGGATTTTTTTTTTATATTTCTTTCTCATTATATCCATCCCATGAGGATTTGACCATCTCAAGGATGAAAAAGTCCTTACCACCCTAGACCCCTCGATTTATAGATCCAAAACTCTATGCAAAGGTAATCTAGCCTCTAGGCTCATGTGTTCATGTGTATGTTGTTGTCATTTCCAACCTCTAGATCCCCAATGTGGAAGGTGATTTAAAGGAGATATATGGATCGAATGAGGTTTGTCTTGCTCATGAAGTAACTACTCCTTTCTAGCTATGAACCACAGATCACCGAATATGGGTGTTTTTGATAGCAAAATATGACCCAGATGAGGTCCAACTTGCAAATAAAGGAACCATTCCTTGCCAAATCCGGAGCACCAAATTCCTAAGAAGTGACGAATAAGATTAATCATGGACCTCTAGTAGATAACATCAATCTACAACCCACTCATATATGTTTGCAACTCACTCTTAAGAAGTTTAGCATGCATTCATTAATATAGTGAATTCTAATTCAATAAATAGAGTCATGATCCAAACTGTACCGGCAAGGAAACTTGTAGAGATTTAAAGTTTGCAATAACTTTCACAAGCTAAGGATCTGCCAACACAATCACAAGTAAGGCAATAATTTTTCCAATTCAACAATTAATGTAATTGAGAACTTATAACATAGTTAGTCAGTCATGAATAATCTTCAAACAATGAGTCTTAAACATATAAGGTATCTTGAAATTTAGGAAGATGGAAGTAACCAAATAGTTCAAGCATTCATTATCACCACAAATACATAAAAAAACTCATCAACCATGAATATGATAGTGATTTTATGCATTTTATCATGAGTAATACAAAACCACACATATGTCATTCACATAGCAAAGAATTTCATAATCCATAATCCAAATATGCATAATCCATTATGCATACAGTTGTCCATCTCTAACCCATATCCAAGGTCTAATGGGATTCTTGCATATGGGAATTTCACTCCAAGGCTTGATCAAACACTCATTAGATGCATTTCACTGTCCAAGTGGCTTGACAATTGTCTTTTCATAGCAAGAACTACATGGGTCTATAATCCATTGTCCAGGTGGTTTAGTAGCTATACAACAAGCACCACAGTGACACACTTACTCTCTCAGTTTAATCACAGGGCTTCACATAAGGTCCAGAAGTGAATAATGCTCAGTTCTATGAGATTGGATATGCTATTGTAGTGGTTTAGCAGTTTCCTTTTCATAGCAAGCACTATGAGGGTTTGTAATACACTCTCCAAGTGATTTAAAAACTCTTACTCAAGCACCACAATTGCTCAGATTTCCCTTCCCAAGTGGTTTATCATCTATACAGCAAGCACCACTATGATTTGCAATCCATTGAGACTCCCACTAACTATTTTGTTTAGACTCATAGTCCAATGGCCTCAACACAACAATATAGGGGTTGACACCCAAAAACTTAGAGCACAAGCAAAGGTACATTTTAGTCTAGTTCATTCTTTCCAACAACTCCTAGCTCTTTTCTTCTCTACAAGGCCTTTTTCTCTATCTACTGTCTACTGTGTGTGATCTTCTCTACATCTTTTGTCTATGTCTCTGGTTTTATATTCTCTCTTTCCTCCCCCATGGATCCCTATCCTTTTTCCTCCCAATATATTCACTCCCTATCTCAATTCGCGAGGAGAGGACAAGGATGGGTTTTGTCCTCCACCCTTGTTGCGCACTCCAAGACTTCATAGTATGTCAGCTCAAGCAACCCATGGTCATAGTGATAGTTAATGGGAATAAGCATACTCACAACACACCACAAGCAACCCAAACAACCCATGCAAACCCCCCTCCCCCGCCAAAAATAAAATAAAATTATTGGGTCTGTGTCCCTCCCATTAGCCAACCATCAATTCTTTTTCACCTAAAGTTACGAGTTTCCCAAAAATTCACACAATGATATTTACATGTACAAGATGTATCAAAAAGGCTTATTTCAAGAGAAATATGTCCACAATCAAATTGCATTCACTCTACAACATACATATTTTTTTTGTAACTTGTCTTTGAATGCTTTAATCAATGATATATACCTTTAGTTTTTTCCATGAAAAATAATATTGTGGGCTCTTATGTGACCTCTCTTCACATTTGGAATAACATGGATTATGTTTCCTCGTTGCTTTATGCTATTTGTGGTCTAAATGCTTGGCTTGATTCTAGAAGTAATCATGTATCTATATACTCATCACATTGGTGGTTTTTGGGGTGGTCCCTGAGTAGTTTTAAAATCATCGAGGAGGGTTCCCATATCGAATATTTGGCTACCATTTAGATTTCATAAAAAACTTGTGGTTTTGTATTTTGGATGGCCCACTATTAATTGTTGATTAGGTTTCTGGGGGATGAGGGAGAGGAAAAATGAATTATAGTGGTCGATCTGGAAGTTGTGTGAATTGGATATGTTGATATCATTTTACATTGGCTTGGTAGAACTTATTTTGGAAATTTGAATTTATGGTTGAGCCTAATATGATGAGGGATTTACCTAACAAACCCATCCAAAATCATGAAAATTCCCACTGATCCATCTATATCACAATATTTGAGAATATGGGCTTGCATGTTCTACAAAACTCTGCGTTGAACTCAATTTGGGAACACCACCAAAGAATTTTGACTCAGAATGATGAATATTGTTATTATACCATCCAGTTGAAGTCCTTCCCTCTATTGATATTATCTTACAACTTCTACACTTCACCTTTATATGGACTTCACCATCTAAGGCTTATTCTCCAAATGTTATTAGATAAATAGGATTTGACATGGAGTAGAAATAAGAAAAGTTGCAATGTGAAGGTCTATGTATTATGCAACTTTTTTCAGAATCTATAGCATCTAAATGAGAAAAACTAGACACTACATTGTGGAGTTTTAGAGGTTCCTCCCAAGCCCCCTTTGGATAAAGGAAGTGGTTGACATCTCAATATTGTTCTAATATAGTAACAACAAGAATAATATCACCATTATTCATTTCCTATGCCAACGTATTTTTAGTGCTATCCGTGGAAACTGTCTAAAGGACTACTAAAATAATAAATGATTAAGAATTTGAAAAATGCTCAATATCACCATTGTTCATTTCCTATGCCAATGTATTTTTAGTGTTATCCATGGAAACTGTCTAATGGACTACTAAAATAATAAATGATTAAGAATTTGAAAATGCTCAATGCTTATCCTACTTCTGTTTCCTTTATTAGAATTTGAACTAAAATTATTAAATGTCATGCAATTCCTACTTTTTTTCCATGGCACCTGACTAGGAATCATATGAATTTTATTCATTAATTATGGACATAGTGGCATTGCCTCTTTATAATGAGTTTTTTTTTTTTTGTGTCCAATTGTTTGAGTTCTCCAAAGATTACATTAGGCTTGACCAGTGGCTTGAGAAACCACAACATAGGGGCATCTAAGCCATCAAAATCAACCATGATCGCACTTGGCTTGGGTGACACTATCCCTTACCATGGCTAGATTTTGCCCACGAAGTTTCAAACCAGTGACCTTAACATCACGATGCTTGACTTAACGATACATCCCCTCATTATCTATTCTATACCACATGGGAATAATAAATATTATTATTAGGTTTTATTTTTTTTTTGTAAACTGCGGAGGGACCTTTCTTTTTCTATTACTGCGAATCAAAACCACTACATGTTCGTGGTGGCCTCAACCCGCCCCAAGGGGAAACTGGGTTTATTGGCCACCTTAAATTCTTAACAGCCATCCAAAAATAGAAAGTCCTAATTCTTCTTGTCCAAGCTAAATATACTAAACAATCATAAAGACTTCTATTGTTTCATGTCTGCATTCTAAACTTCAAAAAGGAACTAAAGATGCCAATCTACTATCTAACAACTTCTTGAAAACAGCATATATACATATCTTCCATTATTGTGCCGCCATGCTTGTCTGCTGCTCCACTTCTTTCTTGATGTCTGGGTAGCAGTCCTTTATCTGCTGCTGTATTTCATCCATTTTTTTGTCCTGCATTAACAGAGTGATCTGGATGTTCTTCAGTTCTTTCCTTAGATTTGGAATTCCTTGAGAAAGCTCTGCCATTTCCATAGCTACTTGCTCCATTGCCTTAGCTAGCAGTCTTTTCATTACCTAGTATACGTGTAGAGTCTGCTTATACAGAGTCATACGGCCTCTCGTGTTTCCTGGATCCGGGAGGAGATATTCCCAGTCTTCCATTTCAGAGTCTGATTGTCCCTGAGTTGCTTCCTCTTCCAGTTGCTGTATTATCCTTCTAATGTCCTTGTTGGTGTTCTCACAATAGGCTCTCTCCGCGAACTGAATCTTTTTTCCTATAGATCTTCTGGATTTTCTAGCAGATGTAGTTGCATGTTCTTCCCGGTAGCCTCCTGCTCTTCCCCTTCCCCTTCCGCGTTGTCCCCGTCTCCCTCCTGTGCCTCCTCTATTCCTGTAATTTCCTCTGCCTCCCCGACTCTTCGTGCCCGAGGCACTGCCGAAGTCACGACCTCCTTCTCGCCCTTGACCTCTCCATTCATCATCTTCCCTGGTCTCCTGCTTGTCATTCATCCCGGGCTTTACTACCCTCCTAACCTTCTCTCGTGCCTGCTCCCCTCTGTCCTGGTCCGAATCAAACATCTCTATGTCATCCTCTGAATCTTCCTGGACAATTAAGATTTCCTCAGCCGTTTCTTCTTCTGCTATTCCTTTTCCTCTCTTTTCCTGGCTGCTTCGTTCTCTATTGGCTTCACTCCCATCGTTTCTCGACCTCCTTCTTGTCGCCATTCGACCCTTACCTTCTGCACTGTCTGTTTGAATTTTCCAGCTCCTCTGTCCTCCTGTTATCTTGGTCCGAGCCCTCGCCACCCTACCTCTTCGCCAATTCTCTATTGTTTCCTTTCGCATTTGCCTTCCTTTATCCCGCTTTCCTTTTTTATGTCTTCGTCTCTTCTGATTTCTCGTTGCTTCCTTTGCCCATTCTACTTGCCACTTGTTACCTCCTTCACCGCCTGCGTCCTTTCATTCTTCCTTCATACTGTCATACTCATGTTTGATTTCTGACATTCTGTCATTCCCACCTCCCTCCGTCACCACTCCATCAGCGTTCCTCCTTGAGATGTGATCTCTTCTGATGATCCCTCTATCCCTATTCATAATTACCTGACCCTCCTCTGTCCTGTCCTTCCTTCTCACCTGATTTGAATTAATTGTTCTGTACACCGTCGAAATCACCCGATCGGGGAATTATTAGGTTTTGTTGTTGTACAAATTATATTTCAAATAAATTGAAATGGATATATTAGATTACATAAATCCCTTAGCTATAGATAATCAAATTAGTTTGTACATTATGTCAATGCTTGTATTAGTAGCTCCTTCAACATAAATTTATTTGTAGACTGATAAAAATTCACAAACAAAGGTGGGAATTCATTAAAAGGCTATTGTTAGCCCCTAACATAGAGAGAGATTACTATTTTTTGTTATATATAATTAGTTGCAGATTGATGTAAAGAAAACATGAGATTTTTTAAAATTTGAAAGGAAAAATATTATACTTTTGAATATTATATATCAAAATTCTATTTTTCAAAGAGAGATTAGATTAACCTTTGGAAACATAGATTTCAAAAAGAGAAATGAGTGTGACTATAATATTGGCCTAAATATGATAAAAAACAAGGGAAAGTTGCATGGTAGCTAGTCTCTACAAAGGATAAAAAAGATAGAAAAGATAGTTGAATGCCTCAGAATTCAGCCTCTTTGAGGGGCAACCTCCTTTACATTAAATGAACAATTCTTGGATGATTCAAATGACAAAACATCCTTTCTATATATAGGAGTCTAAGGAGTCACAATATAACCTAGCTGACCTAACAATAATAGTATAAAGCCACAAAAATAACAATAGAGTGTTTCTATGGGGCACAATAATAACAATATGGGGACAATAGGGGCACAATAATATTAATAAGGGACACAACTACAATAGCAATGAGGTAATCACTAGTATTATAGGGAAATATCATGCCCCTCTCCTTCAAAAAAGTGTTGTCATCAACGCTTGAGTAGTTCTGGATTATTCTGTATAAAATTCTCATCCTCCCATGTGGAATCTTCAGCAGATAAGTTCTTCCACTTGATGAGATACTCCGAAATTGATCGATTTCGTAGCTGTCAAGTTCTTCTTTCTATGACTGCTTCCAGTTCCAATATAATTTTTCCTTCGTGATCAAGTTTTGGCAATATTGTTTGAACTGGTAGCTTGTCGCCTATAACCTTCTTTAAACATGAAACATGGGAAACTGGGTGCACTCAAGAAGCTATAGGAAGCTCCAATTTGTATGCCATAGTACCAATCTTTTGCAACACCTTGTACAGATCATAATACTTTGGTGATAATTTATTATCCTTATTATCTTGCTTGAGGGACATTTGTTTATATGGTTGTAGCCGTAGGAATACCCAATCACCTACATCAAAACTTCTTTCGCTGTGATGTTGATCTGCCTGTTGTTTCATTCTATTCTGCGCCAACACGAGGTTATCCTTTAAGAGTTGGAGGACTTGTTGTTGATGTTCAATGTGATGTTCCACTGCTTGAACCTTAGAATTTTCTCTTAAATATGATGTGATGGATGGTGTCTGATATCCATAAAGTTCCATAAATGGGGTCATTTTTGTTGTTGTATGGAAGGAAGTGTTATACCACCATTTAGCCAGAGGCAACCGTTTTACCCATTGTGTATGTTTATCATATACAAAGCAACAAATATATCCTTCCAAACATTTCTTTACTATCTCAGTTTTCCCATCAGATTGAGGATGATAAGATGAGCTATGAGCTAACTGAGTACCAAGACAAGAAAATAATTATGTCCAAAAAATTCCAGTGAAAATGGGATCTCCGTCACTTACAATAATCTTTGGATTTCCATGTAGCTTTTGAATTGTTTCCATAAATGCAGTAGAAACTGTACTGGCTTTAAATGGATGTGATAATGCACAAAAGTGTGCATACTTGGTAAGTCTGTCAACTACCACCATGATGACACTCTTTCCCTCAGACTTGGGTAAACCTGTGATAAAATCCACTGAAACCTCCTCCCAACATTGGGTTGGAATGGATAAAGGTTGTAATAGACCCATGGTCTTAATTGTTTCAACTTTATTTTGTTGGAAAACCAAACATTCCGCCACAAAATTTTAAATATTTGATTTAAGGCCATCCCAAAAAAATTCCTTCTTAACCCTGTGGTAAGTTTTTAAAAATCCTGAGTGCCCTCCTAAGGGAGAAGTGTGCAATTCCATAAGAATCTTTTGTTTGAGTTGGGAATTCTTATAGAGGTATAAGCGATCTTTGTACCATAACGAATCATTTTTCTAGCTAAATGTATTAGATGTACTGGAATCTTGTTGTAACTTTCGAATAAGTTCCCACACTCCTTCATCATTCTTCCATTCCTCCCTTGTTTTGTTTATCCAATCTGCTTGGATAATAGAAATGGTGCACAACAATGCTTCCACATCCTCATCCTTTCTTGAGAGTGCATCTCCCACCACATTTTGCTTCCCTTTTTTGTAGATGATTTCAAAGTCATAACCCAACATCGTTGTGACCCACTTTTTTTGCTCTTCAGACGATCTTTGTTCTAAAAAATATTTAAAGCCATCATGATCCATTTTTACCTTGAAGTGTTTTCCCATTTTGTAGGGTCGCCATTTCTTAAGTGCATGTAGTATTGCCAACATTTCCTTCTCATAAATAGCTTTGTGTAAAAACTTTCCCTTGATTGGATGACTTTCAAAAGCAAAGGGTCTTTCATCTTGCATTAAAACAACACAAATTCCATTTCCTGAAGCATCGCATTCCACAATAAAGGTTTTTGTGAAGTCTGGTGTAGCTAAGACCGATACTTGGCACATTGCCTCTTTAAGATGTTCGAAGGCCTTTGTTGCTTCTAGAGCCCATGAAAATGCATCTTTCTTCAACAATGTTGTTAGAGGTGCTGCTATTCTCCCATAATTCTTAACAAACTTGTGATAATACCTTGTCAACCTAAGAAATCCTCATAGATGCTTTATGGATGTGGCCATTTTCCATTCCTTAATGGTTTTAATTTTGCTAGGGTCTACCTTAACTCCTTCATGAGATACAATATGACCCAGATATTCCACCTCTTATACTCCAAAGGAACATTTGGATCTTTTTGCATATAATTGTTTCTCCTCCAATAGTTGTAGCACCCTGTCATCATGTTCAACATGATCCTTCCAAGACTTGTTGTAGATTAGTATATCATCAAAAAATACTTACACAAATTTTCTAAGGAAGGGTTTGAAAATGGAATTCATCAAACCTTGAAATGTAGAAGGTGCATTGGTAAGGCCAAAAGGCATGACCAAAAATTCATAATGACCCTCATGAGTTCTAAATGTTGTTTTTGGAAGCCCAGAGCTAGTGTGTGCATCATTTCCTCTCCTTTCTTGATTTACGTTTGGGATGGTGGAGCTACTTCACCCAACAAGTCAGGTAGTAATTCTAAAGTTTCCAACAAGTCACTCGCACATCACGTGAAGAATTAGGTGAGTGTCAAAGAGTTAGGTCAATGTCTCGAGAGTAGTTTAATGAAGGTCAAGAGAGTAGTTGGGTTATAGTTGAAAATTTGGTACTGTGAGTTCCCTTCCTCTTTACACAATGCCCATCTAAAAAATTATTAAATATATATTAAGTTATTTTGCCTAAATTAAATTTAGATACATATTAAGTTTTCAAGTAAATTTTGATAAAAAGATCTAATTTTATATAAATAAGTGAAAAAAAAATATTTTATTTTTATATCAATCAAAATCAAAATATAATATACCATTTTGAAATAATATAATAATATTTATATAATATGATTATTACAATCACAATTTATCATGTAAAGACTTATGGCCAAGCGTACTAAAATGAATAGAAATAGCATTCTCCATGGCTGCACAGAAGCATAGATATCTTTCATAGTCAGTTGAATGTTGGCCTCTCCACTGAATTCAACAGAAAAATCACAATCCCCGAGACTGTAGAGGCGATGGGCACTTGTGTGAAGGGTGCTTTTTTCAAAATAGATGACATATGTTCAAATTAATCAAAGCCTGTCGGCCATGTTATATATGTCCATGATGATTGATTTCGTATTTTTTTTTCCATATCATATTATTTTTGACATTATTAACAAAAATGAAATAGTTAAGCTCTTAACAGTGAAAATTTTAAGGTCTTATAACATGGTGTAAAGTTGTAAAGTTTAACGATAGAGCTTAAATTCATAAAAGGAATCTGAAGTAATCTGTTTCTGAAAAGATTTCCGCAAGTTGCGTCATAATTTTGTATGGCTTGATTTTTCGCTCCTGGATTAGTTTTCATCATTTTGTTTATTCATGACAAATGTACAAGGAAATGTAATTTTAAAATTTGAACAAAAGTCTTGCAAAGCATGGTAGAACAATCTATAGAACAGAATCAAGAGAATGCTTGCCAGCCAGCATTGTCCTATTTTCTCACTGCTTGAACAGTTCTACAATCTCCTCTTTCATATTGCAACTCTCTTAAGTTGCCTCGATAGCATTCATATCTCCGTTTTTATAGAAGTGAGAAGGCGAGATGGAATAGGAAAGTATCGATGGCCATTAATAAATTCAGCTAAGTTGCATTTTATACCAGTTCTTTATATGAAATCTCTTTAGACTTCGATATGTCGTCCGTTCTTTATATGGAAATGCATATAAGGAGAACTTAAATAGTACATTGTTGATAAGTAACAAAAGCATATAAGAACACATATTATAAGAAATAATTCCTATGTATGTTACTGGTTAACATTAAAAGCTAATCATGGAACTCTTTAAAAAGGTACCTACATATTCTTTACAGATACTTTATGCTCATGAATTATATTTAATTATATTCTAGGGTGGGAGGCGGCACCCCACTGTGTGCCACCCCGGCGGCCTACCTGCCCGCCCGCCCAGGGTGGTTGGTCGATTCTCAGAATCGGCTAGCCACCCTGGGCGAGCGAGTGGGCCGCCGGGGTGGCAGGTAGGGCGAGTAGGGTGGAGAGGGCGTGAGGAGGTGGGTGGGTACGGTGGAGGGTGAGTAGCGTGGGAAGGCCATGAGGGGGTGGGTAGGTAGGGTGAGGGCTGGGTAGGGCGGCTAGGGTGGACGGTGGGTATGGCAAGGGCCAGGTAGGGCGGGTAGGGTGCGGAGGGCGTGAGGGGGTGCGTGGGGAGGGTGTGAGGGGGTAGGCGGGTAGGATGAGGGTTGGGTAGGGCGAGAGGGGTGTGAGGGGGTGGGCAGGTAGGGTGAGGGCTGGGTAGGGCAGGTAGGGTGGAGGGCGGGTAGGGTGTGTAGGATGGGGAGGGCATGAGGGGGTGCGTGGGGAGGGTGTGAGGGGGTGGGTGAGTAGGGCAGGTAGGGTGAGGGTCGGGTAGGGCGAGGGGGGGCGTGAGGGGGTGGGTGGGTAGGACAGTTAGGGTGAGGGCAAGGTAGTGTGGGAGGTGCGTGAGGGGGTGCCTGGGGAGAGATGGCGGAGGGGCGTGAGGGGGAGAGGGCGCGTCGGGTGAGGGGTGGGGTGAGGGGTGGCAAAATGGGGGGTGAGAGGGGGTAGGTAGGGTATGGCAGTGTGGGGAGGGGGCCGCTAAGGTGGCAAGTGGGGGGACAAAGCAGGTGGCTGGCCGATCGCGAGTGGGGGGAGTTACCTTAAAAAAAAATTGACCCTAAAAAAAAATCATCGTTGCAGTATCATCACTATTTCGTTTTCAAGCTGTATTTCGCACGAAAATTTTGTTTTTCCTACCATTTTTAAAACATGTTCAAAATTGTCCCTAAAAAAAAACCCATCGTTCCAGTATACACATTTTTTGTTTTTAGCACTGTTTTTGATGTTTTTTTGGCATTTTTTGGCCAGAGTTCCCGTTTTGAGTTTATAGTTCCCGTTTCAAAGTTTACATTGTTTGAAGTAAATTGATCCATGCAATTCATCCAGTAATTCATGAATGACAGGAATGGGAAACTTATCTTTAATAGTGAGCTTGTTGAGATCCCTATAATCCAGACACATGCGCCATGATCCATCCCTCTTGTGCACCAATACTACTGGAGCAAAGAAAGAACTTTGACTAGGTTGAATTATACTGGCCTCTAGCATTTTTGCAACTATACGTTCAATTTCACTCTTTTGGGCATAGGGATATCTGTACGACCTGATGTTTGGAGGAACACTTCCTGGAATCAAATGAATAGCATGATCATGATCAAGAATAGGTGGGAGACCTTTGGGAGTCTCAAATACCTTGGAATGATTGTCCAAGACTTTTTGGAGATCTAAAGAAATACATGATTCCAATGTGGAAACATCTAGCAAACATAATTGTGCAATTACACCTCTTTGTTCCTTTTTTAGAAGCTTTGTCATACCGTTAGAGATGATTATCTTTCCCGGTTTCCCTACAATACTCCTTAATTCAACTTCCTTTCCTTCCATAGAAAATTTCATGGAAATTTCTTGAAAATTAAAAGCTATTGTACTCAAGGATTGTAGCCATTGGACTCCTAGTAGAACATCAACACCTCCCATTGGAATGGAAAGCATTGGGCTAGTCAATACATATTCTCCCATGGATAGCTTGATATCATCCTCCATTTGCAACTATCACTTGACACTCTGGTACTGGATATAGTAAGCAATTCAATTCTTTTGCTACCTTACAATGAATAAAATTGTGGGTACTTCGTGAATCAATCAACACTATTACCTTTTTCTTCTTGATTTGTCATTCTATCTTGATGGTTTGAAGAGTGGTAATTCTAGCCAATGCATTACAAGATATGGTTGGATTCATTTCTTCTTTATCTAGGCTTTGTTCTTGGAGTATATCCTCTTCTTTTGACCTTTCTTGCTCCTTTTCTTCTTCCTCTTCACAATCTATGTAGAATAATTTCTTCTTAGCACTCTTATGACCTTTAGTGTATTTGATATCACAACTGTAACAATGCCCTTTTGCTCTTTTTTCTTCCAATTTTTGTGGTGTCAACCTTATAGGTTGTGGAAGACTAGAGGCAACAACACTTCCATCTTTATAGTTGTAAGTGGTATGCTTCCTGGTTGCCATAATTTTGCTTTCCATTTTTCTTGCTAACCTGAATGCCTTCTCTAATGAATTAGGTTCCCAAAGGCAAACATCATGTTGGATATTATCCTTTAAAGTCCCTATGAACACATCAATCCTATGATCCTCTGGAATATTTTTTACCCTTATGCTCAATTTTTGGAACTCCTCAATGTGCTCCATTATTGAACCCTTTTGTTTGAGACTTATCAATTGGCTAAGAAAAGTGTTGTTTTTTGTATCCTCATAATCTGTTGTCAATTCTTCCATAAAAATTTCCCAAGTGATAATTTGTTTAAGAGAGCAAATCCATTGATACCATACAAATTGATTTGGTTCCAAATATAAAGTTGCAATACGTACCTTTTGTGTGTTTTGCACATTATTGAGATCGAAAAATTGCTCCATCTGTAATATCCATGTTGCGGGATCCTTGCTATCAAACTTCCTCATATCAATTTTTGGAATATGGTGGTTCTTTGATCCAACATTAGAGTCTATGAAATCATGATTAACATTTCTTTTTTTCTCATCATGAGTTTTCTTTACTACCCTTTCACCATTAGTAAGCATTTCTTGTAGAAACATTGTCAAATTTGTCTTCAAATCTTCTATGCCTGTCGTCAAATCTATCTTCAAATCATCCATCTTAGCTTCCATGTCATTCATCTTAGCTTCTATGCCTTTCTTTAAACAATCCATCTTAGCTTCTACATTTTTCTTTAAACCATCCATCTTAGATTCTGTTACTTTTTGTGCAAGTGACACTTGTTGCACTTGGTCTCGTAATTTTGATATATCATGTTACATTTCTTCCTCTTCTTCATGAGCCATGCTAGAGCTTTCAGGTTGCTTACTAGGTGTTTTCATTTTCTTTCCTCAGGGCATCAATTACCGATAATAATTCTTTACTATGCCCTTTGAATTCCTTCAAACTAATTTTTTAAACCAAGCTTATGCAAAAATTTAAAAAAAACTACACACCTTTTTTCACTTTGTAGGAGCTTGATATTGAATCTGATGTATCTCTGTAATTTTGGATCATCCAGTTTTGAAATTGTGACCTGCAGTAGCCCTCTGCGTCCTCTTTCCAATGCCACTAGTCTGATCCAAATTGGATTCTCCAGTGGAGAGTTATGCCAAATCTCCCACAGTGACTTGATTATAGACTAGTTCAGTAGAGTGAACTTGTACAATGTGCCACGAGTCACTGTTTCGACCTTTGGCTCTGAAAAATATATACAAGAAACTACAGTCCGTCCTCTTTCTGTACCTTCTTACTAAATTTCAATCCTATGCACAGAGATAAAGTTATGACGATTTTCCCCAGGTCACCTGTTTGGAATGTAATTCACGAGTCTGCAAAAATACCAACTTCCTTTGATCATATCTCTGCCAATATAGTGCGAAAAGCTCTGAAATTCAGATCCAAGGTTTAGTGTGATTTTGTCTCAAATGGGTTTTTTTTGGAGCTTTTGAAATGTCACAGAAAACAAGTTATAGCGAAAATTCCACGATGACCTATCTGGAGCAGTGAAACCCTAGAATCCAAAGCTCTGATACCAAATGTTATGAAACTAGCTCACAAAAAGATAGAAAAGGTAGTTGAACACCTTAGAATTCAGCCTCTTCGAGGGGGAAACCTTCCTTACATTAAATGAAAAATTCTTGGATGATTCAAATGAAAAAACCTTCTTTCTATATATAGGAGTCTAAGGAGTCACAATATAACCCAACTGACCTAACAATAATAATATAAAGCCACAAAAATAACAATAGAGGGATTCTATGGGGCACAGTAATAACAATATGGGGACAATTGGGGCACAACAATATTAATAAGGGATACAACTGCAATAGTAATGGGGTAATCACTAGTATTATAGGGACCTATCAGAGAGATTACTATTTTTTGTTGTATATAATTAGTTGTACATTGATGTAAAGAAAACATAAGATTTCTTAAATTTGAAAGGAAAAAAATTATACTTTTGAGTATTATATATCAAAATTCTATTTTTCAAAGAGAGATTAGATTAACCTTTGGAGACATAGATTTCAAAAAGAGAAATGAGTGTGACTATAATATTGGCCTAAATATGATAAAAAACAAGGGAAAGTTGCATGGTAGCTAGTTTGTACCAAGGATTAAAAAAATTATGCTATAAATTTATTAAGGGAAAAACAAATAAATGAAAGATTGATTTGTCAACAATAGAGTGTGACAAGTATTCTATAAACTTTTACTTAGAACTTGTAAACCTTTAATGATGCCTCTAAGCCTAGATTGTCAATAGAGAAACAACTACTTTCATTCCTTTCAAATACTATTATTGGATGCATAAAGTTTTAGACTTGACTATTTGCACCCATGGCTAAGCTAGGGTAGAATAGGGGAAACAATGCACAATAGTAACCCAAACACAAGGTGAGATGAAAAATCTCACCACCACCATGATTGAGCATGAGATGTGGCTACCAACTTTCCAAGATGTAATAATTCATTTATACAATTATTTATGTCACCCCCCTTAATGGATAAATGAATTCTCTATAATTCCTAGCTTGTCTCTACATATTATGAATTTCTACCTTTCCATAGACTTAATGAATATATTTTCCACATTATCATTGGTATTATAGTACATCAAATCAAATTTTATATGAGTGAATCATTCCTCTTACAAACTGATCCTAAGTTTCAATGTTCTTTGATCCTACATGATAAATTGGATTCATTGCCATTTTTGTTGAGCGTTGATTATCAAATTTGATAAATATAGGCACTCTTTTCCTTTTCACATATCTTAAAGAATACAACTTAGCCAAAAAAAATTCACAGTAGCATTGCACAATGATGTATACTCAAATTTACTTTAGGAAAAGGAAACAATTAGTTACTTATTGCTACTACAAAACACAAACAATTAGTTACTTCTTGCTACTACAAAACACGATTGTAGATTCAATAATAAATATATATCTAATGGTGGATTTTAGCGTTGCACAATGATCTATACTCAAATTTACTTCAGGAAAAGGAAATAATTAATTACTTCTTGCTACTACAAAACACAATTGTATATTCAATACTACATATATATCTAATGGTGGATTCTTTATCATCCAGATCTCCTACCCAATCAGGTTTTGAATAACCTATCAACTCAACATTCAAATGATTAACACATTTGATATTAAAATCTACAATCCTTTTCAAATATTGAATAAATCCTGTAGCTTATTTCTAGTAGTTATCATGTGATTTAGCCATTAGTTAACTAAGCATGCTAACTAAATTGTAGTATCAGATCTTGTTGTGACTAAATTATTTATACTTCCCAACAACCATACAAAATGTCATTTACTTTTTTATACCATATTTAATGCAAAAATTAACTTGATATTCTAATGAAGTAGATATTTGTTGAACTCAGCTCCTCCATTCCTGTTCATGTTGATGCCAATTTTCCTTTTGGCCATTTTATTTTGCATTGTTGGCTTTAAATTTTAGAATTTTTGTTTCCAGTGATTATAATGCATTTCCAAATTAGGGTTTGGATGATCCACCATTTGGCCTTTTTATCTTCTTATAGAAAGGTGATCTCAGTAATGTACTGTTTGTAAAAGTTCTTCGGAAGCAAATAACACATTCATATGTTACCTAGAGAAGCCCTTCACAAGTTGTACAATCAATTGAACAATATAATAGCAAACTAGTTTTTGGAATTTCCACCATATGATCGTTAAACTCCTTTTATTAAGGTGATCTCAGTAATGTGCTAGCCAATTTTACCGAGTAGTTATTGTATTTTTTAAAGGTGTTCTAATTGTTTTTCAAGGGTGTTGTTTATTTATTTTATATTTTGAAGTTTTTTTTGGTTAGAATCTAGTGAAACAATATTTGTTATATTTTATTGTTTAAATTTTTTTTTTTTGAATTTATAAATAGATTCAGTATCAATAGTATACACAAATTGTGTATAATTTACAAATCAAATTTATAATTCCAACAATTTTTTACCACAAATTAACTAGAAAATATACCAAAAATCTTCAAAAACATAAAATATTTAAACTACAACTTTTTTAGAAAGCTTTCATTGCACCTCCTAATTCGTCTTATTTATATGAAAGGAAAATAGCTGATTCCTTTGAGCTTATTTATATTTTGAACAATCACTTAAATCTATTGAAAGTAGAATAGGAATTTCCACCACATCAACCTTCTGGCCCCCAATACTAAGGCGATCACAATACTATGTTGTGAATTTCATGAAAGTAATGTGCTAGCCACTTCCCCTTGCAGTAATTTATTAGATGCGTTCGTTGAACTTTTATTTTTTTTTATTTTTTTAATGCTCTTTCTGTATATCACTCTTTTGATTTGAAACACTTCCATTTTTCTCAGCTTATTTACATGAAAAATATTGTTCTTAGTAACATATCATTTGTGAAAATCAAAGTTCTAGCTTAACCTCCGAAACCATTTTGTTTGTCAAAGTGCTCCAAATTCAGATAAAAAAACACTTCACCCCTGTATACATAATATTCCACTGGAATCAATTGAATATACTACCAAATTAGCTTGTGGAACCTCATATGATCGTTTTTTCCCTTTATATTAAGATGATCATAGTAATGTGATCGCTAATTTCACCATGCAACACTTTTGATTTGAACTGCTATCATCCCATTCGCTCATGTATGAAACTAGTGGGATTTGTTAGCTTAATAACAATCTTATAATGCAGAATAAACACTTAAAAAAGAATCAAAAACTTTAATGCCCAATAAATCATACCTCCGGCCATTGATGCTACTCACACAATGATGTCTGCAAGGATCCCAGCACAGGAATAAAGCTCTCTCCAAGCTTCTGAGAAATAATTTGTAATCAATCCCTTCTGCTTTTGGCACTGGAATTTCCTTCTCGTCGTTGTAGCTAATGATCCTCGTTGTGCCTGGACCTACTACAGTTGTGATGCCCAATTAACCCCTTGTCACGATATGGCAGCAGAACAATGTTAACCCACACCACGATATGGCAACAGAGCAGAGAAATGACTAGCCGCCAGCTGACCTTTCCACATTCGGCATATAACAGAAAGAAAATTCTTTTAACTTCAGAAAAATAAAAATTCAGCCAAAATTTCTTATCCGTGTGGCACTTCCAAGCTCTACTCATTCTAACTTGATGGTGTAAGATTGAAGAGGATTGAGTTAGTGAGCTTGGGGACCAAACATAAGTATTTATAGCCAAGCTTCCATCAAGCTTCTGTTGGCTATGTGTCAAGTGTTCCATAGATCATGGTAGAGAACTATAGAGGGAGTAATGGACCACTCCAGAAGCTCCCAACAAGAAATTAATTTATCTGTAGTTGATTTCTGTAATTTAAGGAAATAGCTACAGTTGGTTTCTAGAAATTATTGCAGTTGGTTTCCAGAAATAAATGGTCGTTGGGAGAGGGAGCTTAACATTCTCCCACTTGGTCCATACTTCCAATCTTAATGTCTCATCTTACAACCCATTGATAATCTATATTAAGTAATAGATACATAAATCATGGTGATAATTCCTCTAATGACGAGTATTATCTTCCATGTATTACTATGTATTTATTTCTATTATAATTTTTGTGGCAACAATTTCTTAATGAATAAACCCTATGTTTATTCTTGGTCCTACATAGATGAATTCTCTCAAATCAAATTAAGGTGAACATAAATATGAGAAAAACATCACAATAATTAAGAATTTCATTAAAATAACATTGTCCATACAATGAGAAACTACATAATGGAACCAAGTCCCATATTCATTACATGATCCTTGAATTTAAACAGTGGCATGTCCTTAGTCAAAGGATCAGCGATCATCAACTCAGTGTTAACGTGCTCAATGACCACTTTCTTTTCTTTAACATGTTTTCTTATAGCTAAATACTTAATGTCGATATGTTTATTTCGATTCCCACTTTTGTTGTTTTTAGCCATAAAAACAACAACTGAATTGTCGCAATACATTCTCAATGGCTTAGAAATAGAATCCATAATTCTAAGCCCAGAAATGAAACTCTTAAGCCATACACCATGTAAAGTAGCCTCAAAATAGGAGACGAACTTGGCTTCCATAGTGGAAGTGGAAATCAAGGTCTGCTTGGCACTCCTCCATGATACAGCTCCACCAGTCATCATAAAAATGTATCCTGATGTTGATTTGCATGAATCAACACATCTAGCAAAGTCAGAATCTGAGTAGCCAATTACTTCCAATTTGTCTGTTTGTCTATACATAAGCATGTAGTTTTTGGTTCCTTGAAGGTACCTCATTACTTTCTTTGTAGCTCTCCAGTGGTCTAAACCTGGATCACTCTGATATCATCCCAAAATTCCCACAACAAATGCAATGTCAGGTCTTGTGCAAACCTGAGCATACATTAGGCTTTCGACAACAGAAGCATATGGAATGTTCTTCATTTGTTCCCTTTCAAAGTTGTTCTTCGGGCATTGGTTCAAATTTAACCTATCACCCTTCACAATGTGAGTTACACTTCGTGAACAATCCTTCATCCGAAATCTCTCTAAAATTTTATTAATATAGGCTTCCTGTGACAGACCCAAGATGCCTCGAAACCTGTCTCTATGGATCTTAATGCCAATGACATAAGATTCCTCACCCATATCCTTCATATCGAAATTTTTAGAGAGGAATTGTTTCACCTCATGCAAAAAACCCTTATCATTGGTTGCTAGCAAAATGTCATCCACATATAAAACAAGAAAACATATTTTACTCCCACTGAATTTCAGGTATATACATTGATCCATAATGTTTTCTACAAAACCGAAAGAAGAAATTACATTATGGAATTTCAAATACCGTTGGCGGGATGCTTGTTTTAAACCGTATAATGATTTCTTGAGGTTGCAAACCAATTTCTCACCATCACTAGAGGGGAATCCTTCAGGTTGCTTCAGGTAAACCTCCTCTTCTAGATCTCCATTGAGAAATGCCATTTTCACATCCATTTGTTGCAACTCCAAGTCGAAATGGGCTACTAATGCCATAATAACACGCAAGGAATCTTTCTCAAATATAGGAGAGAATGTCTCCGTGTAGTTGATTCCTTCTTTTTGAGTGAATCCCTTAGCAATGATTCTTGCCTTGTATCTCTCAATGTTTCCCAATGAGTCTTTCTTTGCCTTAAAGACCCATTTACATCCAATGGTTTTTGCACCATTAGGCAACTCAACAAGATCCTAGACTTCGTTACTCTTTATAGAACTCATCTCTTCCTTCATGGCATCGTACCATAATTCTGATTCTTTGCAACTCATGGCTTGTGAAAAAGACTCGGGATCATTTTCGCGCCAATGTTGTAGTCAGATTCTTACAGATAAACAACATAATCATCAAGAATCGCTGATATCTTTGGACTAGTAGTTCTTCTTAATGTTGTACCATCATCTTCCTAAGAAGTATGAGGTTCAACTCGTTGTTCAAAAGTTCTTGGAAATTCTTGAACTACCTGATCTACTGGAATGTTGTCAGCAGCTTGTGGAACTTCAACAATTGGTTTTTCAACACCAGTTTGTACTTGAGGGGTGCTGTGAACAATAACCAATCTATCACTTGAGGTGGAAGGTTGAAATTTTGAATGATCCTTCTCAAAAACTATGTTCCTGGTTTGATCGCTCCCACTAATCAAGTCATTTTCAAGAAACATTGCATTTCTTGATTCCACAATCCTAGTACTGTGAGATGGACAATAAAATCTGTAACCTCTAGACCTTTTAGCATATCCAATGAAATACCCACTAATGGTCCTTGGGTCCAACTTCTTCCCTTGTGGTTTATATATTCTCACTTCAGACGGGCATCCCCAAATGTGCATATGTCGCAAAATCGGTTTCCAACCTTTCCATAATTCAAATGGCATTTTAGGAACAACCTTGGTTATAACTCGGTTTAATTTATACACTGTCGTCTTAAGTACTTCAGTCCACAAGGATTTAGGAAGATTGGAGTCGCTAAGCATACTCCGCACCATGTCCAATAATTTTTGATTTCTTATTTCTACTACACTATTTTGGTCGGGTGAACCAATCATGGTGTATTGGGCAACAATCCCATGCTCTTGAAGAAATTTTGCGAATGGCACAGGTGCTTGTCCATCTTTTGTGTATCTACCATAATATTATCCACCTCTATCTAATCTCACGATCTTAATTTGCTTGTCTCATTGTTTCTCTACTTCAACCTTAAAGATCTTAAAGGCATCTAATGCTTCGCTCTTTTTATGAAGCATGTAGAGATACATATATCGTGAGTAATCATCTATAAAAAGAGATGAAGTATCTCTCACCATGTGAGTCCATGTCTAGACTACATATATCCGTATGTATGATCTCTAATATGTCTGAACTCCCATTGGCACCTTTCTTTGACTTGTTGGTCTGCTTTCCCTTTATGCAGTCCACACAAGTCTCAAAATCAGCCAAATCCAGAGTGTTAAGTACCCCTTCATTTACTAATCTTTTGATTCTTTCTATGGAGATATGACCTAATCTCCGGTGCCATAATTTAGAGGAATCTTCATTAATAACACATCTTTTAGTGCCAGTGTCAACATGCATTGAATCATAAGTGACATTGTAAATTAATGTAGTAAAGACCATTAGACAAAATACCATTCCCAACATAATCAGATTTATAAAATAAACTAAAGGATGTTTTTGAAAAGTTAAAGGAATATCCAAATGGTACAAGCCTTCAAACTGAAATCAAGTTTCTAGAAAAACTTGGAACATAAAATATCTTTTCAAATTCTAAAACAAAGCCACTACTTAAAGTTAAATAGCATGTTCCTATAGCTTCCACATGCGAGCCCATCTTATTTCCTGATAAGATGCTTTACTCACTTTCCACTGGCCTCCTTAGGTTTTGCAAACCCTGCAAGGAATTTGAAATGTGAATTGTTGATCCAGAATCAATCCAACATGTGTTAAAATTGACATTAACCATATTAGATTCATGACAAACAAACGAGATTGGATTACCTTTGTCCGCAAGCCATTTCTGAAATTTGACACATTCCTTCTTCATGTGTCCCTTCTTTTTACAGAAGAAACACTTGGAATCCTTATTGATATCGTCTTGGGGACGTACTTTACCTTTCTCTTTCTCTTTACATTTCCAGCATTGCACTTTCTCCCAGTTCCATCACCAGTCTCTCTTCCTCTTGAACACACATGGTCATGAGTTCATTAATTGACCATTTATCCTTATGTGTGTTGTATGAGATTTTGAAGGGTTCGTATTGGTGTGGAAGGGTGTTTAGAATGTAGTGCACCAGGAAGGACTCCGATATTTCGACCTCAAGTTTCTTCAATTGAGCCACAGTGTCCCTCATTTGCATGATGTGCTCGCGCACACCTTTCACACTGGTGAGCCTTAAGGATGAGAACTTCATGATTAGGGTGCCTGCTAGTGCCTTGCCTGAAGTGATGAATTGATCATCAATGGCTTTCAGCAAGTCTCGGACCTTTTCATGCTAATCAATGGAACCATGAATACCAGCTGAAATTTTAGTCTTAATGAACATCATGCTTAGGCAATTGGATCGCTCCCATCGTTCATAAAGCGTGATGTTTGCTACAGTGCTGGTATTAGTGAGTGTTGGTTGTTCATCTTTCCTAATAGCATAGTCTATGTCCATCCACCCCAAATGAAGGAGAACTCTCTCCTTCTAGACCTTATAGTTATCTCCCTTAAGTTCAGGGATATCACAACGAATTTCAGAGAAATTTGCAAGTTGTACAACTGCATAAAATTAAAGATCACATGCTTACGTTAAATTTGAGGCCTAAATAAAATTTCATGCTTTAAAATTGAATCTAATGACATAAAAATTGTCTGTGGACTAAATTTTCAATTCAAGCAGATTCAATTATTCTTTATGATAGAATTTATCAAATTATTCACTTAATTCATAATTCTAAAGGGTATAATATGATTATAATTCGATATAAATTCTATCTTAGATTTGAACTTTATGATAAACTATTAATTCATAATTCCTCTGGATAAGTTATAAATATTTTATCCTAATTAATTATATAAATATAATAAAAACTCCCGTGGGATAAAATTTATTATATTTAATATAATTAATTAAAATTAATGTATAAATATTCTTTATGTGATCCTAATCAATCATAATATATAATATTATTTAATTAGAGATGCTGTTGTATTCTCTAATCAATAAAAATTATATGGATCACTAGACATTATTTCTTTTATGCATAAAAAATTAACTTGAAATAAACTATAATATTCATGCATAACATTCAACAACGGATCTCGTATACTCATCCAAAATAGCAAGTCTTAATTTAAAACAGAAATAAATAAATTCATGCAAATTAAATACGAGCATAATTGATAAATTTTGCACAATAATTGTCCAAAATGCATATAATTAAATAAATATTATAAGCAAAGAAAGAGAGAAAAAATTAGACATATTTCCAGAAAACATTATACAAGTTAATGACAAAAACCCAAAAATACGATTATTGGGTTGAATCATCTAAATTCAATCGCAATTTTAACAATTAAATTCTCACACGTCATAGTCCAGAAACATTATACAAGTTAATGACAAAAAAAAACCAGAAATACGATTGTTGGGTTGAATCATCTAAATTCAATCGCAATTTTAACAATTAAATTCTTGCCGACCATATTTCCACCACTGCATTTCTTTCTTAGAGTAATAGCATAAATCTATAAATGTTATTTAACTGTTTCACTTACTATTTTATATTTTTCAAAACATTATTACTGCAATTAAACTGATGCTTGTTATAGCTTTGGAGGACCAAAAGATAATGAAAAGCGGCCATGGATAAGGATAGCAGGATGTGAAATGCAGATAATTCAACCAGGCGGTAGGCCAGTATGTCTATAAACACCAATGCAGAGATAAAATAAGCTCCAATACCAAATGTTAGATTAATAATAATTCTATAATGCAGAATAAACACTTAAAAAAAAATCGAAAACTTTAATGCCCAATAAATCATACCTCCAGCCATTGATGCTACTCACACAATGATGTCTGCAAGGATCCTATCACAAGAATAAAGCTCTCTCCAAGCTTCTGAGTAATAATTTGTAATCAATCCCTTCTGATTTTGGCACTGGAATTTTCTTCTCGTCACTGTAGCTAATGATTCTCACTGTGCCTGGACCTACTATGGCTATGATGCCCAATTAACCCCTCGTCACGATATGGCAACAGAACAATGTTAAGCCACACCATGATATGGCAGCAGAGCAGAGAAATGACTAGCCACCAGCCGAGCTTTCCATGTTCGGCATATAACAGAAAGAAAATTCTTTTAACTTCAGAAAAATAAAAATTCAGCGAAAATTTCTTATCCATGTGGCACTCCAAGCTCCGCTCACTCTAACTCGATGGTGTAAGACTAAAGGGGATTGAGTTAGTGAGCTTGGAGACAGAAGTATTTATAGCCAAGCTTTCATCAAGCTTCTGTTGGCTATGTGTCAAGTGTTCCACAGATCATGGTAGAGAACTGTAGAGGGAGTAATGGACCACTCCAGAGCTCCCAACAAGAAATTAATTTAACTGTAGTTGATTTCTGTAATTTAAGGAAATAACCACAGTTGGTTTCCAGAAATTACTGCAGTTGGTTTATAGAAATTAGCGGCCGTTGGGAAAGGGAGCTTAATGAGATTAACAACACTTTAACCATTCAATTGATTATTTGTGAAAATGTTAAAATACTTCAGTTCGTACACATACTGCACCTAAATCAATTGAGTAAATATAAAAAATGGAGAAATATTTTGAAAAAAAGCTTTTCAAAGTGTAGAGTAAGGAACCATCTTATTCATTTCAAGAACATCAAAGCAGATTTCATGAATTTTCACCTCAAAATTTCTCAATACGTATCTTCCCTAACCCTTTTACCCTTTTGAATCTGCCAATGAATCAAATTGCAGATCCCCTATTAATAACATGTTTGGTCATGTAGCCACAAGTGGGTTTTTTCTCTCACTGATCAGTTTCCATGAATCAAAGTGCAGATCCCCTGTTAATAACATGTTTGGTAATGTACTCACAAGTGGATTTTGTCTCTCACTCATCCCTATTTAATTTTTAATAGTTCATTTCTTATTGTGAAAGCACCTGCATTTAGGATTATGCACTTGGTTCTCATGCATTTCTGATGTCATCGGTTTCATCTTTCAAGGAAGAAAAGATTAAAATCCATTTCCAACCACATGAAGGTCGTGAACAGGTGGCTCATTCCATGTCACCTGAGAAGGTTGAGATCTTTAAATCACTGGACGAGTGGGTAGAAAAAATTATATTTATTCATTTAAATATACAAGACCTTTTGCATAATCCTTCTTCTGAGGGCTTCATTAACCAAGTTATAGAATTGCGGTTGCTATCCCATGAATTGTTAGATGACTATTTATTTTGTCTAGTAGGAGACATGATTACAGAAGAAGCATTACCTACTTATCAGATTATGCTGAACAAATTTGATGGTGTAAGAGATGAGACTAGTGCCTATACCAATTCCTGGGAAACATGGACACGTATGTGGAGAATGGACATGGTGATCTTCTTCATAAATATACAGCTGAGGAGAATAGACATGGTCATCTTCTTCATAAATACCTTTACTTGTGTGGCCGAGTGGACATCAGATTGAAAAAACCATACAGTATCTTATTGGATTTGGAATGGTAAGTCAGGATACAATGTCTTAATGTTTCAAGGAGTTTGTCAAAGTATTTTATTATGTTTGCTATTGATAGCAACAAGATGTGGGATTCCACTCTAGATGGCTAGCATTGGAAGTTTTTTGTTTAGTATCCAGGCATAGAAAATAATCCCTAGGTTCTTGTACACTTCCTTCCAGGAAAGAGCAACATTCATATCACATGGAAACAAGGCTAGGTTTGCTAAAAGATATGGTGCCCTGAAATTGGCCTGAATATGAGAAGAGCCATGAGACTGCATACACAAATATTGTTGAAAAATTGTTTGAGATTGATCCTGACACCACAATGATAACTTTTGAAGAAATCATACAGAAAAAGGCTGTAATGCCTGCACATTTGATGTATGATGAGCAGGATGTAATCTGTTTGACTACTTTTCTTTTATTTCTCAGAGATTAGGTGTGTACACAGTACGAGACTACGCTGACATCTTGGAATTCTTGGTTAAGAGATGGAATGTGAAGGGAATAGGTGGTCTTTCTAGTAAGTGAAGGCAGGCTCAGGATTACGTATCCACGTTGGCACCTTGTCTCAGAAAGCTAGATGAACAAGCTCAACAAAGTGCAAAACAAGGAAGAAATTGTGCTTTTAGTTGGATATTCAACAAAGAAATCCTGTTGTAGAAACTTTCTTGTGCTTCAGCTTAGGAAAACTATATTAGTACATTGTTTAGGATAAAGTTCCGAGTGTCTATACAATTATAATAACTATCCAGGAAGTCAGGGAATGGATTTGTTGGATTACAAAATTTGATCTACAGGCTTTAGTGTGGGTAGTTGCAGAGAAAAGACCAGGAAATTTACGTTTTTCTCCATATATTTCAGTAATTATGCTAGGTGAAAATGTAAAATGCCTTATTTGTGGTTAAACTTAAATGCCAACTTCGTTTTTTTTAGGTTGTTTGAATGGTTGTTTTGTTCGGTATGATGAATATAACATTCTATTATTTGTATAATATTTGATGCATGGAGTAGTTGTTAGGGTTGTATAATAATCCTGGTGAAGGTCTATTCAATAAAAATGTATGACATACTTCTTACTTTTTGTATTTAACATTGAAATGATTAATAGTATGGTTCTTTTATACCAAGAATTTAAACAAGTCAATTGAAGCTTTTGAAATGTTTAATAGTATGATATTTTTATACCAAGAATTTAAACGAATCATAATATCAAGTGCACTCATAGGACTTTGATTGAGAATGGGTTTTGATTGAGAATGTGTTGTTGCAACTGCATGACCTCCAAAAAAAAATGGCATGATCATTTAGTCTGTAACATATTCCTTGCCTTGTTATTTCCATCATTGTACAGTTTTTCCTATGAGCCACTTTATTTTGCTAAGTGTACAAATGGTGTTGAGTTTTCTATTGATGTCATTCATATCACAAAATTTTTGAAAAGCTCTTCAAAAAAATTCTCCTCCATAGTCTCTCCTTAAGCATTTACTTTTGCAACCTCTTTCACTTTCTACACAAGTTTTAAACCTCTTAAATGTATCAAGGGCCTCATCCTTGGTCTTAAAAAAGCAAACCCAACACTTTCCTTAGTAATCATCAACAAAAGTAATGAAATATGATAACTTACCCAAACTCTTTGAGTGTATAAGAACACAAATATTTGTGAACTAATTGAAGTCGATAATGATCCCTCTGTGCATTGCCTTTTGAAAATTTCTCTCGCATGTGTTCCTTTAGCACATCCTTCATAAACATCCTGTTGGAATCACGATTGTCATCACACCAAAACCTGTAGGTGTTAGCAACAGAAAAATCATCAAAGTTAATGGATCCTTGGAAGGTTGTTAGGCACATGCTATGAAACACACAAGGAGAACTAATTTTCATTCATCCAACAATCTACCCACACCCCCAACGTGACTCAAGTGTGTTTCAAACTCGATAGCTTTCACTTTGATACCACTTGTTCGAATGATGATTGTCATTACACCAAAAATCATAGTTGTTAGTAAACAAACACATCACCAAAGTTAACAGATCCTTGAGAGGTTGTTAGGCACATGTCATGAAACACATGGGGAACGTCACCTTTCATTCGCCCAACAACTCCTTGTGTTCTTGAACCTTAGGCAAACCATAAAACACTACTTTTGATGTTGGAAGTTTCAAACTATCAAAATTTAAATGTACATATCTAAGTTGCTACAACCAACTTTTGTCATCATATGCCATGTTGGGAATACTACAATTATGTCCTCCAAACTTCAATGGGAACATTCTATTATTTGACATAGACACAATAGTAACCATCCTATTGCTTTGATTCCTATCACCATCATAGATCCATATTAACCCTGAATCTATCAAGTTTCAAAATGGATCAATTATCTTTAGATGCAAACCTACTTTTCGAGTGCAAAACTTGAGGAAAGGTTTGCACCTCGAGAGATTTTATCCCTCCCAGTGCTTGATAGATTGAGGGTTACAATGGATCTAGGTTGATTTTGGTCATGCACAGTCACACAAAATTTGTTGAACATCTAATTATTCTAATCACTTTAAATATGATAAATATGTTTAAGATTAATATGCTCATTTTAATTTAAATTTACTCAGTTACCTCAGTTTATTGAGATGATGAAAAATGATAAAGTAAAATAAAATAATGCAAAGTGACAATGTAATGGTGTTTAATGATAGAAAATGTGACTGATAAGAATGTAGTCAATTACAAATAGTCTCCATTGTGATCATTCTCAAAATATTTTCTTCTATTGTTCTCGTTGTCACACTTGTTAGTTTTGCCATCTTTTCATATCAATTATATGAAAGGGAGGTTGAAATCATAGATCATTCAAATCTTTAACTTGAGCTATTGTAGTAAACACCATACCTTGTCTATATTTCTCTCAAATATTAATAGAAGCATCCTCCAATTTCAATCATATTGACCTAAGGAGTGTTAAACCCCAAGTAAGTTTCAATGGTAGTTGTTTTCTTTTATCTCATTTGAATGCAAAGTGACGAACAATGTTGAATAATGGAAAATATGAATAATAAGAATGCAGCCAATAAAAAATAGTTTATAGTTTCATGAAGCAACCACTTCAGGTAAGTGAATCGAAATTCAAGTATTTTATTTATGGTTGAATTACTGTAGCACATGCATCAATGTACATCGTTAATACATTTTTCTTGCTTACACTGAAACCAGTGCATGCTATTAATCTAATTACTCTAAAATTAATGTACAACATACATCTACTGACATCAAATCATAAATCAACATCTACACTGAAATAAATGCATCTAATTCATGCAATAAAATAGGAATAGAAATCAACATATACATTGAAATCTATACATCTAGTGCAAGCAACGAAATAGCATTAGAAATCAACAACTACATTGAAATCAATGCATCTAGTGCAATCAATCAAATAGGATCAGGAATCAACATCTAAATTGAAATCAATGCATCCATTTCAGTGAAAAACCAAATATTTATGGCTTTCTAAATCTAATTTATTTTACCTTTTGTAAAAACTTCACCTCATCTTCTTTTATGGTTTATAATGTTCAATATTATATAATAATATAATATATATATATATATATATTTGTCTCTACATATTTCTTTCTTCTTCCCCCTCTCTCCACTTAATTTTTGTGTCTATCTCCCTCTCTCTCCTCCTCCCCTCCCTGCTCTCTCTCTATGCCTCTTGTTGATTTTCCAAGTGTAATAGAAACTAGCACAATATTTCTAAAAAACTTATAATTACTTTTGATGTAGATCTTCTTTTACTTTTATTCCAATATATAATTCAATAATTATACTTCAAAAATTCAACCATAAAGAACAAAAGAACAATAGAGATCACAATGTGGTATAGACATTTTTGGGCACTGCAACCCCAATCAAACATGTCCATAAACCAAGGGCTCCTAAGTCCCTAAAAGTGTTGTTTCATACCCTAAAGGAACAAGGTCAGCTGATTACATCATCTCCCAAAAGTTCTCCATGAGAAACTACTCAGAACTGGTCAAAACTGGATCATCTCACTTGCTCCATGGCCAGGGTGCGATGCATCGCACCTTGTACACACGGGAAGTGTGATGCATTTCAAAAATCCCTTCTATGGGGTGCGATGGATGAGAGTAGACAAATGGCGGAAGCAGTTTGCTAGGTGGATGATCTCGGAATCTTCCAGAAAATTCTCCTAGGACACTTGCCTCTCAAAATCGCCCAAGGATGAGTAAGAGATCAATGAGATCTCCAAGTGGAAGCAAGAACTATTAGAGAGAAGACACTAATAAAAAACCCAGAGCTGACTCACACCTCTGAAAATATCTATATATAGATCTCTCATCCTAGAGATCCAAGAGGTTGGAGGCTGGAATTTTGCGTCTTGTAAGGAATTTCTGTTGGTTTCTTGAGACAACATCATAGTGTTGGGTGATCTAAGCTTTGTATGAGGTGAAGAAGAGCTTACTTGCTGAGAGGATGATGCTGGGTCAGAACAACTGGATGTGACTCCCTTGGCTCTTTCTTGATTATCAATAAAAGCTATTCAAGTTTTTCTCCATACTCTTGTGTCATTTATGTTTTATGCATTTGTATGGTCAATTTACATCTGATCCTAGATTGTTTATGATTATAGATCCATGTTCTTGTATAGTGTTATGCTACTTTGATCCTACAGGTACTCTGTGAAGCTGGGTGTACAAGGAAGCAAGTAGTGAAAGACTATCAAGAGAGAGAGGAATCGAACTAGGAGATAAGCGCAAGACAGAGGTTGGTCTCCTTTGTTCTTCTCTCATCTATATTTCATAAAGGAAAAACGAAAGTAGCTTTACTTTGTTTTTTTCTAAGGTAGCTACCACACCTTAGTGGGATAAGCAGTTCTGTGTAGACACTTTTCCCTATAACAAAATGGCGACTCAGCTGGGGAGCAAGTAGGTTGCTTGTTTATCTTCCTTGTTGTTTATTTTATAAACTTACAGACGGAGCCTGATGTTGAGCCAGGTAGCTTTCGAACTGCATTTTCTATGCAAATGCAAAGTAGATAAATGCCGCTTCAGTCAATCTCCAGGTTTTGTTTATGAATTAAACAATTGATTTACAAACTGTCTAATTGCCCTCGTGGTAGCTCTTGGAACCTCCTTAGATCTACCCCTGATTGTTGATTTACTGTTTACCATTTTCTCAGCCAAAACCCCTGAACTGAACTACAAACTGTGACCCAGAACCCAAGCAAAGTCTCGTCTCTGGCCCAGCGCAGGCTCTGTTCTGTGAATCTGAAATTCAGCGCACTTCCCAAGTGTAGTAGGTACGCTGCATTTCAAGTTCACTGTGTTACAGGTGCGCTGATCAGACTAGGCATTGTTCCTCAGTTTTGGTTTCTGTGTTCATTCTTTTCAGTTCTATTCATGAGTTTTGCTGTTTGTAATCAGTATATCTCTGTTTGAAACCCCTTTCCTTGCTGATATTCCGGCTCCATTGTTCAAAATAACTGTAAATGTTTTTGTGTATTTGTTGAGTCATTTTCAGTTCTCCTTTGCAAAAAGTAATGTAATTGTACTGTCGTTTCTTGATTTGAAAGTGTCGCAAGTGTCGTTTTCAGTCATAGAAGAGAGTCTGATTGCTCTTGATAGTTGATTACCCTATTACTATTGTATTTGATCTGAATTTGTGGTCTTTCTAGTGTCGAAAGCAAGTCTTCATTTTGAATTTGAAAAGAAACTTGTTAGTAATTGTCGCTTGAAAGTAATTCAGATTTGTGCATTAGCTTTCTTTTTATCATTCACATATTAAGAAGGCTAAAAACAAATACATGCATGTGCATTTGCATTTAGATTGTTTGATTGGTTTGATTTAGGACAGTGCATATAGTGTGTGCTCTTTGCTCTTTGTTGAAATAATTTTGTCTTTCTTTCCTTAGTAGCTAGGATTTTCATTGCACAAAGAAGATAAAAGACTGTTTATCATCTTAGATTGCATTTTAGGAATTGTACATCTACATCACGCGGTGAAATTGAAAGGCAAATTCTTAAGCAAGATCAACTATAAAATAAATTTAATTAATCTAACAACGCTTTGGAACCTAACGCACAACATCTAGAAGTCTAGGCTAGAGACGTATTCCAGCGTCGTAAAGCCTGGTAACTGTTGTTCTCACTGTTGGTTGGGTGATTCCTCCACTTTGAGATGATAAGTGCCAGTACGGACTTGTGCTCCCACATACCGTTGAGTATATTTTGGGAGACCACAATAGGCTTAATCCTTTATCCATAGGAAGCCGTGTCTGCCGCCCTATCGATCGCAATGCACTGAATACAGCATTCAGGAAGATTGACTGCCGTACCGTAAAAAGTATTCTGAAGTTTTGCAATTGGTTTGGTAATCCCTCTGCCTAGATTTCCAGAGCAGTCCCTTTCGTTCCTTTTCAGACTCCTTAACGAAAAAGGTCCATCTGAGCACTTGTCACTTCAGGCTCATTAAAAATCGAAGGTGACTAGAGTCATCTTTTGTTTTTTCTCGACTCTAAAAAATTGAAAAAACAAGTTGTGTCAAAGCGTCTAAAATTTATTTTAAACGAAATAATCATTACCTTCCCCTCGTTGGTCTTCGAAATTAGTCTCCCTTCATCGCAAGTTCTTGTAGAATCGCTAAGAAATATTTTGGATAGACTACATATGTCTGAACAACCGTCGACATCTAGGACTGTGTCATCCGACACAGCAGCAGCAGAACCTCCTGCTGCTACTCCAACAATGTTCGCTGGTGTACCATCTGTCCTGGAAAGTTATCAACAACAAGTAGGAGTCCAATCAGGGACTATTTCGACGACATGGTCGGCTCCTATTTCTTCATCCCGATTATCATCTGGTATTTCTTATGTTGAAACTCAAAAAATTGATCCAATGTGTCTTCAAAGGCCAATCTACCCTTTAAGTACTGGATTTCCACCATATGGAGGGCAGTATGCCTTTTCATTGTTCCCTCCCGGAGAACAACCATATGGGAGTTTACAACAAAGTTCAGGTCAAACTGGAATTACATCCAGCGGTTGGGTACCAATACTGCCTCAACAACCAAGGGTTGTATATTCAATGCAACCAGTCCACCCTGTGTCGAATATTCCCACTATACCTGCTATGGTGACTGCGTCGCAAGTACAAGCGCTACCTGTTGTATGTCAACCCCAAGTTTCTCAGGTTGCAATACAACAGCCTCTTGTTTCAATGACTCAATCACAACCTCAGGTTAGTGCCTCCTTATCTGAAGCGACTCAGGCTCAAAGAAGTACTATGACTCCTCATCTTGGTCAATCATCCAGTATTGGGCAACAACAAATGGTCCAAAAACCATGGCTGATTCAATCTCAACAACCGCTATTCCAGCAATCATATCAAGGACCTGAGCAACAAGTCTTTGTAAGTAATGGGCAACCACATTTCCAAAGCGGTTATCAACAACCATATTATAATGGTTATGCCCATCAACCTTGTCAAAGTTGCCAGAATCAAATACATTATGTTGGTATGCCAAGACCCACTGCTCAGGCGATTCCATCTTATCCTGGGTATGCTTCACCTAACCTGAATCAACAGTTTCCCTTTGTAGCAACTCTAGAATTACCAAATCTAAACCGGCTGACGAATGATCCAATTGCTTATGCCCCTTGGTGGCCAGTGATTCCGCATAAACTTCCGTCAGATATTCCTAAATTTAATGGAAATCTGGGTGAAGATCTGTCGAATCATGTGATGACCTTTCATCTGTGGTGTTCATCAAACACACTAAACGATGATTCGATTAGGCTTCGCCTGTTTCAGAGGACGTTAACTGGTCCGACAGCAAAATGGTATATCGAATTACCTAGAGCTTCATTTGACAACTTCAGTACCCTCGCCACAACCTTTTTAACCCATTTTCAATTACCGATAAGGTACGAAACGGGAATGAAACTTCTTACCAATTTTGCAATTCCTTATAAGATGCAAAAATCCAGCCTCCAACCTCCTGGATCTCTAGGATGAGAGATCTATATATAGATATTTTCAGAGGTGTGAGTCAGCTCTGGGTTTTTTATTAGTGTCTTCTCTCTGATAGTTCTTGCTTCCACTTGGAGATCTCATTGATCTCTTACTCATACTTGGGCGATTCTGAGAGGCAAGTGTCCTAGGAGAAGTTTCTGGAAGATTCCAAGATCATCCACCTAGCAAACTGCTTCCGCCATTTGTCTACTCTTGTCCATCGCACCCCATAGAAGTGATCTTTGAAATGCATCGCACTTCCCGAGTGTAGTAGGTGCGCTGCATTTCAAGTTCACTGTGTTACAGGTGCGCTGATCAGACTAGGCATTGTTCCTCAGTTTTGGTTTCTGTGTTCATTATTTTCAGTTATATTCATGAGTTTTGCTGTTTGTAATCAATATATCTCTGTTTGAAACCCCTTTCCTTGCTGATATTCCGCCTCCATTGTGCAAAAGAACTGTAAATGTTTTTGTGTATTTGTTGAGTCATTTTCAGTTCTCCTTTGCAAAAAGTAACGTAATTGTACTGTCGTTTCTTGATTTGAAAGTGTCGCAAGTGTCGTTTTCAGTCATAGAAGAGAGTCTGATTGTTCTTGATAGTTGATTACCCTGTTACTATTGTATTTGATCTGAATTTGTGGTCTTTCTAGTGTCGAAAGCAAGTCTTCATTTTGAATTTGAAAAGAAACTTTTTAGTAATTGTCGCTTGAAAGTAATCCAGATTTGCGCATTAGCTTTCTTTTTATCATTCACATATTAAGAAGGCTGAAAACAAATACATGCATGTGAATTTGCATTTATACTGTTTGATTGGTTTGATTTAGGATAGTGCATATAGTGTGTGCTCTTTGCTCTTTGTTGAAAGAATTCTGTCTTTCTTTCCTTAGTAGCTAGGTTTTTCATTGCACAAAGAAGATAAAAGATTGTTTATCATCTTAGATTGCATTTTACGAATTGTACATCTACATCACGCGATGAACCTGAAAGGAAAACTTCTTAAGAAAGATCAACTATAAAATAAATTTAATGAATCTAACAACGCTTTGGAACCTAACGCACAACATCTAGAAGTCTAGGCTAGAGACGTATTCCGTTATCGTAAAGCCTGGTAACTGTTGTTCTCACTGTTGGTTGGGTGATTCCTCAATTTGAGACGATAAGTGACAGTATGGACTTGTGCTCTCACGTACCGTCGAGTATATTTTGGGAGACCACAATAGGCTTAATCCGTTATCCATAGGAAGCCGTTTCTCCCGCCCTATCGATCGCAATGCACTGAACACAGCATTCGGGAAGATTGACTGCCATACCGTAAAAAGTATTCTAAAGTTTTGCGATTGGTTTGGTAATCCCTCTGCCTAGATTTCCAGAGCAGTCCCTTTCGTTCCTTTTGAGACTCCTTAACGGAAAAGGTCCATCTGAGCAGTTGTCACTTCAAGCTCATTAAAAATCGAAGGCGACTAGAGTCATCTTTTTTTTTATCGACTCTTAAAAATTGAAAAAACAAGTTGTATCAAAGCGTCTAAAATTTATTTTAAACGGAATAATCATCACCTTTCCCTCATTGGTCTTCGAAATTAGTCTCCCTTCATCGCAAGTTCTTGTAGAATCGCTAAGAAATATTTTGGATAGACTAGATATGTCTGAACAACCGTCGACATTTAGGACTGTGTCATCCGACACAGCATCAGCAGAACCTCCTGCTGCTACTCCAACAATGTTCGCTAGTGTACCATCTCTCCCGGCAAGTTATCAACAACAAGTCGGAGTCCAATCAGGGACTGTTTCGACGACATGGTCGGTTCCTATTTCTTCATCCGGATTATCATCTGGTATTTCTTATGTTGAAACTCAACAAATTGATCCAATGTGTCTTCAAAGGCCAATCTACCCTTTAAGTACTGTATTTCCACCATATGGAGGGCAGTATACCTTTTCATTGTTCCCTCCCGGAGAACAACCATATGGGAGTTTACAACAAAGTTCAGGTCAAACTGGAATTACATCCAGCAGTTGGGTACCAATACTGCCTCAACAACCAAGGGTTATATATTCAATGCAACCAGTCCACCCTGTGTCGAATATTCCCACTATACCTACTATGGTGACTGCGTCGCAAGTACAAGCGCTACATGTTGTATGTCAACCCCAAGTTTCTCAGGTTGCAATACAACAACCTCTTGTTTTAACGACTCAATCACAACCTCAGGTTAGTGCCTCCTTATCTGAAGCGACTCAGGCTCAAAGAAGTACTATGACTCCTCATCTTGGTCAATCATCCAGTATTGGGCAACAACAAATGGTCCAACAACCATGGCTGATTCAATCTCAACAACCGCCATTCCAGCAATCATATCAAGGACCTGAGCAACAAGTCTTTGTAAGTAATGGGCAACCGCATTTCCAAAGTAGTTATCAACAACCATATTATAATGGTTATGCCCATCAACCTTGTCAAAGTTGCCAGAATCAAATACATTATGCTGGTATGCCAAGACCCACTGCTCAGGTGATTCCATCTTATCCTGGGTATGCTTCGCCTAACCTGAATCAACAATTGCCCTTTGTAGCAACTCTAGAATTACCAAATCTAAATCGGCTGACGAATGATCCAATTGCTTATGCCCCTTGCTGGCCAGCGATTCCGCATAAACTTCCGTCAGATATTCCTAAATTTAATGGAAATCCGGGTGAAGATCCGTCGAATCATGTGATGACCTTTCATCTGTGGTGTTCATCAAACACACTAAACGATGATTTGATTAGGCTTCGCCTGTTTCAGAGGATGTTAACTGGTCCGACAGCAAAATGGTATATCGAATTACCTAGAGCTTCATTTGACAACTTCAGTAGCCTAGCCACAACCTTTTTAACCCATTTTCAATTACCGATAAGGTACGAAATGGGAACGAAACTTCTTACCAATTTCAAGCAAACAACAGCCACTCACATATCCGATCATATTCATGAGTGGCGACGTCGTCGTAGAATGGTAAAAATGTATGTTCCTGATCATATTTTAGCTGAATGGTTTATTAAGTCATTATTACCTTCCATTACGGAAGATGTGGCAAAAGGAGGAGTCATCACCGAAGAGCAAGTTATCGCTCGTGCGCAATATTTAGACTTGATTTACACTCAGTCTGGCACACTCTACAATAAAATACCTGACGCTCCCAGACCAGAATTTTCAGTCTCTCCCCCTCCTAAATCAAACAAAGACTCTCATGTCAGTGATGGTGTGATAGGTATGACAAGCACGAAATCGACAAAGGCTACATCTAACAAAGCCCGTAATATTTCTGATCAAAATGCAAATGAAGAACTTCTCGCCTCGGAGGTAAATGCCATGTCGACCGACAAAGGCAAACAACTGAAGCAACCAGGGGGCAAGAAGAAAAAGAAAGGGAGAAAAAAGAAGCAGGATGATTCATCTCCTGAAAAACCTTCTGCAAACCCTTCTGGGCAAAGGAAACCCCCTGCGGGGTGTCAGATATGCGATGAGGATCATCGGATGAGAGATTGTCGACATAAAGTTGAAGTTAAGAAACTCTTTAAGAGTTCAAAAACCTCAGCAGTATTGACTGATCCGTTTCCAAATCCGGGAACCAAACTGGTTGCTAATCAAAATGCTTCCCGATTCCAAGTGCTTATGTTGTCTATCTCAATGTAGCAAAATGATGCTTTGACAAGGAATAAACATTACGGGAATCCACAGCTGTCGAATAACAAGGCTAATGAATAACCTAGTAGTTCGACAACAACTTTGACTGAAGTTGTGCCACCCATCATTCCTGAACCAATGATAAAGCCGCCAATGGGAGTAGTACACAAATCGACATTTAATCCTTGTGCCAAAGTAGCACAGCATTATAATATAGTAGGGGACTTGGCCCAATCGCTGTCCGCTATGACGACAATTGAGGTACCGCAAAATTTCCCCTCCCAAAAGCAAGCTTTATTATCAACAATAGGTGGGATTGACCCAATGGATTCCAATCTTGTGGCCTTTAATCACAAAGGATATGACCCTCAGTTACCAGCTCAACTAGCTTTCCTTATTCAAGTGAAAGCCCTCAACAAAACTGTTCATTGAACAATTATTGATGAGGGGGCATCTACATGTATTATGTCGATGAGTTGCTGAAAAAATTTAGGCTCACCACCCTTTTCGCGATCGTCAACAATGTTAAAAGCATTTGATGGATGATCATACACTCCATACGAGATTTTAAGTAACTTGCAAGTTGAACTAGGAGGCAAAACAGTAGAAATTGATGTTGAAGTAATCGACGGGAACCTCGATTACAACATCCTACTGGGAAGGCCCTGGATATATGCCATGGTCGCAGTTGTGTCGACCTACTTCAGGAAGATTGCATTTCCCTTTCAAGGAGAAATTAAAATCGTCGACCAACAAACATTTCTCCCCAACAGTTCACAAGTTACGGGAAGCATTCCAATGATCCATGGAAGCAATCATTCGCTCCAAAATATCGGAGTAGGTCTCCTAAAAGACCCTACCTTAATGGGTACTTTTGCCCTACCGCCTTCAAGTAATCTAGCAGAAGTGGCCACAGTGGAAACCCGCAATATGAAATCTTCTATATCTCATGGATTCAGAAGATTCCTAAACATTTTGTCAGCATGGATCATCGCCATTTTAGAAATATTGTAGCAATCAATTTTCTTGGCCTGGGGGGCAAACCCAAATCAATGCTCATCGAGTGTTTGGATAGATAGGTCTAAGGAATATGGTACCTCTTCAGATCCTTGGTCACATGTACATTCTACAAACAAAGGAATCATTCAGTCAAAGATGTTAGGAGAGGCACCATGGGAAGATTACCACCATCGCTCCCATCTCCCGGATTACAACGAACATTATTCCAATGACCTTAATCATCCTTCAGTTTTTGATTTTCTATCAAATACTGTAAATACGGTGGATTCCGAGGACGGTTCTTATCTCGTGTCTACCTCATTAAAAAATGAAACAAGGAGTCATGAGGATATTTCTTTTACTGTGTCAACCTCATTAAAAAATGAAGCGACTCCCTTTCCAAATCGAGCCTTTGATTACGATATCGTAAAATCAAAGTTGAGTCTTTCGAAGATCTCGAAGGTAAACCTTCATTCCAACCACTGAGTTGAATGCAATGAAGCTTGGAGGGCATGCACCTCGATTTGCGTTATTATGCTGGGGGCATGTAAACTTATCATGAGCAGCATTACTACATGGTTCAAGCTCGTTAAAAAATAAACCCGCCACGAGCAGTGTTATTGCAGGGTTCAAGCTCGTTAAAAAATAAACCCGCATCGAGCAGTTTTAACGCGGACTTCATGCTCGTTAAAAAATAAACATAAGCAATGCGCAAATATTTCCCCCAGCGTTTAAGCTCAATAAAAAATGAACCAATTCCGGTAAATAATCATCGTGAATGTAGTACTTCAGCCTTTGAAGCCTTGGTTGTGTTCCCATCATCACCTCCACTCTGTATTGGCCGATCATTCACCTCCATTTGATTGTTTACCCCTTTTGAGGAAGATCTGCGAAGAGTGATCCTACTAGCCATCCTTGTAACACTGCCATGATTGGAAAATTCCAAACCTTACCTAGAATCAGCTGCTACCCAATTTTATCACTCGTTCCTCAAAAGGCGAGTCTCCTTTAAGCTCTTTTCAATTGACTCGTAAAATATGAAAAGATTGTCGAGCCATTGGCCTCTCCAGCTCGTTAAAGGGACCAGAAGTGCTATCCATCCTTTAGATTTTAATCTTTTTGGACCTGAGGGATTATTACACAAAAAGATCGAGCGCTTGTTTTGTTTGGCTCGTTAAAAGTATCGAAAATTCATCCCTTCAGTATTGTTTTATACTTTTTTGGACTTAAGGGATTAGATGACAAAAAAGGAATTTTGGAGTTTCCTTTACGTCCCTTTTTCGGACTCTCTAAAAATGAAAAGGACCGAGTTATCTTTGTCGTTAAACTCATTAAAACCTAATAGCGACAAACTTATCCATAGCAGATAAGAACGAGTTTCACTATCACTAGGCTCGTTAAAACATAGCGATGGGTTTCCCTGAAGGGAAAATTATAGAACAAGCATATGTTATCCTCCTCAAGCTTGACAAAAATAAAGAGGTACTGGTCAGCAATGACTGGGGAAAAATTGGGAAGAAAACTTGAAGAAACTTTGTTGGTAGCAAGTCGCTCTTGAACATGACACTTTCACTCCGCATCCAAGTCGGGTTGGGTTGTTTCACTCACCGGTCACATCACCATGGTCCCATCACACCATCCACATTTTGGGGTTAATGCTACCAATCCATCACGTCAGTGTCGCCGATATGTTCAAGAGAAGTCACTCAGAGAATTCACCTGTGTCTCACCCACTGCAATACATTTACGCTCCATTCTTTCATGACCACCACCTTGAACCTTATATCACCAGATCGTTTTCACCTCCACTAAAATCATTTGCTCCGTTCCGTGTCATTGATGTGGGATTCATTAAGGCCCTCCTATGACGGATCGCTTCTTGTCGACATCAGCTCATTATCCAAGAAGTCGATCTAGGGACACCCCTTTCACTACTTTGAAGCTTGCATGCCTCAATGGCAATTTTCTCACTTCCGACGACAGGTTTACATCAATGGCCTTCGACCAAAAGATTTTGCATGGTGTTCGACGCCAAGTCCTTTATTCACACCACGTTAATTGTACTGCAGTACCTTGAGGGTCATTATCATTATCATTGATTCCTCTCATGCCTGTTAATAGCTTACATCATTGGCTGGTAATCAGGGGATATCTTTCCATGTTTGACTCCAGAACATCTCTCACATGGATCGACTTGTACTTTGAGTGAAGATCGAACGAGATTGAAGACCCTGGATCTAGTTTCGTCCATCCGGGTTACGATATATATTTAGGGAAATAATGACATCAAATGTACATCATTGCTGCACAGATAATCATCCAATCAAAGGGATAATGGCTCTACCAGAATCATCAATCTACGCTCAGACGATTATCTGTCCTATGTACAAGAAAATGAATTTATAAATCTGAGCATGGGAATGCCCGCCTCAGCTAGATCATGAAAATATTATGAAGATAATGTATTGTATTGTATCGTATTACAAGTCTCCTTCCAGCTTGAAAGAACTTCGGATCCTCATGATAAAGCATTTCACCCGACATCAAAAGATTAACGACCTCATGCTTTAGGGGGCAACTGTTATAGACATTTTTGGGCACTGCAACCCCAATCAAACATGTCCATAAACCAACGGTTCCTAAGTCCCTAAAAGTGTTGTTTCATACCCTAAAGGAACAAGGTCAGCTGATTACATCATCTCCCAGAAGTTCTCCATGAAAAACTACTCAGAACTGGTCAAAACTGGATCATCTCACTTGCTCCATGGCCAGGGTGCGATGCAGCGCACCTTGTACACATGGGAAGTGCTATTCATTTCAAAAATCCCTTCTATGGAGTGCGATGGATGAGAGTAGACAAATGGTGGAAGCAGTTTGCTAGGTGGATGATCTCGGAATCTTCCAGAAACTTCTCCTAGGACACTTGCCTCTCAGAATAGCCCAAGGATGAGTAAGAGATCAATGAGATCTCCAAGTGGAAGCAAGAACTATCAGAGAGAAGAAACGAATCAAAAACCCAGAGCTGACTCACACCTATGAAAATATCTATATATAGATCTCTCATCCTAGAGATCCAGGAGGTTGGAGGCTGGAATTTTGTGTCTTGTAAGGAATTGTTGTTGGTTTCTTGAGACAACATCATAGTGTTGGGTGATCTAAGCTTTGTATGAGGTGAAGAAGGGCTTACTTGCTGAGAGGATGATGCTGGGTCAGAACAACTGGTTGTAACTCCCTTGGCTCTTTCTTGATTATCCATAAAATCTATTCATGTTTTCCTCCATACTCTTGTGTCATTTATGTTTTATGCATTTGTATGGTCAATTTACATATGATCCTAGATTTTTTATGATTATAGATCCATGTTCTTGTATAGTGTTATGCTACTTTGATCCTACAAGTACTCTGTGAAGTTGGGCGTACAAGGAAGCAAGTAGCGAAAGACTATCAAGAGAGAGAGGAATCGAACTAGGAGATAAGTGCAAGACAGAGGTTGGTCTCCTTTATTCTTCTCTCATATATATTTCATAAAGGAAAAATGAAAGTAGCTTTACTTTGTTTGTTTTTAAGGTAGCTACCACACCTTAGTGGGATAAGCAGTTCTGTGTAGACACTTTTCCTTGTAACACAATGCACAAAGAAGAGATAAGATTTTCCCTCGGAAAACCCAACAACCTTTTCAATACTGAAAATTTTTAGTTCAAAAAGAGACACATGGCCCCCCTTCCACATCAATCCAACCAATCTGATCCAGAAATTCGCTCTGCCTAATCTGACCTAGAAATGTGAGCCTCTTTACAGTTGCCAGTCACCCCAAAATTTCAGCCCCTGCAATTGCCCAGGATTTTGCCCCCCTGCAACATAAATCCCGTAAAAACTATGAATCATGAGAGAGATAATATGTCCACACATGTAAGATGATGAGAGAGAGAAAGAGAACCAATTCATCTTCTTCTTCATCCTATTTATCCTTCGTATCCTTCACTTGCTTTCCCATAAATTGTCTTGTGAGATAGATGTGAATTGCCCAAGTGGAGGAGGTTGAATTGCCATTACATAGTGATTTATATTGGCTGAATGGATGTGTCTTCTACCAAGGCCGAATTGACTTGGAGCCAGGCTGACTTGAAATCTTTTGGAGACAAAAATTACAATTCAAAGTTTCAATTTTTCTTCTTTTAAAAGTCACAATGGGACTTTGACTAAAAATAAATTTTTCTTTGACTCTAGCATTTAAAATATGCTTTACAATAATAAATACAAGTATATAAAATCACCAAATATACATTATGAAAACTTACCATAGTTATAAATTCAACACTCCCTCTTAACTAGGGAGGTATTCATAATCACTGTCATAGGTGTTCTCCTGTTGAAATTTTTCTATAAGAAAAGGTTATATCAAATTAACAGCATCATCATCTACCATCAACATTTTCTAGTGGCCATATTTGAGGTGGTACCAAAATCCATGGCAATGTCAACAACATATCAAGAATCACTCCTTCAAAGTGAGCGGTCCCCATGGCCTCTTCCTAGGCCAAAATGTTGGGACCTCAACTAGCTAGTACTCACTCACCCTTCCTGGTGAGCACTCTAGGCCAAGACCTCACTCAATCCCTGCTAGTTGGAAATCAGGTCTAGATGCTAAAAGGACCTTACTGCACCATTGCAATGTGTGATCAGGCCTAGGACCTCACACAAACCTTCCTTGGTTAGTGATCAAGTCCAAATGCTGAAAGGACCTCACTACACCCTCCCCAATGTGTGATTAGGTCCACTAACCTCACTACATCCTTCCCTAGTGTGTGATTGGATATCCTCAGAGAGGTACTCACTCAACCCTTCTGGTTGAGCACTCTGGGATTCTCAAACCCATTCTCCCTCTCAGGAGAATGTCCATCAATGTTGCAAATATATCAGCACTCCCTCTCAACTAGAGGGGTAATCTCCACAAGCCCCCACTTGTCTCTAAAGTAGACAAACATATCCTTGGGTAACAACTTCACCAGAATATTAGTTGTCTTCTCATTGGTCTAGATGTATTCAAGCCTTATCTCTCTCCTTTATAATATGTCATGAATGTAGTGGTACTTCATATTGATATGCTTCGACCTGTCATGGCACACAGGATTCTCTAAAAGCTTCACAACTTTTATTATCGCAATGTATCCCCATCAGTTCCAACTCTTCGTCAAATAATCCTCCAAACATCTTCTGGAACCATACTGCTTCGGTACAAGCCTCATTATCTGCGATGTACTCTGATTTTGCAGTGATGACTGCAACCAAACTTTGCTTCTTGCTCATCCAAGATCATAGTGGAGCCTAACTTGAAGCATACTCTTGAGGTACTCTTCCTATCCTCAACACTTCCATCCCAATCTACATTTGTATATCCCAGAAGTTGTACATCCCTATTTGCAACATATCTCAAGCCATAATTCATAGTACCACAAAGATATCTCAAAATGTGCTTCGTTGCAATCTAATGCTCATGCCTTTGTTCAACCTGGAACTGGCTCAATGTGTTCATAGCAAATCAAATGGCCAGTCTATTGTTAACCAAGTACATCAATGAACCAATCAACCATCGGTCCATAGAAGGATATACCAAAATGGATTCAAAGCCTCTTAACTTCTTCAAGTTTTTCACCATGGGTAGTCATGGATATACAATCCATCATACCAAAATTCTAAAGGATTTCAATTACATAATTTCCTTGACAAAGGAAGATTTCACTAGGTTTTTACCATGCTTCTAGTACGAAGTAATAATGCATCAACCCAAGATCCTTCATGTCAAATTTAGAAGCCAACTTCTTTTTACATTCAATAATAAGAGGCATAGCACCAGTTAGAAACATATCATCAACGTATAGCATTAAGATCACAGGTGCATTCTTCACAACCTTAAAATAAGTTTTTGGATTAACTTCACGTTTGGTAAATCCCAATGTCATTAGGTAGTTGTCGATACATTCATATTGTGCTCTTGGAGCTCACTTGAGTCCATACATGACTTTCTTCAACCTATAAACATGAGAATCATTTTCATGCACCTTAAAGCCTTGACACCACTTTATGTACACCTATTCCTCAATCACACCATTGAGGAAGGAAGTCATCATGTTGAAAATGCAGCAAGAAAATCTCAGTTTCACTTTTCTTTGGTTAAACTAGAGAAAATTTGAATTTCTATTTCAGCAGAAATCTTGGAGGTAGTTAACTGAGGTGACATGGAACTTGTCACTCATTTAACTCAGTTAGTTCGAGTTGGGGAAGCTTGCATTCAGTTTAGTATGTTTGATTGCTAATTTGTAGCAATCTATTTCAGTTAATTTGAGTTATTGTCAATTTAACTAGTTCTAACTGTCAGAAGAACTAGTGGAAGTCAAGTTGTGGAAATGGAACTTCAAACACACTCAGTGATCATCCAGTTAACTAATCAATCAACCCAAAATAATTGTTTCATTTAGATAATTCGAGTTACCTAGTTTAGATGGAGATTCCAAGGTAGTGTACTATCAGTTGTATCATATTCCAATGTGTACAGGTGGTGCATGCAATGAAAGGAAGGGCCCATGGCAATTGTGCAATTCAATAGTCAGAAATTCCTAAATAATAGGAGCCAATTTCTCAAGGGAATAATGAAAGGAAATAGGAGCTTGGAGGGCTTGAAAATTGGCCAAAGTGTTAGGCAGAGTCATTCAGTTAGGTTGAGGGATAGAATACACACTTGCAGGGTGTGCTTAGGCTTAAGAAAGCATATTTATTTAATCTCTATTCTATTATTAATGAAATACAGATAGGAAGGGGTTTTGAGCAGTTGTTTTCCCTAGATAAATATTTGTGCATCTGTGATGTTTCCTTTATCATGTCTATGATTTATGTTCTAGATGGTGAATTAACTTCCACAGATCAGTAGAGTAGCTTCAAGTCTTGTGATTTAGTAAATTTCATGAGTAGTTTTGAATCTACACATTAATTTATAGATGGTATCAGAGTTGGAATCATTGTAGAACATATATTTCGAAGTTTTCATTGTAGGAGGTTCGAATTTGAAGATCAATGTTGCAGGTTTTCTTTAGGATTGAGAAGATGGCTTTCAATGGACTCAGGCTCGAGTATGCCTTGGAAGGCACCTCAAACTTTGTTGCATGGAAGGACCACATGGAGGCAGTATTGGATGATAATGGGTTTCTAGAATACATCAAGTCATATGAAGCAAAACGCTAAGCATCTGATGCCTAGAATCTTGCTCATTGGAAGAAAGATGTGGACAAGGTGAGGAGAATCATATTGGAGGGAGTACAGGATCATATTATCTCAAATATGCATGGAAAAGAGACTTCGTTCATGATGTGGAAAGAGCTGATTGAACACTTTGAGAATAATAGTGACCACATGAAGCTGGCACTCAAAGAAAGCCTTGAAGTATAAAGATGCAGAAGAACAACACAATTTTGCAATATCTAAGAAAGTTTACATAGTGTCGTGATGAACTTGGTAGGGTCATTGTTAATGTCCCTGAAGAATACTTGGTAGCTCTAGCCCTTTTCGGCCTTCCCAAGAGTTGGCATAACTATCAAGATTCAGTAAATGGTAGGGATAAACTACCAATCTGGGAGTGCTTATGGTTTGACTTAGTGTAGGAGGAAATAAGGTAGAATACCAAAGATGGGACTTCATCCAAGAGAAAGGATGAGGATAATTGTTCCTTGGATGGGAAGATAAAGAAAGGGAAAGAGAAGAAATCCCAATCCAAAGTAGAATCTAGTTAAGGGGGCAAGAAGAAAGACTTGTCTAGAATTAATTGTTTTCACTATCATGAATTTGGGAACTATGCCATGAAGTGTCCACATAAGAATACCAGCAAGAAGACCTCATGAGGAACAACAGTTGAATCTTTTGCTTCATAGTTTGAGTTTGATTTTACTCTCATTGCATACTTGACCAACACATTGATGGGAAGCGTGCAGTACCTCGACAACAGTGCCCTATTCGATATGACGAGGAATAGAGATTTTTTCTGTGATTTGGAGGAGAAGGATCTCCAGACACACATCGAGATGGGAGATGACAGAAGGTAAGGGCGATCGAGATTGGTATAGTCACCTTTCAAAGTTAGTCAGTCTCCCCTCTTAGGCACAAGGATGAGATGTTTGCTTTGGGTCTAAAGAAGAATCTTATCTTTGTTGCAGGATTGGAAGACCATGGTTATGATGTGATCTTCAGCAAAGGAAAGGAATTGCTGATACACATAGCCATGGGACAGGTTAAGAAGATTGATATTGGTGTGAATAACCTCTACAAGATAGATGTGGAGGATTGTGCTACATTGAGCACAAAGGCAGAGAAGGTGTAGAGCCTCGATGTTGGTGAACTTTGGCATAGAAGACTTGGCCATTTGCATCATGGTGCTTTGAAGATCATGCAACATATTACTAAAGACCTCCCAAAATGAGCACTAGAGCAGCAAGACACATGCAACACGTTAAGGGAATTTTGAGGTATAAAATGGGCCTCCTAAGGAAATTATAAAATAATAGCGGAAATAATAAAATAAGATTAGATTACATCATCTAATTTTAGAGGGAAGAAAAGAAAAAACTATTTTTTCAACTTGTATTTTCATCTTATCTCCTTATGGGTTTACTCAAATTTCAAGTGGCAGCACTCGTTGGATGCAAAATTTGATTCTTGACTAAAGGAGTACCCATGTTGGATAATTTAGATGAACCCTACTACACAAAAATGAGAAATACATGAAAAGCATGATTGTAATCACGTTTTTTCATGTATTTCTTATTTTTCATTTAGAAGGTTCCATCAAACGTATGCAACATGGTTACTCCTTGGATGAGGAATTAAAATTTTCATCCAACGAGTACCCTCGCTCGAAATTTGAGTAAAGCCTTAGGGTGATAAGTTGAAAATATGAGTTGACAAAGTAGTTTTATTATTTTATTATTTTTCAATATTTTACTTTTTTACTCCAAAAATGGTGAATCATCCCCCATCGTTGACATCATCACTTTGAATCCTATTGATCCTTATAAACTTTATTTTCATTGTACTTTTTTTTAAGAGGCCTATTTTAGACTGCAAAATTATCCTAATGAGGTGTACATTGGGGAAGCATGCAAAAGCCAATTTCCATGATCAGTATAGCAGAGCACATGCAGTCCCTGAAAGGATCCACTATGATGTTTGTGGACCTTTCTTAATAGCCTCCACTACCAGGCACAAATATTTTGTCATCTTTACTTATGATTTCTCATGAAATTATTGGATCTTCTTCATGTGGAAGAAGGATGAGATTTTCTCCAAGTCCTTAGACTTGAAGGCACTGATTGAGAAAGAAACAGGTAAGAAGGTGAAGGCTCCCAGGATAAATAATGGAGGTGAGTACATGTTGAATGGGCTTAAAAATTTATGTGCAAAAGAATGCATTCGACAAGAGTTGACAGCACCCCACAACACTCAGCAGAATGGGGTGGCTGAGAGGAATAACTAAAGCATTGTGGGAGAAGCATCCGGTGATGTTTCATGACCAAAGCCTACCTATGCACTTATGGGTTGAAGCATGCACCACATCAGTCCATTTTCAGAACAAGAGTCCTCATCGGATTCTTGGCATGATCACACAAGAGGAGGCTTTCTTGGAAGGAATCTAGATGCGTCACACCTCATGATCTTTGGAGCCTATATCTATTTCCATGTCTCCAACTTTTCATTATTTCATCCCATATTTATTTGCCTCAACTACTCATTTGTCCTCTGTGGGTGTCCAAAATCCAATTCCATTAAATACTATCACAATGGTCTCATTGCCTCTGGCATCCATTTTCCTAACTCATGATGTTAGTGTAGTTTCATATTCTAGCCCCATGGCTGCTCGATATGCACCTTTGGATCTTGGAGGTCAGATACATAACCTACCTTTCAATTATGGACAACACCTGATTCCATTTAATGGTATTGGTATTATACAACTCAACAACATGTAGACAAGCTTAATGACAATATAGGTCTAGAGGAGGTTGACCATCAGGAAGTAAAATTGATACTTTCTACACAAAGTATATCTGGAGAGGTAAAGAAATGGTTCAGATCTTTACCTACAATAGATATCAATATTTTCCATTAGTTTGAAAAATTGTTTCTCACCGGATGGGAGGTGAAGAAAAACCCCCTACAGATTTTATTCGAATATGCCGCTCTTAAAAGGAATCCAGGGGAATCTGTCCAAGAATTCACAACTTGATTTAACAAGATTTACAATTCAATTCTAGCTGAGATAAAACCTCCCTTGGGATTATTCTTGTTACGTTATCATGACGGTTTTTATGCCAACATGGCCTATCAACTTTGGGAAAGAAATCATGTCACTTTGGAAGCAATGAAGAGTAATGCAATCATAGTAGAAGCCAATTTGTTGGCTAAGAAGGCGAATTTAATGAAAATTGAGAAAATAGTGGTATTCAAAGAAGACTCATCTTCTTCACCTGATATCAAATTTGTTGTGATGTTGAAAATGATGGAAAATATGGTTGATAAGCTAACTCCTTCTAGGGCTAAGAATCAATGACAGGTGAGAAATTCAAACTTCAGGAGGCCTTAAGGGGATCGGAACCATCCAAGAGACCAGAAGGTTGCTAATGATCAACAAGCTATTGTTCGACCTCCTTTTTTGGAGGGGTTTGTTGATGAGAAGGTCACTAAAGAAGAAAACCATCAAATTGGATGTTTTTATGATAACGATACACAAGTGTTTGCTACCAAGGAGGAGCATGACCTTTATGTTGGATGCTCAGGTGAGAAGGACAACATTAACAATTGTGATGCAATAGTTTATCAACAAGGCTATCATAATGTAGTAGAAGATTTTCAAAAGTAGTACAATCTCAAGAGCCGAAATGTTCCCATCAAGATGTTGAGAAATGGCAACAAGAAATTTGAGTTTAATTTGTCCTTGAATTAAACTATGAATGAAAATCGAATTCTATTCTCATAGCAACTTGTAAATAGTTGATTAAGTTTAATTAACTTAATTATATTAGGAATTTTGAGTTGGAATTATTTTTGTAGTCATGTATGTGTTCTCCCTAAATTTTAGGGGTCAAAAATGAGTTTTTTTAATTTATAATTAGATAACTCAGTTTGACTGAGTTATAGACATTTAAACTAGTTATAACTATTTGTGGAACTAGTAGAGTTCTAGTAGTGAGTTAGTGCGTTGGTGCGTTGGTGCATCCTCAGTGCTACTCTAGCTAACTGAAGATTCCCTCATGAGAAACTCATGCATGTTAGTTCAGAGAAAGACCCAGTTGAGACTAAAGTGCAGGGACAATGTACTATATGTTGTATGATAATCCGAGTTGTAGGTCATGCATGGAATCAGAGAAGGACCTAGTTTTGGATTGCGCAATTATGGAGGAAGGATTTCCCAATTAAATATGGTTTGATCCTCACAGCACAAGGAAATAGGAGCTTTGTAGGTAGAATAATTGGCTAAGTGTTGGCTAGAGTGGGCTTGTGAGGTAGAGAGTTGATCATACTTGTACATGAATTGTTCTAGTGAGAACAAGCTTTGTATTATCACTCAAATTTTTGATTAATGCAATAGATAGTCCAAGCTTTGAGCAGTGACTTTCCCTAGAGAAAAATTGTGTTATGCGTCTTTGATTATTTTCCTCTTGTCCATTATTGTTTTCATCGATCTATTGGTTTCTATTGTCTAAATAGTAGAGTAGATTCTTGTCTTGTGTTTTAGTACATTACATGAGCTATGAATCTACAGGAAAATATACACTGTAATGGACCTGAAGAAAATATACTAGAGGATATTTCAAAGTTTTGAGTTTGTGGTTATAGGTGAAATTCGAATTTGCAATACATACTTCAGGATCAGAAAATGACTTTCTACGGTTTGAGGCTTAATTATGACTTGGAAGGCAGCTAGAATTATATAGCCTGGAAGGACAAGATGGAGGTAGTGTTGGAGGATAATGGCCTCAAGGAATTCATTGATCAAGGCATTCCTAATCCAGCAACATCAGATGTATAGAATCTGACTGAATGGAAGAAGTGTGTGGCAAAGGTGAGGCAAATAATCCTTGAGGGAGTTTGTCACAAGAAATGAGTCGATCTTGCGGACAATATAGACCTTCCTAGAATCTAAAGAAGACCTAGTGACAAGCAAGCCAATCACAAACTATCCTTCTCTAAATATGCATTTATAAACAAAGGCAAACAAGTGTTTTAGGCCTACCTTGGGTCCAATGCAAGTTTGTGGAAGCCTCGCTCCTTTGATCCAAGTGAGCTCCCTTGTTGCGAGTCTGCAAACACAAACAAGAAAACAAATTAAATAGCACCTGAAAAGCCAATATCATAAAAAATATTTAACATGAAAGTCAAGGAATTCATGAAACAAATGACATAAGACAATTTGTTGAGAAAAATGAATCTGATTGTATTAATTCAAATCAAAAAAGAAATTTACAACCTGTGCCTTGACGCTGTACAAGCTCCTCCCAGGGTCCAGCAAGAAGTCTCCTCTACTTTGAAAAGTTTCACTCTCTTCCCAATGAAGCCAAAAAGGTATCTGATCTCTCCTCTCAAGCTTAACTAGGAAGTCTTAATTCCACCAGCATTTACCCTCAAAAATGTTCAGCTTCTAACCTCCCTAGCAACCATCCCAATGCCTTAATTTATAGTGCAATGGAGGGAAGTTACTAGGTCCTCCTTCAAAGGGATAAAGCCCTCCTTCAAAGGGATAGCTCCTCTCATCAAGGGATTAGCTCCTTCTCTTTTGGGATGCATGAACCACCTAAGAGCGGCCAATCCACGTCAAAATTCCTTCTAGAATCATCTAGAATTAACCCAAAGTGAGTTTTTTAGAATAAACTTGCACCTTTTTGACTTTCACAGGGGTCCGCACCCACACCTTTAGGGACAGAGCGGGCAGGTCCGCAGTTTTTGTAAACAGGAGGTGCGAGACCGCAAGAAACAGTGAGAGAAAGTGCGGAACCAACGATTTGTTGATTTTCAATGTCTTTCTCTCATTTTCAAAGCTTGACTTGAAGAGCTGAGGTCTGAGACTTACTTAGGAGGACAGTACAAGTGGTGATAGACCCATACTAACTACAAATAATCATGGTGATGATATTTTTGTGTAATAGATTGCCCCCTAAAGTGCGAAGTCTGTAGTAGATGAGGATTTCATTTATCATTTAGGAAGAGTGAAGTACTTTATCATTTCGAGGATCATCTTGTGGAGAGCCCAGTCGGAACCTGTAAAAACATTCAATGCAAGATATATATATGAGATCATATCATCGCTGAGGTAGGCATTCCCATACTCAGATCAAAACTGACTTAGAAAACTAACTACTGCTCTGATACAGGAATGATCTTGTAAGACATCACAAGTATAGACTCCTGTGGACACAGTATGGACACAACCATCTGTTTATGAATAGTCCATTATATAATAAATACAAAATTCCTCGCAGCCTGGATTGTGGAAACTAGATCTAGGGTCTTCATTTCTACTTCCCGAAACAGTACGATTCTATCCATGCGAATGAATGTGTTGAAGTCGAACATGGTAGAAACGACCTGATTACCAATAAATGATGTAAATTGTTAACAAGTGTGAGAGAAACCACCAGTGATGTCAATGGCTCTCAAAGTACCCAGTACAATCCATGAGATGTGAATAAATGTGTTGATGTCGAACATGTCACAGAATCCTTTGATCGAAGGTCAATGATGCAACCTGTCGTCAAAGGCGAGAAACCTACCATTGAGGCATGCAGATCCCAAGGCACTGATGATTTCTAGATCATCTTTCTAGATAATAAGCTGAAGTCGTTAGAAAGCGATCTGTCGTAGGCAAGCCTACAACACGAAATCATAGATCAAGTTGAAGAAATTTAGTTGCAAGGATTGACTCAGGGATGGTCAAGATGGATGACAGATATTTTGCAGATGAATGGCTTATTGGCAGTGACCTCTTGAACACATAACGACACAACATATGGCTTGGTGACAATTGACCCAAAGTTAATACCCAGAAACCGGCTGAAGACTTTCAATATGGTTTGATCAACTGTTAGGCAAAGGATTTCCCAACCCAGGTGAATAAAAGTTTCGTGTTCAAGAGTGGTTACAAAGTATGACAAACAGTCTCATTTTTCTCTCTTTTCCCCCACCATTTTCGGCAAGTACCTCTTTATTTTTTACAAGCTTGAGGAGGATAACATTTGCTTGATTATAAGCTCATCCTTCGGATGAGTCCAACCTAGTTTAAATTTGAACCCTAAGAAGGAGTGGTTCATTCCTGTTTGTAATTGAACAGGTCCTTTACTGTGAAATTTTAACGAGTCCAGTATAGGAGAAACTTGGCGGTTTTCAATTTTAAAGAGTCTAAAAAAACTTAAGAAGACTCCAGGGTTGACCTTTTTCGTAAATTTGTGTCTCCCAAGCCCGAAAAAGTATAAAGTAATACTTGAGAGAACCGCTTGATCTTTACAACCAACGAGTAATTTTCGTAATTAGTGCCCTTGATCTGAAAAAGTAAAAAAGCGATCAATGGCACGTCGTTTTATAACCAATATCGACTTTGAAACGACAAAAATCTGGCAATCTTTTCATGTTTTTATAGTCAGAAAAGAGCTGTAAGTGGACCGTCTTTTTAGTTCCGTTTTAACGAATTTAAAAAGAAAAACTCGGCGATCTTTTCATGTTTTAGGAGTCAGAAAAGAGCTTAGAGGTGACTCTAAATGTTTTTTCATTGAAAATGATAGATTTCGCCTGAATAATCCATTATCCTGAACAAAAATGCAAACATCACTCATACCTGTTTGAAATGGATAAAAATGCTACAAAAATTACCTTTCCAAAGTGAAACATAAACAAATTTGCAATTTATTTACTCAAAAAACTTATAAAAAGGGCTTTCGTCAATTCATTTTTACCGTTTGAGATTTGGGGTGAGAAAATAGTGCTTTTGTTCAGAAAACTTCTCGTGAAGATTGCGGAAAATCCAACCGTCGGAATAAAACGCCGTCTTCTCCAGGTAATCCACATCATCCTACTCTTCATTTTTAACCGTTTCATTTTTTGTTTTAGGCTTTTATTTCATTTTTTGGAGGGTTTTTAGGCTAAAAACCCGCGCGCGGGGGCCCGTAGGCATAACACTGGCAGCCCGCGGACCCCGACTTTTTCTCAATGGGGAAAAAGTCAGGGGTCCGCACCTTCCATGTAGGCAAGGTGCGGACCCACGCACTATCTCTAACGCAGAGGGTGCAATCCCCGCAACAAGTGTTTTTAACCCAAAAATTCTCAAATTTGACCCAAACAAATTAATTTCTAGCATTCTAAATTGTCTTTTTATTGGATGTAGAGAGTTCATCATGCTAGATTGGCATGAACGAGAGCATGAGGACGTGGATCTTGCCGCGTTGAATCACCAACCTTCGATCGATGCATTAAAGGCATGCGGCTTGTACAAATTCTGGGCCATACCTGGCATGAGGGCCCAGGTGGATTTCTTACAGTGGCTGGTTGACAGATGGAGCATACAGGACCAGTGCTTCTTCATTGGTGGCCACCAGCTCGAAATCAAGCCGGCAGATATATATTTCTTGACTTGTTTGCCTAAGAGAGGCGAAGACTTGACTCTATTCGGGACTAGGCCAGGTGGCCAGTCTGTCGATAGCCTCCGGCTAGAGTTCTGCAACAGCCAGGCTAGAGACAAAGGGATAGACATTAAAACCATATCCCTTCCTAAACTCATGGTGATCGCGTTTACTATCACCAGACTTTGCGGGAGTGCCGCATTACATATTGCCACCAGATCCCAGATGCAGATGGCAGTTGACTACTTTCGAGGCACCATCTTCAACTGGTGCGATGCTGTGTTGGCCAATGTAAAAGGCCAACTGACCAGAGCCAAAAACAGACAATTGAAGACCTTTGGTTATGGGGCTTTGGTTGTGAGCTTTGGTCTGGAGAGGGTTCCCATGTTGATCCCGCAGCACCTTACTGTTGGAGCTGGGCTTCCTCGAGAGCCCAAACTGATGCGATGGGTTGCAGTTATGGCCTGTCATCCGGACGAAGGGACAGAGGTTGTTCGATTCAAACGTGAGTATTTCCAATGGTTGGAAAACTAGGTTTTTTCTATTCAGGACTTCCCTTACGCTGAGGTAGATTTTCGTGGTGACCCAGACATGGCTCTTCCACCAGGAGAGCAATGGGATGACTCAGGTAAAATCATTTTCAACATTTTCCTATTTTAATTTTTTTTTTTATTATTTTCTATCGTCCCAAAACTGATAGTAAAAGTTTCAAATGCAGATGTGGGTCCATAGTGACCAGCCGCTTTCCGGCCTTACGAGAGGAAATAACCAGTTGCAGCCACACCAGCCCCATAGGACGAATCAGTAGAGGTTTTGGCCGAGTTGGAGAGTCATCTAGATCACTTGACAGGAGAAATTTTGGAGACCAGCATAGATGACATTCCTCGTCGACTTCAGCGCTATGTGATTGGGGTCCCAGGACCTTTTAGGAGGTTCCTTTGCAAGGTGGCCCGTGGAGTGGTTTCTTATCGAGATCATCACCAGTGATAGGATGATTGCCTATTGTGGGCACATATGACATTTTTGCTTTTTGTACTTATCATTTTTGCCAATCATAAGGTGTTTTTCAACCTATGATCGAGGACGATGTATTTTTTGACGCACTCCTATATATATATATATATATATATATATATATATATATATATATATATATATCACTATTATCGGCTTATCTTGTAAATCATGTTATGGAATGGTTTTAAATTTACATGTATGATTATTGCAAATGTCTACTTAACATTTGAGAAGCAATTGCATCTGCTAATGTATTTAAAGATCTTGGAATATGCTGATATTCGATATAATCAAATTCACGTTCCAAGAGACGCACTCTCAAAAATAATCTCAATAACACTGGATTTCTAATGGCATACACTCTATTAAGTTGTAATACAACGAGTTCAGAATCTAACCTCACTATCAAACTCCGAATCCGAAATGAAATAGATTCAGATAATAACTCAATCACTGCACTATACTCGACAATGTTGTTCGTTGTTTGACCGAGGCTTACCCCATGCATAGATACCAACTCATCAGAGGGTGAATAGATAACCCAAGCTGCGGAAGAAATGTTCCGTGTATTACGACAAGCACCATCAGCGAAACCAATGTATGTTTGGAGAGGCATCAACATCTGCAATATGAAGAGTAAAACCAAGATAAGCAGGAATAATGACGAAAAACACTCTCTAAGCTAAGCACACTTTTTAAACTAAAACACACCAACTAGAAAGAAAAACTATCCTAACTAAAAATCTCCATTCCCATTCTTTAAGCATAATACCTCTTCAAGTAAAGACCATTTCTGGGTTTACCTAAAGAGTCCCCATCACAGTCTACCAATTCATAGGCCCCTTTTGCTAGCTTTTGCTTAACAACATAGGGACCATGCCACATAGGAACGAATTTTCCAACGCCTAATTTATCATTAGCTTGATCGTAAACTAAGACTAGATCTCCTTCCGAAAAATTTCGAGGGGTCACATTTCGATCATACTGAGCTTTCATACGTTTTGCGTGAGTCTCGATCGCCAATGCAGCATCACGTCGATTCTCATCTAATTGAGCCAAGTATAACAAACGTTTTTCCTCTTTGGAAGTGGCTGGAAGTAACTCGATGGCCATTTGCAATGACGGGATTTCGCATTCAATGGGTAACACAGCTTCCAGACCATAAACTAGTTGGAAAGGAGTGAACCCTGTTGATGTTTTTACTGAGGTTTGATACGCCCAAAGTGCTGAAAATAGCATGTTACGCCAATTCGACCGATGAATCCCAATGATTCGTCGGATCATGATGGCTAAAACTTTGTTAATGGATTCAACCAGACCATTTTCTTGTGGATAATAAGGAGTTGAACTATCATGACGCAAACCAAGCTGGCCTGTAAGTTCGGTCATCATAAAGTTTCGAAAATGACGCCCATGATCAGTGATAATCGCTTGTGGGACACCAAACCTAGCAATTATATGATTGAACACGAAAATTGCAGCTGTCTTGTCGTCTGCCTCAAAATGTAGGCATCGCCTCGACCCACTTGGTAAAATAATCTACCACAAGGATGATATACGCATGCCCCCTGGCCGAGTGAGGGTTACATGTAATAAAATCGATACCCCATTTGGCAAAAGGACCAACGGCAATTATAGGGTGGAGAGGAGTAGGTGGAGCATGCATCTTTCGATCAAAAATTTGGCAGTTGTGGCATTTTTGGACCGCGTTAATACAATCTTTAAACAAAGACGGCCAGAAGTAGCCAGCGCGCAATATCTTTTGGGCTGTGGCATACCCAGACATATGACCGCCACACGCTCCAGAGTGACAGTCATTTAGAACCCTTTCAGCTTCCTCGTGAGTTAAACAACGTTGAAAAACAGAGTCCGCCCCACGGCGATAAAGAGTATCTCCAATAATCCTGAATTGTTGGGACTGGAATCGTATTTTCCAACGTTCTAACCTTGAAATTTCTGGCCGAAAGGATTGGGTCTGGAGATAAACGATGATATCCCCATACCATGGATCTAAAGTGTTGATTAGAAACAAGGATTCGTCCGCAATGGGCTCCTCCGCCACAGTTTCCGTGTCAGCACGCGGGAAGTCACACATTAACTCTGCAAAAACTAAAGATTTCTTAGACTTAGATTTTTCAAATTCCAAGTCGAACTCCTGCATGATAACAATCCATTTAGAGTACTTTCCCCCTAGCAATTGCTTGGTCAAAATGTAGATCATAGGGTTGCAATCAGAAATTACTGTAGTTTTACGTAGTAAAATGTAGTGACGAAAACGTTGGACAGCTTGAACAGCTGCCAATGTCAATTTCTCCACATGTGAGTATTTTAGCACAGTTGGATTTAGAGTTCGACTAAGGTAATATATCACATGTTCAGTACCGAATTCATCTTCCTAAACTAAGAAAACAAAGTAAAATCTCAATGAAAACCACCTAAAGACTCTAAAGAACCAAACAAATTTGAATCACATGCCTAAAGAATCTAGGAGATCAAACACACACAAACAGTAACTTTCCGTGCTAAAAACACTAGTTGGTGATGAAACCCAACATCGTAGAGTTCAATACAGAAATGGCGGTTGGAACAGTTACCCCGGCAACCTGCTTAATGAATAGACTGGCACAAGTTCCTCCACTTAACCGTCTCGAGTGAAGAGAACTCCCCAGAAAATCCAAGTGAGTCTAGCCGACGTCTGCTCCAGGTACAGTGGGATCTTCCCACCACTGTCACCTTAGGAAGAATCCTAAGGAATATGGTCACTAAGGTTACCAACTGAAACAAATATACCTGGGGGAATAATCTATGATCTGATACGCATGCAAGGGCAGAGTAGCAAGCTCAATCCCCTTGAAGGCTCCTTGACATAATCCAAGGTTTACGAACAAGTGACCCCAGGCTCCTCGACAATGGTTAATCCGAGGTTTACCGTTTTTAATACATGAATATCTGGCGTCATTCCCAATGAGGAAGGATTGATTCCCACACTGGTTCGGAAATGATCTCGTGCTTCTCCTTTAATAGGAGCTTTCCCAGAGCATAAATGCAACAATTGGATTTCTTCCCTACCACAATATATAGCTATTTGTTTGTTTTTACTGTCTTGGAGAGTTAATTACTCACTTACTCCAAGACACTAGCCTAAGCTATGTTGGTGTATCAGAGCCCTAGAAATAAAATATTACTAGATGAATTTTACTTTAAGCGTAATTTTTATTGGTTTTTTTTTAAGTCAAGAGGTGCGGAGATGAAACTCGTGGTATGAAGACTCGACTCAAAATCACTAAAAATGCACTTAAGATGATTAAACAATCTTTTCCCTTCAATGAACTTCTAGCTAGGAAAGAGTTTGAGAATGCAAATACTTGTAAACACAAATCTTTCTTAACAAACAAATTAAAGGAAGAGCTTTCGTCCTTTCCAATGCACTCAAAACGAGACAACTAGTTATTTTCACAAAAATTTCCCTTTTCTTTCAAAACACTCAACCACTACAAAAACAAACTTTTTCCAAAAGAGATTTTTTATTTTTTATAAAACACTCAAAACTATGCAATCGACTAACTTTGAGATCTATGAATTATAAAAACCTATTTGAAGTCAAAGCTTACAAGATGTCTTTTTTAAGGATGTTTTACTTAGCTAGATGTAAACTAAGGACCAATACAGAATCACAAATCAGTCAAAAACAACCAATTTTGTTTTATTTTTAAAAATGAAATCCAAACTTTTTAAACACAAGCTTTTCGAAGTTTTGTAAAGAGAAAACACAAGGCGGATTCCTCAACAAAGGTATATTTCAGCAATGGTCAGACTCATAAGAAGGCTGGTAGAGACCAAGGTGATCTGAGGTTCCTACAGCTTCTAAGCTCAGAGCTACTACAAGACCAAAATGAAAAACAAACCCAACAAGCAAAACTTCTAGGAATTTCACCTAAAACCCTAACACCAATGAAATCAACCTAAGGAAAGGTTCTGACAGGTTATATGCAGGTCTGGGCAGGAGATAATAACTTCTAAATGAAAACTGAGCTGACTAACAGAGAAAATCTTAGGTTTTTCAAAATTTTGACAGGGTCCGCAGGCCCATAGTTAACACAAGTGCGGTACCGCTCTGTGCTAAAAGAAAAAGTGCGGATAAGTACGCACTGTGTCAAAAGCCTAGGGTGCGGTCCTCTCCCAAAGTTATGAAAAACAAAAAATAACCCTGGATCTACTAATTCTACCCAATTCCACACACAACAAGCCAAAAACAGAAACAAAAACACAGTTTCTCAGGTCAAAGTAAAAACAAGGAAAAATCAAGTCCCCAGTGGAGTCGCCATTTTGTCACACGGAATGAGTTGATCTTGCGGACAAGATAGACCTTCCTAGAATCTAAAGAAGACCTAGTGACAAGCAAGCCAATCACAGACTATCTTTCTCTAAATATTCATTTATAAACAAAGGAAAACAAGTGTTTTAGGCCTACCTTGGGTCCAATGCAAGTTTGTGGAAGCCTCGCTCCTTTGATCCAAGTGAGCTCCCTTGTTGCGAGTCTGCAAACACAAACAAGAAAACAAATTAAATAGCACCTGAAAAGCCAATATCATAAAACATATTTAACATGAAAGTCAAGGAATTCATGAAACAAATGACATAAGACAATTTGTTGAGAAAAATGAATCTGATTGTATTAATTGAAATCAAAGAAGAACTTTACAACCTGTGCCTTGATGTTGTACAAGCTCCTCCCAGGGTCCAGCAAGAAGTCTCCTCTACCTTGACAAGTTTCACTCTCTTCCCAATGAAGCCAAAAAGGTATGTGATCTCTCCTCTCAAGCTTAACTAGGAAGTCTTAATTCCACCAACATTTACCCTCAAAAATGTTCAGCTTCTAACCTCCCTAGCAACCAGCCCAATGCCTTAATTTATAGTGCAATGGAGGGAAGTTACTAGGTCCTCCTTCAAAGGGATAAAGCCCTCCTTCAAAGGGATAGCTCCTCTCATCAAGGGATTAGCTCCTTCTCTTTTGGGATGCATGAACCACCTAAGAGCGGCCAATCCACATCAAATTTCCTTCTAGAATAATCTAGAATTAACCCAAAGTGAGTTTTTTAGAATAAACTTGCGCCTTTTTGACTTTCACAGGGGTCCGCACCCACACCTTTAGGGACAGAGCGGGCAGGTCCGCAGTTTTTGTAAACAAGAGGTGCGAGACCGCAGGCAACAGTGAGAGAAAGTGCGGAACCAGAGCTTTGTTGATTTTCAATGTCTTTCTCTCATTTTCAAAGCTTGACTTGAAGAGCTGAGGTTTGAGACTTGCTTAGGAGGACTGTACAAGTGGTGATAGACCCATACTGACTACAAATAATCATGGTGACGATATTTTTGTGTAACAGAGTTAGAGACGACCTTGTCTTGAGTCTCCATGGGAAGGAAACTATGTATGCTATGTGGAAAGCATTTATGGACCTATTCTGGAACAACAGTGACCATAGGAAGTTGGAACTGAACGACAAACTTTTAAAAATCAAGATGGAGAAAGATGAGACCATTCCAAAATACTTTACCAAGTTCACTCACTATCATGATGAGCTTGGAAGTGTTGGAATAACTGTTGTCGAGGACGATATGGTGAGCCTAGCTCTCCTAGGAATTCCTAAGAGTTGGAATATCTAACAAGACTCTATCAATGGGAGGGAGAATCTTTCATTGTCATGAGCTGGGACATTTTGCTACAAACTGTCCACTCAAGAAATCCAAGAAGAAGTCCTTAGGAGGAGTGGCAAGTGAGGCTTTGGCCTCTCAATTCGAATTGCACTTTACTCTCATTGCATGCATGGTGTCATCAATGATGGGTAGTGTATGGTACCTTGATATTGGAGCTTCATTCCACATAGCTGGTGACAAGGAGTTGTTCAGCGACTTGGAGGAGAAGGATCTCCAGATGCATATTGAGATGGGTGACAATGGGAGGTATAGTGCTACTGAATTTGGTGGAGTTACTTTTCAGAGGGAGCAAGTTGCTCTTCTCACCTTGATTGATGTTATGTATGTGCCCAGGTTGAAGAAGAACTTAGTATCGGTCACCATGCTTGAGGATAGAGGTTATGATGTTATTTTCTTGAAAGGAAAGGCGTTCCTTCAATGCATAGCAACGGGTCAAGCAAAGAAGATAGGGATTCGAGTTAAGAATCTCTATAAGTTGGAGGTAGAGGAATGTGATTCTTTGAGCACGAAAGCGGAGAAGATGTAGATTTGAGACATTGACGAGTTGTGGCATAGACAATTGGGCCACTAGCATCATGGGGATTTGAAAATCATGCAGCAGATCTCTACTGGTCTTCCCAAACCTACACTAGAGCAAGTTGGTACATGAAGAGGTGTACTTTGGAAAAATACACCAAGGCTTCCTTTCACTATAGAGATAGCTGAGCAGAGGTGATTCTAGAGTGATTCCATTCAGATGTGTGTGGACCATTCTTGACAACATCCATGGCAAAACATAGGTACTATGTTATATTTGTTGACGATTTTTCTTGTAAGTGTTGGATCTTTTTCATGCAGAAAAATGACCAAAATTTCACAAAGTTTTGTGAATTTAAAGCATTGGTCAAGAAAGAGTCTAGCAAGAATGTTTAAGATTTGAGGAGTTATAATAGTGGTGAGTATGTCTCAAATGAGTTTAAGAAATTCTATGCAACAGAAGGGATTAAATGAGAGTTGATAACACCCCATAACCCACAACAGAATGGGGTGGATGAAAGGAAGAACATAAGAATTGTAGGGGCAGCATGAGTGATTTTGCATGATCAGGGCCTACCACTACACTTGTGGGTTGAGGCATGTAACAAAATTGTTTATTTGCAGAACATAAGCCCGCATTGAATACTTGGGATGAAAACACCACAGGATGATTTCTCCGATAAGAGACCAGATGTTGGTCACTTTAGGATTTTAGGGTCATCAGTATATTTCCATGTGACCAAAGATGCATGGAAGAAGATTGATATGACAACAGAGTTGGGGATATTTGTGGGCTACACGGATACACCTCACAACTATCATGTGTACTTGCTAACTAGCAAGATGACAATGGTTCACAGGGATGTCAGATTCGATGAGGAGAAGGTCATGCGAGTTTCCCTTGAGAGGGAGCTTCAACTGCATGCGGTTGAGGAGATTTTAGCTCCTATGTTTGAGGAGCCTCAGATTGACGTGGATTAGCCACATGTAGAGGATTCGGGAGTGGAGACATCCGCTCAGAAAGAGTCTTCTAGAGATGGGAGAAAGCACACCAGAGAGGTTGATAGGTTATCACATGATGCATGGGAGAATGTGGGAGCACCCACATCTTAGTGCAGGTAGAGGAGGACACTTGAGAGGTACACTAGATACATGGGTCTTATGAGTGGATGTGTTGAGACAATGCCATATTCCTTGGAGGAGGCAGTGCAACAACCAGTTTGGGTTGATGCCATGGTGGAGTAATATGACTCCATAGTTTGTAATAGTGATTGGGATGTGGTCTCGAGGCCAAAGGACAAGTCAGTGGGGAGCTCCCAATGGATTTACAAGGTAAATCAAGCTGTAGATGGTAGTGTGGAGAAGCACAAGACTAGGTTTGTGGTATGTGGCTTTTCACTGGTAGAGGGGATTAAATATGATGAGACCTTTGCTATTGTTTCAAGGTACTCATCTATCATATCTATATTGGCACTATCAATGTAGATGGGTTGGAACATACATCATATGGATGTAAAGACAACATTCCTTAATGGCATGATTGAGGAAGAGGTGTACATAGATTAGCTTGAAGGTTTTGATACCTTCGACCATGAGTCGCATGTGTGCTGGCTCAATTGACCGTTATATGGGCTGAAGAACGCACCCCATGCTTAGTACACTAGGATCGATAGCTACTTCACCGAGTTGGGCTTCACCAAGAGTGATGAGGATGCGAACTTGTATCACATAGTGGTGGAAGGTAAGCTGTTGATCATTGTGTTATATGTCGACGATTTGATTTGACCTGTGATGATCAGCTGATCGAGTTTTGCAAGGAGGATCTTGCAAGAGAGTTTGAGATGAAGGACATGGGGCTCATGCATTAATTTCTAGGCATGGAAGTATGGCAGAGTGATGGGGAACTCTTTATGTCTCAAATTAAGTATGCCAATGAGATACTCAGGAGGTTTTTCATGGAGAGCAACAAAGCCATGGAGACTCCTCTAGCAAGTAACTGGAGGAAGGAGGATGCTACTTCAAGGGAAGTAGTGGAATATATTGTTTACAAGTAGCTTGTGGGTTCATTCATGTATTTGGTGAACACATGATTGAATATGTGCTATGTAGTTAACCAACTTAGTCAAGTGATGTTTAGGTCTACAAGGTTGTATTGGAAGGCGATGAAGCTTGTGTTGAGATACCTCAGAGGCACTACTCAGTATGGATTGTGGTACATACAGACAGAGGGAGTGAAGCTTAAAGGCTTCATTGATGCAGATTGGGTAGGGAGTCCATCTGACAAGAAGAGCACATCAGGAGGGATCTAGTATTGGGTCAGTAGTTGCTTCTTGGTACAACAGGAAATAATGATCAGTTGCACTCAGTTCAACATAGGCAGAGTACATGGCTACAAGTCAAGAAACATGTGAGGCCATCTAGACTAGGAAGATTCTGGTTGGCTTGTTTGGTCAGAAGATAATTCCAACTATGGTTTACTGTGATAATCAAAGTTGCATCAAACTCTTTGAAAATCCAATTTTCATGATCGGTCCAAGCATATAGATATCAGATATCATCATCTCCAAGATTGTGTATTGAGGCATATTATGCTGTTGGAGTACATTCCCATGGAGGAGTAATATTTTGACATTTTGACAAAGGCATTGTCAAGATGCAAATTTGAATTTCAGAGAGACAGGATCGAGGTAGATGATAATGCCTTTCTTGTTGAGAGGGAGTGTTGAGAAATAGAAACAAGAAATTTCAGTTTGTTTTGTCCTTGAATTAAACTATGAATTAAAATCAAATTCTATTCTCATAGAAACTTGTAAATAGTTAATTAAGTTTAATTAACTTAATTAGCTTAGGAATTTCAAGTTGGAAGTATTTTTGTAGTCATGTATATGTTATCTCTAGATTTTAGGGGTCTAGGATATGTTTATTTGAGTTGTAATTAAATAACTTAGTTTGATTGAGTTATAGACTGTTAAACTAGTTCTAAATGTTTGTGGAACTAGTAGAGGTCTAGTAGTGAGTTGGTGCACTGGTGCATCGTTAGTGCTACTCCAACTAACTGAATATTCCCTCATGAGAAACTGATGCATGTCAGTTCAAAGAAAGACCTAGTTGAGACTACAGTGCAAGGACAATGTACTATTAGTTGTATGATGATCCGAGTTGTACAGGTCAGCATGAAATCAAAGAAGGACCTAGTTTTGGATTGTGTAGTTATGGAGGGAGCATTTCCCAATTAAATATGTGATGATCCTCACAGGAATTACTCAATGAAATATGGGCTTGGCAAGAAACATAATTGGTTAAGTGTTGGCTAGAGCAAGTTTGTGAGGCAAAAAGTTGATCATACTTGTGTTGGAATTTTTCTAGTGAGAACGAGCTTTGTATTATCACTCAAATTTATGATTAATGTAATAGATAGTTGGGTTTTGAGAAGTGGCTTTCCCGAGATAAAATGGTGTTATGTGTCTTTGATTATATCCCTCTTGTCGATTATTGTTTTCATCGATCTACTGGTTTTCGATGTTTAAATAGTAGAGTATATTATTTTCTTGTGTTTTAGTACATTACATGAGCTGTGAATCTACAGGAAAATCTACACAAGACTCCGCCATAAAAGACAACAGCTTGAGAAGCAAGTCGATTCAAGGAAAGAAATATTGAAAAAACCAGAGGAGCCTAATAAGGACGGCTCGAAAAAGGCGAAAGAAGCCAAAAAGGAGATTAAAGAATTGGAAGAAACACAGTCAATTTTCAATCTGGAAAATGAAATCAATAAGTTAAAAGTTTCCTTTCCTATTGTTGAGCTTTTAAGAAATGAAAAGTACAAAAAAATAATGTTCACAATGGTTAAGAGTTTGGAGAGTGATCATATCAATATAAATTCACAAGATTCCCTAAATCTAGATGATGATGCTCCAAAATTGTTTTTTTCTCCACATGTCACTAGCATAAACGATGATGTTCCCACTTTTTATGTAAGTCTGAACATACATGATATGATTCTTCATAACGCTATGTTAGACTTTGGAGCTTCCGAAAACTTGATGCCAAAATTAGTCATGGACCATTTGGGACTCTAGATTACCAGACCTTACAAAGACATGTTCTCATTTGATTCCATAAAAGTAAAATGTTTAGGCCTCATAAAGGACCTAGTTGTAACCTTGGAACAAATGCCTGCTAAGAGTGTAATGATGGAAATAGTGGTAGGAGACATTCCAACTAAGTTCGACATGTTATTGTCTCGATCATGGGTAGCAAGATTAGGAGGAACACTGTAGATAGACATGACTTATGCATCAATCCCCTTGTTTGGTGAGTTGAAAATATTGCATCGGGAAGTCAAAAATGGCCTACATGGTAAGCCGTAAAATTCAGCCAAATAATCATCCCATTTATGCAGTAGACATAGATGTAGGATCACAAATTTATTTAATAATGTCTGTATTAATGGAGAATTATTAGAACAAGTTGAGGTTGGTGTTAAGCAAAAATAGGATAAAGAATTGTCACATGGAGTTTGGAATTTATATTTTGATTTCTCCACTCCTGAAAAGGGATTTGGGGAAAGAATTTGGATTTTTCTGCCAGACTGTACTAGTTAGTTGCATTCATACAAACTGTATTTTGATTGTACAAACAATGTGGTAGAGTATGAAGATCTGATTATCAGGCTGAACATGTTGAGAGATCTGAAAGCAAAGAGAATTCATATCTTTAGAGTTTCAGAGCCAATTGTGAGCCAAGTCAAAGGTACTTATCAAACCAGACATCTAAGGATAAGGGCCTACTAGAATGAGGTATGGGATTTATTTTTAATTTTTTTCTCTAAGCGTGAAATTTCTCTCGTTCCTAGATAAGACAATGGAATTGAAAACTCTCTATCAATAACAACCAGTGCATTCAGAATTCCTATTTATCCTAATGAAAAATATGAAATCAATGTTAAACATAGGCCATTTATTTTGAATAACACTAGGCACTATTAGGTGTTTGAAGACGAACAAAAAATTAAAAGGCTTCTTGAAAGAACAAATGAATTTCTCAACACTCCAATTGAAAAAGATGAAGGTGAGAACATAGAAAATGATGTTGAAATATCAGGTTTTTTGAACAAGTGTTGTTGGGCAGGATATAATTCAGTTAGTAATAACATAATCCCTAGAGGCTCAGTTCCTTTAGAGAGTTTTTTTGATTCAAATGATGTGAAAATAAAACTCATAATCCTCCCAAATGATGGGGAGATGGAAGATTATAATTTGGGAACTAAAGATGATCCAAAAATAGTCAAAGTTTCTAACACTTTGAAAATAGAGAAAAATCTGAAGTATGCATAATTGTTAAAGGAATTTGGATATGTATTCACTTGGAGATATGAATACTTGAAGGTCTATGACAAAACTGTCATCCAAAATAATATACCACTCAAAGAGAATGAGAAGCCCTTTAAACATAATTTGAGGAGAATTAAGCCAAAGCTACTTCTGCTAATTGAAAAAGAGGTGAAAAGATTGTTGGATGCAAAAATCATCATCCCACTCAGATTTTCAAATTGGGTAGCAAAATTGGTTGCAATCAGAAAAAAGAGTAGGGAAATTCACCTATGCTTGGATTTTAGAAATTCAAATTAAGCCTCATTGAAGGATAATTATCCTTTATCGAAAATGGATCAGAATTTGAAAACGGTGATTGGCTTAGAAAGGATTTCCATGCTGCATGTTTTTTTTCGGTATAATCAGATCCTGGTTAATCCAAAAGATCACAAGACTACTTTCACCATGTTATCACCAAAATAGGACCCTGATAGGCTGCTGATTAGACTATCTCAGTGTAACTATTTCAAACCAATCTTTTAGCTAAGGCTTAGCCTCCTCAGCCTGAGAGGGCTCTCTCAAAGGGTTAATGATTTTGATTAAAGATATGGATAGATGGCTAACTCTATGGTTTGTGATTGTATATGTTTATAGGTTGAAAGATGAAGGCTAGCTACCATTGGGCTATGGAGTCAAAGTATGTTTCAGTACCATAGCAAGATCAGCTTAACATGAAGTCAGGGCATAGAGAGTTTTTATGCATCAGCAAAACAAAGATACAATGCAAGGAAACACAGTTTATAAATATATGAAGGAAGTTAGAGCATCATTGATGAGTTCTAAGTAACATGTATTCATACCACTGCAAGTAAGTGAAAGAGGAAAGCCATGAGACAATATGACATTAAAAAAACTCTCATTGAATCCTGAGAAGTGAAGAGAAAACATTCTACCTAGCATGGAAGTCAAGGCATTATAGAGTTCAAGTGCATAAATGAAAATATAAAACAATGAAACATAGTTAGTTTATCTATGAAGGAAGTCAGAGCATCATTGATGAGTTCTAAGTATCATAAGTAAACACCAATGCAACATAAGTATTGGAAGATGCCATCAAAACAAGAACATACAAGAACTCTTCATGAATCTTTAGTTGTATAAGTAGAAATCTGCATTAGGTTAAAAATATACACAGTCTGCACATAGAGCAGCAGCTGAGCCAAAAAGTCTCCAACCCTTTGCTAATTCGACCTCTTGCTCTATATAAAGCCTTTAAAACAAGTATTCCTTCATCCCCCATCAAGAGAATTCGAATTTGCTATGAGTGACACCTATTCTAACCATAAAACAAACCATTAATTACAAATGACAACTAACTAGCAGTCCTAGAGTCCTAATACAATTAGGAGTACAACTCCTTGTTATGATTACAACAACCTTATCTAAACATTGAAAGCATTCTTTGACAGTTGCAACCTCATGAAGTCGAATTTGATGAAGCCTCCCACGTTGTCCCCTTATTGCTAATGACAAACCCTAGAAATTAGGGAACATGTTTCCCTGTTTTTAGGCTCAGGATCTTTGAAAATTGGCACGTGGGACAGAGCCTTTATCTCCTCATCCATGACACATTTTATGAAACTTAAGGAGATTTTTTTATCCCATGATGTCTATAACCAAAAACTCTCTTGATTTTTTACAACCCTGCTCTAGTTGTCCATTATCTGTCCTTGAAAAAGACATGTAAAACAGGAAAAATCCGTTTTCTGAGGGTCTCAATGAAAACTTAGTATCTCCCAACTGAAAACACTTATGAATAAAGTGAGATAGGTTATTGTAGATGGAGAGTTTATGAATAGAAACCTCCCTCAGAATTCCAAAATACATTTTCCTGTAACCAGAAACTGATCTTGAAAAAGACTACTAAAACCAGAAGACAAAGCTTGACTTTCAGCAGTTTCGTAGTGCAAGTTTAACCATAAATTCCTCCCACCTCAGAACGAATTTGAAGAAACTGAAAGAGGTTTTTGTATTTTAGCATGTTAGGAAGAAAAGCCTCTTTCAATTTTCAAAATTGAGTTCTCAGCTGCTCAGGAAACCTTCTGGAAGTTGACTAGTAAAAGAAGAAAATAGAGTTTTTTATGCTGAAACAGGCTTTTTCAGGGGTTTCATAGCGCGCTATGAAAACACTGATTTCATAGCGTAAAACAGGATTTTTACACTGTCTGCGCTACGAAAACATGGATTCGTAGCTAGTTTGAAAATTTCTCCAAAATGATGTGGGATATGACTTCTAAACTCATGTTGAGGCTTCTAAGACATGGAATGAGGTTGTCAAACTTTATTTGGAAAAGGGATATGACCTTAAAAGACTTCTAACCTTATGACCTAACCCTTAAAGCATGAAATGACCTAGAGACCCTTTAACACCATGAGTAGAAAAGGGTTTGTAAATGAGAACGACACTAATTGTGATGAGATGACTGAAAACTTATAAGACTATGACTAAAAACAAGGTAACTTTCCAAAGCTTAGAGACAAAGATTTTAGGGTGATAACACACCACACCATGGGGCACATTTATGTATTAAAAAATGCCTTTTGGACTCATGAATGTCAGTGCAACCTTCCAAAGAGCAATGGATATCACTTTGCTAATGAAAGAGATAATCTTGTTGTAATTTATCCAGATGATATAACTATCTTTTCAAAAACTGAATCTATCGACTTAAAGCATTTGAGGAGAGTCTTCACTAAGTGCAGGAAATTCAGAGTATCTTTGAATACGAACAAATTCCATTTTTCTATGAAAGAAGGGAAGTTGTTGGGACACATAGTATCAAAGGATGGAATTCAAATATATCCCAACACAGTGACAGTAAAACAAAAGATTGAGCAACCAAGAAACAAGAAATAAGTGCAGTCATTTCTAGGTAAAGTAATTTTTATTGCGACGTTTTATCCCAAATTTTGCAGAAATTTTGGAAGTAATGTTAAAAATACTTAAGAAAGGAAATGAGATTAAGTGGACTAAACAAGTAACGAGTTCTTTTAATGATATAAAAAGAGATTTAGGTCAAGCACCTTTACCTGGAAATAAAGTCTACCAAGTTAACTAAAGGAAAAGTTTTGGCTAGACTAATGACTGAAACAAGTCTTGATACTTTTGGTATAAATTCAATTTTTTAATTATTAGATCTTCCAGATGAAGAATCAATGGTTAGAGCATAAGATTGTTTCAAATAATGTTCATGGTATGCTGATGTTGTTTACATTCTACAGAACATATAAGTTCCACCAGGAATAGATAAGAGTCGGGCTAGATTTTTGAGACTGAAATCTACTAAGTATTGTCTTTTAAATGGTTATTTATATTGGAAAGGCCATCAAAGTATCTTATAGAACTTCCTATTAGAAGATGAAGCAAAGAAAATTGGTAAAGACTTTCATGAAGGAGCTTTTGTGGCATGTCATTACTGGAAGGCCACAACAGATAAAATCTTGAGAGATGGATTTTACTGGCCTACTTTATTTCATGATGTTATAAAATAAGTAGTAGCCTATGATAAATTTCATTTGTTTGAGGGTAAGTCAAAATTAATGTCTCTGCCTTTGAAACCTATCTCCGTGGAGGCACCTTTTTAGTAATGTGGCATTGACTTCATAGGTAAAATTCATTTGACATCATTAGCACAGCACATATGGATCTTAATAGGGACAAATTACTTCACAAAATGGATTGAAGCACTCCCAAGCAGGCAAGCTATTGATCTCATGGCTATTCATTTCTTAGAAAACATTATTTCTAGGTTTGATTGTCAAAAGAGTTATTACTAGTAATGCACAATGTTTCAAATCCAAGAAACTAATAAAATTCTGTGAAAACTACCATATCAAGCTTAGCCATTCCACAAACTATTACCCTCAAGGTAATGGAATCACAGATTCCTCAAATAAAAGTTTAATTAGAATTATTAAAAAGATGTTAGAAGACAACAAGAAGACTTGGCATACAAAATTCGAGCTTTCCTTATGGGCAGATAGAGTTATTACTAAGAGATCAATCAACACTACTCCTTTCTAGTTAGTATATGGTGTCGACGCAACATTTCTTGTCTCAATTGGAATTATTGTTATGAAATATTTACAGGAATTAGGAGAAGAACCAAATCATCTATAGAGGAGGATAAATCAATTAATATAGGTACAAGAAAATAGAGAGAACATCTATGGAAAATTTCAAGAAGTTCAATATTAGATTAAGAAATCTTTTGACAAAAAGACAAAAGAAGATGACTTTAAATGGCAATATTTAGTTTTGAAATGGGATGCTCGAATTGAGGACAATGGTAAGCATGGGAAGTTTGACAACATTTCAAAAGGAAAATACAAAATTACATCTTTTCGTGGTAGCAACAGTTTCATCCTAGAATATATGTAAGGAGTATTACTGCCTGGAGGTCCAATCAATGGACGTTTCCTAAAACATTACATCTCCTGAACAAAGAATGATTTTCAAATTTCATTGTACATATCCATATATTTTTGAAAAAACTTGCAAGTGTGGATGAGAATTTTGAGGAACTTGAAGCCCGAAGAGAAGGCCCTAAGGTTCTGATAATGTTTATCAAAGAATAAAGTTGTTTTATAAGAAATTATGTTTTTAAATTTCAAATTCTATAGAAAGAGCATCCTTTGAATGATGAGTTCTTTATTTTTGAGTCGGTAAAGTTTTGTTTTGAACCAACCTTTTTGTAATAAGTAGGATATTGGTGTATGGGGTTCTTGCTTCCATCAGTGATTGAAATCATCACCATGTAGCCCATTGTTATCACATTTTGATTTATAAAATGTTCTTAAGAAATTGTTGATAGTTTTTGTGTCAGCATTTTTTGTTTGTAATAAACAGGGAAATTGCCATCAGTGATATTATCAGCCTATTGATGGTTTCACAGTTTTTCTTTAGAAAAATGCACTAACAACAAGGTTATCAACATTTCGGGTTTGGTTGATAGGCCGACCATCAACGTTAAATTAAATTTCAAATTTTGTTTTTTCAAATTGTGTTGACCATGCCAGCAACGAAAATGATGGCTTTTGGAAACGTGTCGTGTCCATATCAAATGGGTGATTAGTACTTGTTAAATCAATATTTTTGGAGACCATAGGATATTGTTAATTCAATAATCATTCCAAGTTTAAATAATGGTTCCTGACTACAATTATTAACCCAAACTTGTAATGATTTACCTCACATTGTAATTATTTCACCCCATTGTCAAGTCATTTCACCGTTACTAATTTTTATTATTAGCTTTGAATTTGGTTATGCCTGGCAAGATTTGCATCTGAGATTTCCACAAAAATCTAGGATCAAATCCCAATAATTTTCCTCCATTTAAGAACATAACAAAATGGGAGAAAGCAGTAAGACTAACTGAACTGAGCCTAACATGTTTGACTTTTTGATGATCTAACCCAACATCTAGTAGCAATTTCGGTAGGAAGGGTGGGAATAATTCTTCCACCAATACGAAAATTATCACGATGTCGTAGCTCGTTGTGTTTTTTCAGAGCTTTGATGGTAACCTGGTGGAAATTGGCGTACACTTTTTTCAAGTTACGGAGGAGATAATTGCAGAGGTTACTGATGGAGAGCGGGTTTTTAAAAGCCATGTATTAGCTGGGATCCATGTCCCATTTTTCTTGAAGACACAGTTCAAAGACAAAACTTGGAAGACAATTCACATGTGAGGGGCGTTTCAATTGGGTAAATCTTTACCACTTTCATTTCCTAACACATTTAGTTGGTCAGGTTAGGATGAACACTTTTTTCTATTTACTTGAGAGTTTAAAACACATGGCCGCTCATTTTAGAGCCAGAACCAACCCTTCTCCTCATTTTCTCTACAATAAAGCTTTGATAATTTTTTTTATTGAAATCAAACTGGCCAAAGCAAGGAGAACTTGGAATCATTTCTTGTTTTCGGGAGGTTTCCAACCTCAACCCCCTAAATATCTAAAAGGAAGGAAGAAAGGTACTAAATAGGGGAGGAAAACTCATGTAGGAGCTCCCACTAAGTCAACCCATAGCAAAAAAGTAACAAATAACCCTTCATCATCCTCTGGTCCTAAATTCCCTAAATTTTTTCAAAGGAAAAGTGTCAGGCTCAAGAAACTAGACCCTGCATCCCTTGAAAATTTAACCTCTGCTATCATTTCTCCTTAGGTAGTAAGTTTTCCCCTTGAAGCATCCCCTGCAGAAAAGAATGTACGAGAAAATATTGAAGGCAAAGAATTGAAGTTGAGATTCAAAATGAAGAAACTCCATTGTTTGAAACTTTTAAAGGAGGAAAAATACCCCATACAAGGCCAAAAAACAAATTAAAGTTTATAATAAAGCTGAGAAGAAATCCATAATTGGTCAAGGAGGTAATTGATGTAGACAATATGCCATTAAAGGACCTTATAATCAACAAGAAAAATACTCTAGTTTCTAAAAAGAACAAAGATAAAGAAACCAAGGGGAAAGTTCCTATGGAAACCAAGAAAAGAAAAAGACATAGAATGGAGAAAGTAGATGTGCTTCTAAAGGAAACCAACACCCTCATCTAGGTTGCTAGGGGTCATTTTGAAATTTTGATTATGCATTGAGAAACAACAAATTTTGTCTTATCATTGATCATGTGCCTGACAACATTATACAATGAGAAATGTAGGGAGGAATTGACATCTCTGTTGTCAGTGAATTTTGAAGGGTTGTGCTATTATCTCCATTTCTAGAAAAATTTTGCAGAAAAGAGAGTTGATGTTCTTATTATCATGGCATTCTAAAAAAATACAAAGAAGAAAGCATTAATAGTCAGTCTCTTAGCGAAATTATTAACTCAGGCAACTAAAAAATTTGGCAGTGGTAGTATCATTGATTACACTAGGAAACCTGAGGAAGAAGGAGCTCTAACAAAAGAGTGTTTTTTCAAGAGTGTCTTGACCTATTTTGTAGCAAGGGACCTGATTGCAAGAAAAAGAGTTTTTTTATCAATAAGGGACCTATTTCTATCAATAAGGGACCTATTTCTATCATCAAGGGAGATATTATGAAGATACTTTTTCTCAGCCTAGATATTAGCATATTTTCCAGAAAATAGTTTTATTTTAGAAAAACTTTATGGATTTCAATATATATTTCAAATACATGAACTTAGAAGACTTTACTATTTTTTTATTATTGTAATTAAGTCTGAAACTATAATCTTGTGAATAGTTATTGTAAAGTCTATAAAGACAATTTATAAAGAATGAAATGAAGTTGGATTTTACATGAAAATATATAATTTTGTTTTATTATTTGAGTAGATCTTAAATATATATAGTGTTTGATGAGCATTTGCAAAAAATTCTTGTGTTGTAGTTCCATGTTTGTTTTTTCTCTATTTTAAAAACCTTCTTCATGTCTGGAAAATTTAGTGTCTAAATTTCGGATTCTTTATTCTCTTGTTTCGTTATTTCTTAGGCATTAGTACTTGTTGTTCAAGTAGATAAAATATTGTTTTCTTTAGTTTTCTTCTTCCAAATTTCTCAAATTGTCAAAGGATTTATTGCTACCCTGCTTTCTTCATCTTGCTCATTAAATCTGTAGCATCATCTCATAAGTCTACACTACATGCCCAATGATTTATTTTACATACATCCCAACCAAATTTCATCATTCCATAGACAAATTTGGCCATAGAACTTAAAGTAAAACCTACTACTACAGTGACCTAGAGTGGTTGTGTTTTAGGGAGAGATCCCTCTCCAGGTTGAAGGGCCAGCTTTCAACATCAAAGAGGTTAGAGGTTATCTACAAGGTTTTCCCCCAGCCAGGTTCCCTCTAAGAGATAACATTTTGGCGTCATTTCCAGTGAATGAAAGGCGTATTTTTCCCCAAAAATTTTTTGTTGAAGATCAGATCTCTGAGGGAAAGATGAGATTTGCGTATGAGTTTTGCTACAAGATTTTTTCTCTAGAGACTCCACATTACAATATTAAGTGTTCTTATTAACGAAGTTCTGGCTCATATAGGTGTTTATACTAGGAGGAACCCTGATCCAAATCCACCCCATATTTTTTCAATCCCAAAAAAGTTGTTTAGGAAAAATGATCCTAAGGAATAAGGTACGGTCAATTTAGAGAGGTCTTATCCTCTATCTGCAAAGATTGAAGTTTTTGAATATTTAGTGTTAGATATTAAATTTGAAACTAATTTACTCATATCTAACTCCAAAAGCATTACATTGGGTATTTTTCTTGATCCAATAGATCTAAAGACCTTTACCTCTGGGCCCTCCATCCCAAAATTAGAGCTATTACCATAAGATTTCAAGATTTGGTCTCATTTTCAGAAACTAGAACATAAAGTCCAGGAACTCCAAGAAGTTGTAGCTTGATCTCTAAATTTTCCTTATTTCATCCCATCTTCATTTGCCTCAACTACTCATTTGTCCTCTGTCGGTGTCCAAAAGCCTATTCCATCAACTTCTTTCACAACAATCTCAATGGCTCTAACATCCATTTTCCTAACTCATGTTGTTAGTGTAGTTCCATATACGAGCCCCATGGTTTCCCAATATACTCCTTTGGATCTTGGAGGTCAGATACATGACCTCTGTTTAAATTATGGACATCGTTTGATTTAGTTTGATGGTACTGGGTATTATACATCTTAGCAGCATGTAGACAATATTAATGACTTTACATATCTAGAGGAGGTTGACCATGAGGACATCAAATTGAGACTTTTTGCACAAAGTCTATCAGGATAGGTAAAGAAATGGTTCAGATATTTACCTGCAACAAGTATCAATACTTTCCAGTAGTTTTAGCAGTTGTTTCTTGCCATATGGGAGGTGAAGAAAAATCCCCTACAGATTTTAGTTGAATATGACACTCTTAAAAGGAATCCTGGGTAATCTATCCAAGAATTCACAGCTAGATTTAACAAGATTTACAATTCAATTCCAGTTGAAATAAAACCTCCCTTGGGATTAGCCTTGTTACATTATCCCGATGGTTTTGATGCTGAAATAGCCTATCAATTCTGGGAAAGAAATCTTGTTACTTTGGAAGTAATGTAGACTAATGCAATTAGAGTAAAAGCCAATTTGTTGGCTAAGAAGGTGAAAATGAAAACTGAGAAAAGAGTGGTGTTTAAAGAAGACTCCTATTCTTCACCTAATATCAAACTTATTCTTCACCTAATATCAAATTTGATGTGATGTTGAAAACGATGGAAAATATGCTTGATAAGCTAACTCCTTCCAAGTCTGAGAATCAACCTTAGGTGAAAATTATGAACTTCAGGATGCCTCAAGGGGCTCAAAACCATCCAAGAGAGTAGAAGGATGCTGATGATCAACAAGGTGTTGCTTGGCCTCTCTTTCTGGAAGGATTTGTTGATGAGGAGGTCAGTGAAGAAGAAAAGCATCAAATTGGATGTTATGATGATAAAGATACACAAGTGTTTTCTACCAAGGAGGAGAATGACCTTTATTCTAGATTCTCAGGAGAGAAGGACAACATTAAAATTTGTGATTCAATAGTTTATCAACAAGGCTATAATAATGTAGTAGTAGATTTTCAAAGGCAGTAAAATCTCATGAGCCAGAATGTTCCCATCAAGTCTCCACCAAAAAAGACAACAGCTGAGGAACAAGCTGATTCAAGGAAAGAAATATTGAAAAAACCATAGGAGCCTAAGAATGACAGCTCGAAAAAGGCGAAAAAAGCCAAAAAGGAGATTAAAGAATTGGAAAAAACACAATCAGTTTTCAATATGGAAAATTAAATCAGTAAGTTAAAAGTTTCCATTCCTTTTACTGAACTTTTAAGAAATGAACACTACAAAAAAATATTCTTCACAATTGTTAAGAGTTTGGAGAGTGATTAGATTAATATAAATTCACAGGATTCCCTAAATCTAGATGATGATGCTCCTGAATTTGTTTATGACCCACATGTCACTAGCATAAAGGATGATGTTCCCACCTTTTATGTAAGTCTAAACATACATGATATGATTCTTCATAATGCTATGGTAGACTCTGGAGCTTCCCACAACCTGATGCTAAAATCAGTCATGGACCATTTAGGACTCCAAATTACAAGATCTTACAAAGACCTATTGTCATTTGTTTCCAGAAAAGTAAAATGTTTAGGCCTCATAAAGGACCTAGTTGTAACCTTGGAAAAGATGCTTGCTAAGAGTGTAATAATGGACATAGTGGTAGAAGACATTCCAACTAGGTTCGACATGTTATTGTCTCGGTCTTAGGCAACAATATTAGGAGGAACATTGTAGATGGACATGACTTATGTGTCAACACCCTTGCTTGGTGAGTTGAAAAGATTGCATCGAGAAGTCCAAATGGCCTACATGGTAAGAAGTAAAACTCGGCTAGATAATCATCCCATTTATGCAGTAGACATAGAGGTAGGATGACATATTTTCCTTAATGATATCTGTATTAATAAAGAATCATCATAACAGGTTGAGGTTGGTGTTCAACAAAAATAGGATAAAGAATTGTCAGATGTAGTTTGGAATTTATATTTTGATGGCTCCACTTGTGAGAAGGATTCTGGGGCAAGAATTTAGATTATTCCACCAAACTGTACTAGTCAGTTGCATTCATACAAACTATATCTTGACTGTACAAACAACATCGTAGAGTATGAAGCTTTGATTATTGGGTTGAACCTATTGAGAGATCAGAAAGAGAACAAAATTTTTATCTTTGAAGATTCAAAGCTAATTGTAAACCAAGTCAAAGGTACTTATCAAACTAGGCATCTGAGAATGAAGGCCTACCAGAGTGAGGTACGGGATTTATTTTCAAATTTTTTCTTTGAGTATGAAATTTCTCTCGTTCCAAGAGAAGACATTGGAATTGCAGGCTCTGTAACAACAACAACTAGTGAATTCATAATTCCTACTTAACCTAATGAAAATGATGAAATCAATGTTAAACATAGGCCATCTATTCTAGATAACACTAGGCACTCACATGTGTTTGAAGACGACTAGAAAATTAAAAGGTTTCTTGAAAGAACAGATGAATTTCTTAGCACTTCAATTGACAAAGATGAATGTGAGAACACAAAAAAATATGTTGAAACAACAAGCTTTTTGAACATTGCTGTTGGGCAGAATATAATTCAGTTAAGTAATAACATAATCCCTAGAGGCTTAGTTCCTTTAGAGTGTTTGTTTGATTCAAATGATGTGGCAATAAAACCCAGAATCCTTCCAGCTGGTGGGGAGATGGAAGATTCTAATTTGGGAACTAAAGATAATCCAAAAATGGTCAAAGTTTCTAACACTTTGAAAACAAAGCAGAAGCTGAAGTATGCAGAATTGTTAAAGGAATTTGCAGATGTATAGACCTGGAGATATGACGACTTGAAGATCTATGACAAAAATTTCATCCAACATAATATACCACTCAAAGAGAATGAGAATCCCTTTAAACAAGAGTTGAGGAGAATTAACCCAAAGATATTTCCACTGATTGAAAAAGAGGTGAAATGGTTGTTGGATACAAAAATCATCATCCCACTTAGACTTTCAAATTGCGTAGAAAACTTGGTACCAGTTAGAAAAAAGAGCAAGGAAATGCACTTATGCGTGGATTCCAAAAATTTAAATAAAGCCTCATTGCAAGATAATTATCCTTTACTGAAAATGGATCACATTCTAAAAAAGGAGGTAGGCTCAAAAAGGATTTCCATGCTTGATGGGTTTTTTAGGTATAATCAGATCCTGTTTAATCCAAAAGGTCAGGACGAGACTACTTTCATCACACCTTGGGGCACATTTATGTATTCAAAAATTCCTTTCGGAATCATGAATGTCAGTGCCACCTTCTAGAGAGTGATGGATATCAATTTTGATGATGAAAGAGATAAGTTTGTTGTAATTTATCTAGATGATATAACTGTATTGTTAAAAACTAAATCTTCTCACTTAAAGCATTTGAGGATAGTCTTCACTAAGTGTAGGAAATTCAGAGTTTCTTTGAATCCAAAAAAATCCCATTTCGCTATGAAAGAAGGAAAGTTGTTGGGACACATAGTATCAAATAAGGGCATTCAAATAGATCCCAGCAGAGTGATGGAAATACAAAATATTGAACAACCATGAGACAAGAAATAAGTGCAGTCATTTCTAGGTAAGGTAAATTTGTGCGACATTTTATCCCAAATTTTGCAGAAAATTTGAAGTTAATGTCAAAATGCTTAAGAAAGGAACTCAGATTAAGTGGACTAAACAAGAAAAGAGTTCTTTTAATGACATCAAAAAAATGTAGGTCAAGCACCTTTACTCATTAGTCCAGATTTCTCAAGAGACTTTATGATTTTTTCTTTTGCCTCCGAGCACACCATCTCTAGTGTTTTACTTTAGAAGAATGAGGTAGGTCAAGAACAACCCATTTCCATTTTTAGCAGGGCATTGAGAGATGTTGAACTAAAATACAACATACTAGACAAACAAGCATATGCATTAATCAAGGCACTTAAATATTTTAGAGTCTTTATACTGGATTTTCACGTAATTGCATATGTGCTAGATGCTGCAATAAAGAGTATTTTAGCTCAGCTAGATAGTGATGGTGGGAGAGGGGCATGGATTCTAAGATGTTAGAGTTTGACTTGGAAATCAAGCCTACCAAGTTAATTAAAGGACGAGATTTGGCTAGACTAATGGCTAAAATAAATCTTGAGACATTTGGTATAAATTCAATTTTTGAATTATCAGATCTGTGAGGTGAAGAATTAGTGGTTAGAGAAGAAGATTGTTTCAAAAAATATTCGTGGTATGCTGATGTTGTCTACATTTTGCAGAATCTACAAGTTCCACTAGTAATAGATAAGACTCAGGATAGATTTTTGAGACTGAAATCTGTTAAGTATTGTCTTTTAAATGGTTATTTGTATTGGAAAGACCCTCAGGGTATCTTAATGAACTGCCTATTAGAAGATGAAGCCAAGAAAATGAGTAAAGACTTTCATGAAGGAGCATGTGGGGGATATCATTACTATAAGGCCACAACATATAAAATATTGAGAGATGGGTTTTACTGGCCTTTTTTATTTTCTAATGTTAGAAAATAGTAGGAGACTATCATAAATGTCACTTTTTTGAGGGTAAGTCAAAATTAACATCTATGTCCTGGAAGCCTATCTCCATAGAGGCACATTTTCACTAATGGGGTGTTGACTTCATAGGTGAAATTCTTTTGGCGTCATCAGCACAATGCAGATGGATCTTAATAGGGACAAATTACCTCACAAAATGGATTGAAGCACTCCCAAGTAGGCAAGCTATTGATCTCGTGGTTATTCAATTCTTAGAAAACATTCTTTCTAGGTTTTGTTGTCCAAAGAGAATTATTATTAATAATGCACAATGTTTCAAATCCATATGAAGATTAGCCATTCCACAGCCTATTACCCTAAAAGTAATGGGCTGCCAAATTCCTCAAATAAAAGTTTAATCAAAATTATTAAAAATCTGTTTGAAGACAACAAGAAGGCTTGGGATACAAAACTCAAGTTTTCCTTATTGGAAGATAGAGTTAGTACTAAGAGATCAATCAACACTACTCCTTTCCAGTTAGTATATGGTGTCGATGCAAATTTCTTGTTTCAATTGGAATACTTGTTATGAAATATTTACAGGAATTAGGAGAATAATCAAATCATCTGCATATGGAGATAAATCAATTAATAGAGTTACAAGAAAATAGAGAAAAAGTCTATGAAAAATCTTAGGAAGTTCAAGATTAGATCAAAATTTTTTCTGACAAAAGAAGATGAATTTAAATGGCAAGATTTAGTTTTGAAATGGGATGCTCAAATTGAGGACAAGGGTGAGAATGGGAAGTTTGACAACATTTGGAAAGGCCCATATAAAATTGCAGCTTTCTGTGGTAACAACAGTTTCATCCTAGAATATTTGCAAGGAGTATTACTGCCTAGAGCTCTAGTCAATGGGCATTTCCAAAAACATTACATCTCCTAAACAAAGAATGATTTTCAGAGTTCATTGTACATATCCATATATTTTGAAAAAACTTGCAGGTGTGGATGAGCCTTTTGAGGAACTTGAAGCCTAAAAAGAAGGCCTTGAGGTTCTGATAATGTAGCAATTATGTTTTTAAAATTCAAATTCTATAAAAAGAGCATCTTTTGAAAGATGTGTTCTTTATTTCTGAGTCAGTAAAGTTTTGTTTGGAACCAACCTTTTTGTAATAAGTAGGCTACTGGTGCATGATATTCTTGCTTCCATCAGTTATCGACAACATCCCCGTGGTGCCAGTTGCTATCACATTTTGATTTATGAAATGTTTTTAAAAAAATGCTAACAGTTTTTGTGTCAACATTTCTAATTTGTAATAAATAGGGAAATTGTTGTGAGTGAGATTATCAACTTATTGATGGTTTCACAGTTTTTCTTCAGAATAATGAGTTGACAATGAGGTAATTAGCATTTGGGTTTGGTTGAGAAGCCGACTATCAGTGCTAAAATAAGTTTCAAAATTTGATTTTTCAAATTGCACTGGCCACGTCAACAACATAAATGATGGTTCTTGGAAGCGTATCGTGTCTAGCTCAATGGGGAAAGTACTTGTTAAATCAATTTTTTCTGCTACCATAAGATATGGCTAATTAAATAATCATCCCAATTTTAAGGCAATGGTTCCCGACTGCAATTATTAACCCATCCTTGTAATGATTTACCTTGCATTGTAACTATTTCACCCCATTGTCAAGTCATTTCACTGTTAGTAATTTTTATTATTAGCTTTGAAATTGGTTATGCCTCACGAGATTTGCATCTGATTTTCCCCCAGAAATCTATTTTCAAATCTAGGTAAGTTTCCTCAGTTTAATCATACAAAAAAATGGGAAAAGGTTGTAAGGCTAAAATAACATAGCTTAAGATGTATGACCTTTTGATTATTTATCTCGACATCCAACAACAATTTCAGCAATCGGGGTCAACAAAATTATTCCGCTGATGCACAGATTATCACGATGCCATAGCTTGTGCATTTGCTCAGGGTTTCGATGGCATCCAGGTGGAAATTGGAAGACTCTTATTTCCATTTACGAAGGAGCTAATAGCAAAGGCTACGACCCTACCTGCATATGGACAACGAGTTTTCAAAAGCCATGTATTAGATGGGATTGATGTCCCATTTTTCTTGAATACAGAGTTCAAAGACAAAAATTGGAAGACACGGGAGGAAGGATCATGGCTAGAGGACAAATAGCACGATTTGCTTCACATTACTCAATAATAATTCACATGTGAGGGGCGTTTCAACCGGGTAAACCTTTACCACTTTCATTTCCGAGCACATTTAGCTGGTTAGGTTAGGATGAACACTTGTTTCTATGTAATGGAGAGTTTAAAACACATGGTTGCTTGTTTTAGAGACAAAACTGAACCTTCTTCTCATTTTGTCTACAATAAAGCTCTAATCAAATTGTTGATTGAAAACCAACTGGCTAAAGTAGGGATAACTTGGAGTCATTTCTTTTTGTGGGGAGGTTTTCAACCTCAACCCCCTAAATTTTGAATAGGAAGGAAGAAAGGTATTAATCAGGGGAGGAAAACTCATGTAGGAGCTCCCACTAAGTCAACCCCTAGCCACAAAGCCACAGACAACCCTTCATCACCCTAAGATCCTTAAATTTTATCAAAGGAAAAGTATCAGACTCAAGAAACTAGACCCTGCATCCCTTGAAAATTTACCCTATGCTATCGGTTCTCCTCAGGTTGTAAATGTGCTCATTGAAGCATCCCATGAAAAAAAGAATGTACCATAAAATATTAAAGGAAAATAAATTGAAGTTTGAGTGTCAAATTGAAGAAACTCCATTGTTTGAAACTTTTAAAGGAGACAAAATACCCCATACAAGGCCAAAAAACAAATTAAGGTTTAAAATAAAGTTGAGAAGCAATCCAGAATTGGTCGAGCAGGTAATTAATGTAGACAATATGCCATTAAAGGACCTTATAATCAATAAGAAAAAGACTATAGTTTCTAAAAATAACAAAGATAAAGCAACCAATGGGGAAATTTCCTATGGAAACCAAGCAAAGAACAAGATAGAGAATGGAGAAAGTAGATGTGCTTTTGATGGAAGCCAATAGCCTCTGCTAAGAGGCTAGGGGTCATTTTGAAATTTTGATTATGCATTGAGAAATATTTTTTTTTTATTATCGTTGATCATGCGCCTAACAATGCTATACAACGAGAAATGAATGGAGGAGCTGACATCTCCGTTGTCAGCAAATTTAATATTAGGAAATGCAAAAATTATCATCTCATCATGGAAAGCTCAACTACATCTGGTACCTAGATGACCACATGTACCAATGGCCAAATCTACATGTGGGTTGAGGATGACCAAATGAAGTCTATTCAAGATAGTAGTAATTGATTATAGTAGTGATGACCAAATGAAATCTATTCAAAATAATAGTGATGGATTATAATAGTAATTGAGTAGTTAAATTTTAATGTATTCAAAGTTGACATTGAAAATTGAAAAAAAATAATTTTAATAATATTTTAATATTGAAAAATAGAAAAAATAATATAAAAAAAATGTCATAATAATTATGGAAGGTTCAGTTGCATCAGATAAGATGACTTAAATTTACAATTAGATTATTTTGCTGATTTCTTATTTCCAATAACTATTATAATTTCTTATTTTTAACAATTTTCTTTCACCGCACAATTAGATGATAGATGATATTATGTGTATATATACCAAATAGATTTCCTTTCGCATATAAATGAAGTTACTAAATTTCATTCCCTAATATATATGTATAGCACTGCAAAATAAATGGTTAGATATCAACGTCGTTTGTCCAGTGAGATTTGATGGTGGGAGAAATGGGCCAACCGACTTTCCCTTCACGACAACAATAACCTTTACGGCATTTGGACACACATGCCTACACAACAGTGACTTGTTGATCGTTGTATGTCGGCCAACCAACAAAAAGAAAAAGAATACATTGTTTTCGCGCTGTATTTAATAATTTTTAAATTATACAATACCGTGTTGTGGGGTTTATATATATAATTATAATAATATGGATTTAATATTAAATGATATTTCATTTAAATAGTTATTACCAATTGAGTTGTCCCAAAGACTTTGTAAGAAAAAATCTTACATATTATATTTCAATATGTTTAGTAACGAGAAAAAAAAAAAAGTGATACCCATTTTTTCTAAATCTATATCTAATATAATAGATTGTTGTGGGATTTATTTATATATATATATATATATTTATTTATATTTACATCTATATTGAAATTTTATTTATATAATCATCATTAATTAAGCAGTTTCAGAGGTTTTGTGAGTTTAATATTATTATAGAAAAGTCAAACATCTGTTTAGTTATTCCCTCACCAAAGCAGCTGCTGCTCCTGCTCCTGCTGCCGCCGCCGCCGCCGCCGCCTCTGCCTGCTGCCGTTGCCTCCTGCTGCTGCTGCTTGTGCGATCTGCCCATACTGGCCATAGAAATCTTGTGCTGCAGCAGCAGTACCAGTTAGTATGTACTTAGTTGCCCCTTTCGGGCAGCGCTGTGGTGAGGGAAACATTGTGCGATCTGCCCATACTGGCCATAGAAACTCTTGTGCTGCAGCAGCACAGGAGTTTCTATGGCCCATACTGCAGCGCAGCAGCACAGGAGTTTCTATGACCCATACTGCAGCACCACAAGAGTTTCTATCGCCAGTATGGGCAGATCGCACAAAGTTTCCCTCACCACAGCGCTGCCTGCAAGGGGCAAGTAAGTACATACTAACTGCTGCTGCTGCACAAGATTTCTATGGCCAGTATGGGCAGATCGCACAAGGTTTCCCTCACCACAGCGCTGCCTGCAAGGGGCAAGTACATGCTAATTCCTAATACATACTAATTTCTTTAATAATTTTGGAGGTCATTTAATATTGCACTTAAGTGATTCTTTGCCATTTGTTTCACTTTCACTTTCTGAAAGTGGAAAACATTAAAATCCATTTCCAGCCATGAGAAAAAGGCTTCGGTGACCAAGTGACGGATTTGCATAAGCGGTCCCAGGAATTGCATAAATCCCTTAGCTATAGATAATCAAATCAGTTTGTACATTGTGCCAATGCTTGTAATTAGTAGTTCCTTCAACATAAATGTATTTGTAGACTAATAATAATTCACAAACAAAAGTTAGGGATTCATTACGAGGCTATTGTTAGTACCTGACATAGAGAGATATTACTATGGTTTATACTTTTGAATATTATATATCAAATTTCATCAAATTTCTATTTTCCAAAGAGAGATTAGATTAACCATTGGCAATATCAATTTCAAAAAAAAGGAATAAATGTGTGTGGCTATAATATTGACCTAAATATGATAAATAACAAGGGAAAGCTGCAGGGTAGCTAGTCTCTACCAAGGTTAAAAAAATATGTTATAATTTTATTAACAAGGAAAAAAAAAAGATTGATTTGTCAACAATAGTGTGATCAATATTTTATAAAATTTTACTTAAAATTTGTAAAACTTTAACGGTGCCTCTGATCCTGGCTTGCCAATCGAACAACACCTACTTTCATTCCTTTCAAAGACTATTATTGGATGCATAAATTTTTATACTTGACTATTTGTAGCCTTGGCTAAGCCAAGGTTGAATCAGATAAATAATGCACAATAGTAACCCACATACAAGATGAGATGAACCATCTCACCAACACCATGATTTATCATGAAAATGCATACTTGCATACATACATGAAAATAGGTTCTTTGGATTCCTATAAATTTGGATATTACGAACTACTATTGACAAGATTTTAACATGCTTGATTTTGTGACTACCAACTTTCCAACATGTAATAATTCATTTATACAATTATTTATGTCCTCCCCCTTAATGGATAAATTCATTCTATATCATTCCTAGCTTGTCTCTACATGTTATGAATTTATACCTATTTTCCACATTATCATTTGTATTACAGTACATCAAATAAAATTTCATTTGAGTGAATTGTTTCTCTTACAAAGTGACCCTAAGTTTCAATGTTCATTGATCCTACATGATAAATTGGACTCATTGCCAATTTTATTGAGCATTGATTATCAAATTTCATAGATATAGGCAATCCTTGCCTTTTGACATGTCTTCAAGAATACACCTTAGCCAAATTGCTTCACAGGTAGCGTTGCACAATGACCTATACTCAAATTTAGTTTAGGAAAAGGAAACAATTAGTTACTTCTTGCTACTATAAAACACAATTGTAGATTCAATACTAAATATATATCTAATGGTGGATTTTTTAGCATCCAGATCTCCTACCCAATCAGAATTTGAATAACCTATCAACTCAACATTCAAATGATTGGTATATTCGATATTAAAATCTACAATCCTTTTCAAATATTGAATAACTCCCTTAGCTTCTTTATAGTAGTTGTCATGTGATCTAGCCATGAACTAAGCATGCTAACTAAATTGCGGTATTAGATCTTGCTGTGGCTAGATGGTTTATAGTTCTTACCAAAAATGAATACAAAGTACCATTTACTTCATTTGTACCATATTCAATGAAAATATTAACTTTCTATTCTAATGGAGCGCATATTAGATTACATTCACTAATATCGAACCTTCTATTTAATTACTTTGTATGCTTAGTTTGAGTGATCAAATTCTTACCATATTCCCTCTAATCCTCAATTCCTAAATAACAATGTATCTCACCAAGATCCTTCATTTCAAATTCTTAAGATAATTTCCTTTCGATCTCAATAATCAATTTTATATCACTTTATGTTATCATAAAATCATTAATATACAATGAAATCAAAGCAACATTCCCATTTCTATCTTTCTTTATGTAAAGATTTGAATCAATCTTAATTTTGATGAAACAATGTTGAATGAAGAAAGTGTTAATTTTCACGCATCATGACTCGAGAGAGCTTGTTTGAGACCATATAGTGTTTTGTTTAACCTGCATATAATATTTTCTTATCCTTCTCTACAAAACCTTATGGTTGAACATGATACATTTATTCTTTTGATTCACCATTTAAAAATATTGACATAACATTTAAATAACATAATTTTCAATTGTATGTTCGAGTTAATGCAATCATTAATCTAATGGCGTTCATTTTAGTTATAGGTGCAAACATGTCCTGTATTCATTATTTTTGTGATTATCCTTTTGCAACCAATCTTTCTTTAAACTTGTCTATAATATCGTTGGCATTGAAATTTGATTTGAACAACCATTTTGAACCTATATGAAATTTATTTTTCAAACAATTTATTAAGTTCCCAAGTTTCATTTTTCTTTATGGAATCATATTGCTCTTTCATAGCATTCTTACATTCCCTATGATCCTTTTCTTGCTCAAAATGACAAAGCTCTTCTACAATCATAACTTGAGTCATCAAAGCATAATCTTTACATCTAACAAGTGTCTAAATTTCAAACAAGTATCTATGACATGACATATGAATAAAAACACTTGAATGTATGACATTTTCATATTACAGTCATTTATTTATATTGATAAAGTTGCATATGAAATAAGCAACTTGAGTTTTTTGAGATTATCACTTAATGTTGTTTCTCTATCAACAAAATTGCCTACATGTCTTCTATCTTTAGATTCATGAAACTTCTTTTGCCTACTATCCTTAACATAATGCTCAAATTTACTAACATGAGTCATTCTTCTTCACACTTGTATATATCCTTGATGATGCCCTAACTTGATACAATTTTACATTAGAATTGTCTCCAACATTCTTTTTGACTTTACCATGCATAGCTTTTTGGCTTTGGCCAGAAACTCTAAATTTGAACTCTAAAACCTATATTCTTCCTCTATTCCTCTTAATGTAATAGGATACTTGTAAAATCATAAAACCAAGGTGCTTTCTCTCTTGTTGCAACGATGATGATAAACATATGAAAATAATCTAACATACAATTTAATGCCATGTGTCAACTCCATATTAATCACTAAAGAATTACACATAAGGTCCATCTTATTTTGTCTATGGGGGATGGTAGAGTTTAACCTAAAGAGTAGTTCAATGAAAATGTAAACATGTGCAGTAGGCCTTAAGAGTCTACTTTTACATTCTTATAATTAATTACATTTGAACCTAAAGACTTATGCCCTAAAATATCAAAACACCATATGCATATTATTGATAAATTGAATAGAGAAGACTATACTTCAAACTTCTTTTTATTTTGTGATTCTTTTATAAAATATGCCTAAATATTCTCAAAACTATATATGTGGCATAGTGGTATACATTGTTGTACAATTCCATAGGTGAAAAAATCGATTTCTCACGAAGATCTAATCTTAACCTTTCCATAACATGATGAAGAGTTAGAACTTTTGGTCACTAAAGTGGTCCCTATGATATAACTAGAGAATTAAACATGTCTATCCATTTGATTCATATGTTGAGGAGAATTTTTCTTTGGTCTCTTGTGATAGAACATGCTATAAGAATGGATGGGTTCCATCACCTTCCATATCATATTTATAATACTTTCAAGGCTTCAGTATCGAGCGGTGGTCCCCACTAGTCAATTAAAGGTGAACCCTATGTATCTCCTTTGGTCGACATAAGATTCACCTTCTATAAGGTTGTATTTTAAAGGTGGTCCTTTTGGTATTTTAAAGGTGAATCTCATCTATCTCTTTTGGTCAACATATCCAAGTCATTTTGGCTTCTGAGGAGAAGATCTATCCAATCTTATAGTTTCCCTGGAACATTCACTTTTAGTTGACCTCACCAAGTCCTTTTGGCTTCAAAAATGAATGTATTCATATCTACCTGGTCAAGATCCTTTATGACCTAGCCAAATCCTTTTGGCTACCTCATCATTCCTTTTAATGAGGGAGCCATCTTCACATCATACTAAGCTCAAATTTATTCACATCTATTCATTTATGAATATGCACTGGAGCTCAAATTCTCCTTTCTTCATCATGTCTCAAATGAAGTGATCTAGTCATTGCTGTATGCAAAGACTTACTTCATTTCCTAAGATATATCTAATATTCATCATAGGTACAAATATACCATCCTTCGTCTTTTACTTCCTTTTGAAGTAAGTCTTTCATGTGGTGATATTGGTTTCCTTTTGTTACAATAATAATCATTTCATCAACTCTTCCATAAGCAAGTTTTGGTGCTCCCTTTGTCACGTAAGCAAGTCTTTTGTATTATTACTACTCCCTTTGGCTTGAGAGATACTTTCAGTCATAATTTTGTTTATCCCTATTGATTCTTAGTATAAATAATGTTCCTAAAAACCTTACGCAAGATATAAAGTAAGAAACAAATATAAGGACAAATGATGGAAACAAATTTAGTCAAAATATAAATATAATAATTACTTATCTTTTATTTTGTATTTGTCAACTTCCTCGTGATCCTAGCTCCCTTACGAAAATCCACCTGCAATCTTTAGTCTTAACATCGATTATACAACTTTATTTCTTGTAAGAATTATAAGAAATAGGGTTTGTTAATCCCTTATATATTATACTTGCATTAAGTATTCCATGTTTGCATTAGGTTTTAGCCTTCAAACCATAGGATTTACAATAGGTTTCCCTTCACCTTTCGTAAGAAAAATCCTTCTTCCTGCTATATAGCTTAGTACTTTCTAATGTTGTATTAAGTAATTGTAACATTAATATTTATAAAGGTCTTCCTTTTAGAGGAAAGATTTACCATATAATTATAAAGAAAGTACCAAAGCTATGCATAAAAAAATATATTTAAAAGAACAAGAAATTTGAATAGAGCAAAGATACTTATATCTTAATTGAAAGAATCCTTTGGATTCCTTTGAGGTGGTTGGTTATCCACATCCTTGACCATCATTTTTTTATTTTTAATTATCAATGCCAGGTCATCTTTATTATTACCAAGGAACTGCATCATATATCAACATTCTATCTATTGCATTATGGTTTCATCTCAAAACCCCTAGGATTCAAGCTTTTAATACAAGTTGTAGTTTCCAAGTTTCATAAGGTTTTCAAACCTTAAGACTTCCAATATTTTGTGTCATACAACCATAATGATCTCAAGAAAAAATCCACTCTTTAGATTTTGGGAGCCTATCTCCCTTTGACTTGAATTATCTTTTAATATTGTTTTTTTCATCTTAGAATTATGTTCAGCGTTATTCCATCAATCAATGAAGGATTTTCCTTCGAACAAAGACACAATCATTACATTTCAAGTCATTTTTTCAAATATCCAATGAAAGTGCAGTGTTCTTATAAAAAATCTCTTGTAGTGTCAAGATTTCATTATGGGGACAATTCTCTCTTGGAAATACTTGGACAATTCTCTCTTGGAAATACTTGAAATCCTTAGAACCTTAATTGTCTTCTAAAATGAACTTGGCTTGAAACTCAGTCCCGCAACTCAGCTTTTAACCTAGCTCAATTTGGGTAGGTCGTGACTTTAAAAATCCAGTCTTATTAACTTTGGAAATGTTTCAAATGTGGCCTTAGATCAAGCCTTTATTTGCTTCAGAAAATTTGGTCTAGTTTCCAAACAATCTTCTCCTTGGATTTGGTTTTTTATCTTCAACTCTTTCCAAAATTAAAGTTCATCTCTTTCAATGGTTGCTCTTTCACCTAGGATTTGATACCATGCTGATTTTTGTTATAATAGAAACGATTTTTCTAATCTAAAAATTACTTCCAATGATGTGTAACCTCATGTTGTCTTTATGTTGATTATATCATTAAGTAATTATACATAGAAAATCTCAACTATAATGAAATATTAACCATAGGATCATAAAGATATATACAAACACAATAAGGGACACAAGATTACTTTGTGAAAAACCAACCTTGGGAAAAAACCAACCAACTTTTCTTCTAAGGAGAATTCAATATTCAACAAAGTTTATAATATAGATTGTCTATAAATATGTGCCAAATTCGAAGCACAAATACCAATCAAATGTGGTCAAAGGAGAGAGAATATTTGACTTCTATTTATCTTAATCAAATCAAGTTAACAAGTTTCATTTCGGTATGCCTAGAAAGATCTGCACAAAATCTTGGCCTTCTTCAGAAACTCAACTTTCTTCATCTGCTTCAGAAACTCAACTTTTTACATCTGCTTTAGAAACTTGACTTTTTACATCTGCTTCAGAAACTCGTTTTTCTCTGTCTACTTCAAAAACTCGGCTTTCAACCCAGAGATGCATCTTCTTCATAAACTCAGATTTTTGTGTCGTATCTTCTTCAGTTAAATGAGCAAAAGGTATCTTGTCTTGTTAGATACGAATTTATCCATTTGGGGAAGTCAAATTGAGTATTTATATTGGTCAAGTGGTTTCCCTTTTGACCAAGGTTCACCTCTCTTGATGGGGCCAACTTAGGCTTCTTAGAGCCTACATAAAAAATAAAGTTTCCTTTTAATATTTATAATTTTCTTTTGTTGATTTTGCAGGTTCCTTGGTATGCGTGAATACCTCTCGATGCTACAAAAATCAACATTGTGGTGGTCACATTTGAAGGGCTTAGGAACTAGAGGATATCACAAGAAGATATGACATGTCTCTTGATTTCAAGAGTGGGTTAATTGGAGGAAAATATAGGCAGAGATGGTATAGTGTCCTAGTTATAGTACTTACGGGTGGTGCCCAATGTAAGATAAAGGCATCAACAGTCTTCTTTGCCTTATTCATTATTATGTAATTTAGAGACTCTAATATCTAGGGGTGGTCCCCACTCAAGGTAAGGTATGTAATGTCTCCCTTTTGATTCCTTCCCTCTTAATTACCCCAACCCCTATGAGTGTTTCCCAATGGAACCCTAGGAATTTGAAATGGGAAAGAAAAAAGAGGCCATGGATTTGAAGGATTTCACCCAAATCAACAGGAATTATAATGACATTGAACAATCAAATGATACAAAACAATTACTGCAAAAAATATATTAAATAAGTCTTATGTCTTCAATCTCAAGGGATGGTCCCAACTAGTTGATTAGAGCATCCAAAAGGTATTTTTCCTTAACTTTATTTTCAATGGTGGTCCCCATTAAGGGAATGAGGAACTTGAGGAGACTGCTAAAAATATGATTTAGTTTCTTGATTTAAAGGGTGGTCCATAGGAGGATATTGTAGGTATAAATGGTATAGTGTCACTGTCTTCATATTGGGAGGTGGTCCCTAAGGTAATATCAAGACATCAAGGGCCTTCTCTACTACATTAATTGTGATGGATTTTAAAGGATTTTATCTTTGGATGTGATCCTCACTAATGGAACAAAGCATCATGAGGTATGTGACACCTCCATTTTCAATAATTATCTCTTGGTCACCTTGACCTCTATGAGTGTCCCCCAATAGTACTTGCGGAACAAGAGATGAGAAGAGAGAGAAAAAAGCCTATGGAGCTAAAGTATTTTGTCCCAATCAACAAAGCCAAAAGATAATAGCAACAATCAAAGAGACATACAAGTGAACACACAAAGGTAAGAATGCAAGTAGAAATATATTTTTGGAATCATATACATGTGTTGGGCTAATTAATTACCTTAGTTATTAAAATATTTCATACATTTTTCAACCTAAGGTCCAAATTCTTGTAATATGTTGTGCACTATATGTGCAAGATAAAAATTCTTAACTTGCATTAGTTTGTCTAAGAAACAAAATGTGTACCATTAGTCTACGAATAGAAATGAAATTATGAGAAGAAAATGCACCACACTTCAGAAGAAAATAAATCACAATTGAGAAAGTAAACAAATGGAAATATAATGCATTGCAAATTAAGTAATGCTCTGCGAACTTCACATTTCTCTCTTCATGCTTATATCTTGAGGAATTCATCCACTTTCCATTGAAGTTTCCCTTATCTCTCTTATTCCAATATGTTCAAAACTCAACCCTATGCTTAGATTGCTCATAGAAATACTTATCCTTACGGATAGTGTCCTCCAAGGTTCTCGACTCATCAAACTTAATTCTATCTCAATAATCTTGTGGTGACCCATTGAGGTACATTTGAATATTAACCTTCTAAGCTCTAATGTACAACACATACCTCAATAGTTCTAAGAATATGTTGGTGTAATCAAATGTGGTAAGTTTCATTAGCTTATGCGTGTGGAACTCTTTAATTTTTTTTTCATAGTACCTCTCAGAAATATTTCTCAAACTTTATCCATGACAATTCTCTCTCTCTAATTCCCTTGACGTATCTCAAACCCTCACACCATATATCAGCTTTGCTCTTCATGCTGAAAATGGCTACTCTGACCTTCATGATTCTAAACTAGTCATGGACTGAAATATTTCTTCATTCCCAACAAACTTCTGATTCTTTAGCCTTCATACCTTCTCCATAAAAGTTAGGGGGTTTTGCTTTCTTAAACTCCTCCAACATTAATTTTTTCTCACTCCTCTTTTGTTATTGATGTCTTCTAATTGCAACACTAGACAACTACTCATGGTTATCTACACTTCTTTGTGGAGCTCCTCCTCTCACTCTTTCTTCTCTTTCCTATTGATTTTTTTCTTTGACCTGATTCCTTCTACCCTTTTAGTCTCCAATCCATGCTTCCATACTTCAGATCAACTTTATTTTGACTTGTGCCTACCTAGGTAGTTGGAACCAAACCCATCTTTCTTTTTCCATTGCAGATCTAACAAGCTTTGTAAAATCACCACATTTACTTATGCTTGTTTTTCTTCATCTTTGACAATCCTTTCATTGTTTACCTTACAACTTGTCAACTCATCCCTTAAGCTCCCGAGGGTGTCCATCTAGTGAGGGGAATTTTCTTTAGTCCTCTTCCCGATTATGTTGGGATTTATCTATGTTGTATTTTACTATTTTGTTGCCCATTCATTTATTTCCATGTTATAAATTTGTGTCTTCTTATGTTCTATCACATAGGCATAGCTGCTAATTAAATCTAGAATGAATATAGTAATTTATTTCCTTGTTATATCAACATTAAGTATGTTAATTTGAAGTTGTTCACAATACAAAAACCCATGTTAGTCACATAAAATAAAAATACATGTAAGCATCTATCAAGGTTAGCAACCACATTAATTTTAAATCCAAAAAAATTAGCATGTGCAATAGTTAAATTGTTGTATTAATTTAATTTGTGAGCCACTTCAGGGCCAATGTTGAACCTAAGCTTTCATATTACTTTTTAACACTCCCTCCCAGCCCCTTGTCCCATCTCAGGTTGTTAGAGGTGTTACTTGTTTGATTTAACCTAAATACAAATGTATGTTGTAGGGATGGGGTTACAATTTTACTTTTTGTAAAGTCTTCAAATCTCAGAGAAAAATCCCTCACTTCATTTAGTTCGTTGTGATATTAACAATGATATAAATTTACCTCAATCTAATTCTTGTATTGAAATGTATTCCCTTTAGAATTTTTTCCAATCATATTACACCATGTAAACATTGACCTTCCACATAGCATCCATGGTCCCTACATGGCCCATGTGGCACTACCATGACAATGTAGGTGTGGGGCCCACGAAATACTCACTCATGGTGTTATGTGACACTTCATCATTAATATATCTGACCCACAGCTCATCCATCCCTTTAACCTTGTGCTACTACACTACACCCATGGATGGATGGATCTTTGGATCTATATGTACTTAAGGGAAATCTAGTGCAGGGCCCACCATACACCATGTAGTGTCCATGTGGTGGCCTTTAGCACTATCACCTAGCCTAAAATTGGGGTCTAATGATTCCCCATGCCTTGGATTTTTTTCATTTCTTTCTCATTATATCCATCCCATGAGCATCTAGCCATCTCAATAATGAAGCAATCCTTACCACCCCAGACCCCTTAATTTACAGATCCAAAGCTTTATGCAAAGGTAATCTAACATCCAAGCTCATATGGTCATGTGTGTATGGGGTTGTCCTTGCTGACCTCTAGATCCCTAGATCCCCAATGTAGAAGGTGATTGAAAGGAGATATATGGATTGAATGAAGTCTGATCCACTCATGAAGTAACCACTCCTTTCTAGCTTTGAACCGCAGTTCACTAAATAAGGGTGACATCTGATAGAAGGCTTTGACCCAAATGAGGTGCAACCTGCACACAAAGGAACAATTCCTTACCAGAACCTTACCTTGGATCACTAGATTTTGTAGGTGCGCTAAGGGGAAAGGAAATTAAGAGAAAATAGGATAATTTCTTAAAACAAGGGAAATAGTCCAAACACCAAATTCCTAAGATGTGATGAATGAGGCTAATCCTTGACCTCTAGTAGATAACATCAATATACAAACCACTCATAAATGTTTTCAACTCACTGTTAAGAAGTTTAACACACATTCATTAATATGGTGAATTCTAATTTAATAAGTGGAGTCATGATCAAACAATACCAACAAGGAAACTTGTAGAGATTCCAAGTTTGCAATAACTTTCACAAGGTAAGGACCCACCAACACAATCATGAGTAAGGCAACAATTTTCCCAATTTCAATAATTAATGTAACTAAGAAATTATAATATAGTTGTTTAGTAATGAGTAAACTTCAAATAAGCAATCTTAAACATATAAGATATCCTGAAATTTATGAAGATGAAAGTAACCACATAGTTCAAGCATTAATAATCACCAGTAATACATAAGATAGCTCATCAACCATGAATATGATAGCAATTTTATGAATTCTATCATGAGTAATACAAAACCACACATATTCCATTCACATAGAAAAAAAAATTCATAATCCATAATCCAAATATGCATAAGCTATTATGCATTGGAATAAATGGAAATGGTTGGAAACTGAAGGAGGGACTTCAACTCTCCACCCAACCATAGGCTAGCTACACTACCATATTTCCTGCAATCGACCATCCCTAACCTGTATCCAAGGTCTAATGGGATTCCTGCATAGGGGAATTTCACTCCAAGGCTTGATCAAACACTTAGTAGATACATTTCACTATCCAAGTGGTTTAAAAATTGTATTTTCATCATAAACAATGCATGGGTCTATAACCCATTGTCCAGGTGGTTTAATAACTCTCCAAGTAGCACCATAGTGCTTCAAATTGCCTTTTCTAATTGGTTTATCGACTATACAAAAAGCACCACAGTGACCCACTTACTCTCTTAGTTTAATCACATGGCTTCACATAAGGCCCAGACGGGAATAATGCTTAGTTCTAGGAGATTGGATCCACTGTTTTGGTGGTTTAGCAGTTGCCTTTTCATAGCAAGAGCTATGAGGTTCTGTAATCCACTCTCCAGTTGATTTAAAAACTCCTTATCAAGAACCACAATGGCTCAGATTTTCCTTTCCAAGTGATTTATCATTTATACATCAAGCATCACTGTGATTTGTAATCCATTGGGCCTCCCACTAACCATTTAGGTTTAAACTCATCGTCCAATAGCCTCCACACAATATATAGCGGTTGAAATTCCAAAACTTAGAGCATAACCAAAGGGACATTCTATTCTAGTTATGTTTTTCTAATAACTCCTAGATCTTTTCTTCTCTACAAGGAATTTTTCTTTATCTACTTTCTAATATGTGTGATCTTCTTTGCATCTTTTTTCTGTGTCTGTTTTCTTATATTCTCCCTTCCCTCTCCCATGGATCACTCACCTTTTTCCTCTCAATATAGTCACTCCCTGCCTCAATTCACGAGGAGAGGACAAGGATGGGTGTTGTCCTCCAACCTTGTTTCCCACTCCAAGACTTCATAGTATGTCAACGCAGGCAGCCCATGGTCAACATGATAGTTAATGGGAATAATTGAGGTAGGTACAACATAATCACAACACACCACAAGTAATTCAAACAACCCATGCAACCCCATCCCCCCATCCTCCCCAAAAAAATTGGATATGTGTCTCTCCCATTGTCCAACCATCAATTCTTTTTCACCTAAAGTAAAAATATTCCCAAAAATTAACATAGTGATATTTACATATACAAGGTTTACCAAAATAGGTTGTTTTAGGAGAAATATGTCCACAATCAAATTTGACTCACTCTACAACATACATATTATTTTTTGTAACTTGTCTTTGAATGGTTTAATCAACACTATATATCATTAGTTTTTTTCCATGAGAACTAATATTGTGGGCTCTTGTGTGACCTCTCTTCACACTCAGGATAACATGGATTATGTTGCCTCATTTCTTTATGCTGGTTGTGGTCTAAATGCTTGGCTTGATTCTAGAAGTAACTATGCACCTATATACTTGTTGACAATGTTGGAAATCCATCAACCAAGGGGGTCTCCCGAATGTGAAGTCCCTATTAGACATCACATCGTTTGGGAAAGCAGCCCCATCCGGGATATTGGCTCGACTGCCATATATTCTTATAGGTTTTCCTTGGCTACAAAGTTCAACACAAGAGTGTTATGCACAGGTAATCTCAGATCAACACGTGAATAATCTTGGTGAGTGTTTAGTTTTATGTAAGTCAAGATTCTTCTACTGTGGAGGGAAAGGAAAGTAGGAATCTAGGAGAGAGGTAATAGTACCACCCTAGTAGAGACACACAAACACATAAAATATTCATCTAACATCCAATGGAATAGTCCACAATGATGCGACAGTCATTGCAACCATTATAAACAAGAAGTATTTGTCTAAAATCTAGCAGAATAGTCCACAAGGATGCGATAGTTATAGCAACTGTTACAACACATTATCAATTAGATAAGCACTAAAATAACAAAAATAGTTCAACTACTTTAATACAGGTGAAATAAAATATGATTCATAAATATTCACAGAACAATCTTACAAATATTCATAATCCATGCATGAAAATGTGTCGGCCATTAGGCTTCAAGTATTAATTAAAATTCCTAAGACACATGTATACGATGGACACCACTAACCCCAATAGTGGAGTGTTGGAGCCACTCCTTTCTCCCCAAAAATAACTAGCTGGTCTCTCAAATGCCTTTTCGGAGGAGCCAAGGTGAAAAGTCCTTTCCTCATACAATGAGCGTGTATATATAAGCAATGGGGTGATGCTTCACCTCCCTTGTGACTCTTTGACTACCCTCATGATTGTTTGACTTCTTAAGACTTTTCAACTTTACATGACCCTTCATCTTCTATATTTTCCCTTTGGACTTCCACTTTACAATACATTTTTGAATATAAAATTACATAATCCACAAGAATGATGTGGCATATGACGACTCATGGCATGACATGGCATGACGCTGCTAACAAGGACTTCTTGATGACATGGCAATGTTGAGCCATTATTTTTTCTCCTTTGTCTTTAACAAAAGATGTGAAATTATTCATTTTCATGAGAGATATGTTTTTTATTCATATTGACCCTTCAAAGGGTTGTGAATCAGATGGGTCTTCATGCGATCTAGATCTTTGATCTTCTGTTGTAATCTATTGTTCTTTGTCTTCTTGCCTGATGATCATTTTATCCCTTCAGCTCCATATGTGTCTTTTAGCATGTCCTCCTTCTCCATCTCCTTCTTCATAATATTTACATAGCATGATAGAGTTCCTGCATCTAAAATCCACTCATGAAAAGACCACATTAGTACAATAAACTCTTAGTCTAAGATGTTGAATGACAATCCACTGACTAAGCCAAAATTGAGTGTCATGCTGAGGGATAGGCTAATTGACTACATAATTGCACAACTTAGGAAGTCAAGGGTTATGCTTGAGCCTTGAGACTACGCAATGTGCAACTTAGGCATGGACTAAGAAAAGAGATTAAGCAGTTGGGGAGCTTCGGGATCCAGGCTGAGGGATTGAACACTGGTTTTTCCCATTGTGCAGTTCTAGAAGTTAGAGGATCGTAGGTGATTGTGAAATTTACCAATTTAAGAGCTTAGGGTTGAGGCTTGAGCCTTGAGACTACGGAATGGGTAATTTTGAGGCTCAGTGAGTCAGACTATAGTTTTTCGCACTGTTTATGTCAACTACGCAGTTCTGGGAGGTAGAGAAAACCTAGTATTTGTGCAGTTACACATTTCAAGAGCTTAGGGTTTGGGCTTGAGCTCAGATACTACACAATGTGGAATTGGGGCGAGGCTAGAAGGCTGAATTGCTTAATTTTAGAGGCCAAGGCTTGGGCTTGAGCACTAAAATTGTACAGTGTGCAGTCCTGGAAGGAAGGAACTACGCATTGTACAGTTTCAAGAGTCAAATGGCTAGGATTGTGAAATGCACAGTTCAGGAAGGTAAGATGAGGCTAAGTTCCTGGGAATTTTCTAAAGTTTGGCTAAGTGTGGGATCAATGAAATTGATGTGAATAATGATAGGAATTTACTATAATCACACACTTAGAGTGATTGAAGACACAACATAGGTAATCTAGAACTCATTAACAACATACTTCCCTCAATGCAACAACCTTTACAACAACTTGCGACAAGTGTGACACTAAGGATATGCTTTGCGACGATAGTGTCGACACTTGTGCAACAATGCTTAAAACTTTGGAAATGAGTGCGATGAAGGTTTACATGGTAAGATCAACTCATTTAACCAAGGAGAACCTCTTGAAACCACCAAAACAAGCTTATGTACATTGTGCGACACTTAACATGTGAGAAGATGACAAGTACTAAAGTGTGAACGACACTTGCGATATGCGAATGATAGTGAAAGAAACACATGCCAAAGCAAAGATAACATGAAAATGACACTAATTAGAGTGGAAGCAAGCAAAAGTGATAGTTAAAAAGATGAAAATGACACTCACAAAAAGAAAGGTGCGCGAAAGTGATAGTTTGCAAAACTTGACGAAATAGAGGTACAAAGGAAACTAAAAGTGAGAAATTGTCGATGTCAGTGTGCACTGACTATCGAAATGGATTGGACATTGCAACAAAATATGTGAAATCCTTCATCAAAATATGTGAAATGATTCATTTTTATGAGAGATATGCTCTGTTCTTCAAATCCACCCTCCAAAGGGTTATGAACCATAGGGATTCTTCATGTGATCCTGATATTTCATCTTCTGTTGTAATCTAGTGTTCCTTTTTCTTCTCGCTCGATGATCATTTTATATCTTTAGCTCCATATGTGTCTTTTAGCATGTCCTCCTTCTCCATCTGCTTCTTCATAATATTTCCATAGCATGATAGAGTTCCTGCATCTGCAATCCACTCATGATAAGATGACATCAATATGATAAACCCATAGTCTAAGATGTTGCATGATGATCCATTAATTGAGCTAGAACTGGGTGGGAGGATGAGGGAGAGGCTCAGTGACTGTGAAATTGTGCAGCTCAGGCAGTTAAGGTCCATGATTGAGCCTTGATACTGCACAATGCACAACTGAGGGTTGGATTGATAAAAACGATTGCATAGTTGGGGAGCTCAGGGTTCCAAACTAAGGGCTTGAACACTTATTTTTCCCATTGTGCAGTATGGAAGATAGAGGATCCCAGGTGATTGTGCAATTACATAGTTCAATGGCTTAGGGTTGAGGCTTGAGGTCGAGACTCCCAAAATTCATAGTTCAGGCTAGACTATATAGGCAAATTGTGAAATTTTAAAGCTCAGTGAGTCAGGTTGTAGGGTTTTGCACAATTTTTGTCAATTACGTAGTTTTGGGAGGCAGAGCAAACTTGGTGATTATGTAGTTGCATAGTTCAAGAGCTCAGGGTTTGGGCTTGAGGTCAGAGACTGTGTAGTGCATGGTTGGAGATAGGCTGGAGGGTTGAATTGTACAATTTTGGAGGCCAAGGCTCGAGCTTAAGCACTGAAGCTGCACAAAGCATAGTCCTTGAAGGCAAGAACTATGCATTGTGCAATGTTAAAATCTAGAGGGATAGGACTGCATAATTCACAGTTCAGGAAGGCTGGATGAGGTTAAGTTGTTGGGAGTTTTCTGAAATTTGGCTAAGCGTAGGATTAGTGAAACTAATGTCAATACTGATAGGAATTTACTATTATCACGCACTTATATTTCTTGACGACACAACATAGATCATCTGGAACACATTAAAAACATACTTCCCTAAGTGTCACAACCTTTCCGACAACTTACAACAAGTGCAAAATTAAGGATACACTTTGCAACAATTGTGACGACTTGTGCAACAGTGTTTAAATCTTTGAAAATGATTGAGATGAAGGTTTACATGGTAAGATTGACTCATTTACACAAGGATACATCTTGAAACCGCCAAAACAAGATTATGTACATTGTGCAACACTTAACATGCAAGAAGACGACAAGTTCTAAAGTGTGAATGACACTCGCTATATGCGAATGATGGTGAAAGAAACACATGCCAGAGTGAATATAACATGAAAATGACACTAATTAGAGTGGAAGCAAGCAAAAGTGTCAACCAAAAACATGAAAACGACACTCACGAAAAAAAAGGTACGCGAAAGTGATAACTTGTAAAACTCATCGAAATAGAAGTAAAAATGTAGCTAGAAGTGAGAAATTGTCAATGTCATTATGCACTGACTGTCGACATGGATTGGGCAACACACAAGCATAGTATTGATGGACCATGCTATGTTTGTTCAAGCTTGCGTAAAAGAATGTGCACATGGACTTGTTGTGGGATGAGCATGTGTGAGAAAGTACCCTCGACACTTCCAATCCATGAAGGGAGCTCAAGAGAATCAACTAACTAAGAAGTGACTACAGAATGACTGATCACAAGATTCGCAATAGGCTCCAAAATTCGTGTGCAGGTAAAATGTTGGAGGTTGTTTGTCACAGGTACAATAATACTCATCACACTGGTGGTTTTTGGGGTGGTCCTTGAGTGGTTCTAAAATAATTGAGGAGGTTTCCCCAAACCAATCTTTGAATACCATGTAAATTCCATTAAAATTGGTGGTTTTGTATTTTGGATCTCCCCACTTTTAATTGTTCACTAGGTTTGTGGGGATGGAGGAGGAGGAAAAATGAGTTATAGTGGTCGATCTCGAAGTTGTATGAACTCAATTTGGAGAAATGATTTTACATTGGCTTGGTGGAAATTATTTTGGACATTTGACTTTATGGTTGAGCATGATATGATGAGGGATTTACTTGACAAACCCATCCAAATTTTAGATAGTTCTCGCTGCTCCATCTATATCACAATCTTTGAGAATATGAGGCATGCATATTCTACAAAACTCTACATTGAACTCAATTTTGGAACACTAGCAAAGAATTTTGACTTAGAATGATGAATATTGTTATTATCCCATCTAGTTGAAGTCCTTCCCTCTATTAATATTATCTTGCAACTTCTACCCTTCACCTTTATATGGACTTCACCATCTAAGGCCTATTATCTGAATGCCATTAGATAAACATTATTTGACATGAAGGAATACAAATAAGAAAAGTTGCAATGTGAAGGTCTATGTATTATGCAACATTTTTCAAAATCTATAACATCTAAATGAGAAAAACTAGACTCTACATTGAGGAGGTTTAGAGGTTCCATCCAAACCCCCATTGGATAATGGAAGTGGTTAACATCTCAATCTTGTTCTAATATAGGAACAACAAGAATACACTCGTGATTGTTAATTTTCTATGCCAATGTATTTTTAGTGCTATCCATGGAAACTGTATAATGGAATACTAAAATAATAAATGATTGAGAGTTTAAAAATGCTCACTACTTATCCTACTTTTGTTTCCTTTATTATTTGAAGATAACAAATATCCATGTAATGAATACCATGTGATCCAGAGGACAAGGCCTCCATATGGAATCTATAATCACATCCTCTTAAAAGTGGGGGCTAGAAACTCCCATTTGCTCACCAATGCAGCTCCTTGAGTCCAATGCACCATTCACTATTGTCTATATTAGGTCCATGTGGCCTTCCAAGAACACAAAAGTGGCCCTGCCTTAGCTCTATCACAATGAGCCATAATTTGATATTCTACTTAGACTTCAATATCAATGTTGTATCTAATTATTTCCCTCTATAGATGAATAATAATAAGGTCCCATATGTGAATAATAACAAGGTCCCATTCCCTAATCATTTAATGTTACAATCATCCCATATGTGAATAATAACAAGGTCCCATTCACTAATCATTTCATGTTACAATCATCCCATATGTGAATAATAATAAGGTCCCATTCCTTAATCCTTTCATGTTAATATTGTTTGCATTCCAAGTAAGTGTGGCCATTTTGACTTATTACTTCTAAATAGAACTCAAATTATTAAATGTGATGCAATTCCTACTTTGTTTCCATGGCATCTAATTACTAATCATGTGCATTTTGCTCATTAATGATGGACATAGTGTCATTGTCTCTTTATAATGAAATTTATTTTACTTTTACTTGGTCAAGTTGTTTGAGTTCTCCAGAGATTTCATTAGGCTTGACCAGTGGCTTGAGAAACTACAACCTATAGGCATCTAAGCCATCAAAATCACGCATGATTGCACTCAGCTTGGGCCACACTAGCCCTTAACATGGCTCGATTTTTGGCCACGGAGTTTCGAACCAGTGACCTTCACATCATAGAGTGACTTAACAGTACTCCAACATCGTCTATTTTACGTTTGTGGGCATAATGCATTTTATCATTAGGTTTTATTTTTATAGTAGATTATATTGTAAACAAAATTAAATGGATATCTTAGATTGCATAAATCCCTTTGCTATAGATAATCAAATCAATTTGTACATTGTGCCAATGCTTGTAATTAGTAGTTCCTTCAACATAAATGTATTTGTAGACTAATAATAATTCACAAATAAAGTTAGGGATTCATTACGAGGCTATTGGTAGTACCTAACATAGAGAGATATTACTATTGTTTTGTTATATATAATTAATTGTAGATTGATGTAAATGAAACATAAGATTTCTTAAAATTTGAAAGGAAAAATATTATACTTTTGAATATTATATATCAAATTTCATCAAATTTCTATTTTTCAAAGAGAGATTAGATTAACCATTGGCAACATCAATTTCAAAAAAGAAGAATAAATGTGTGTGGCTATAATATTGGCCTAAATATGATAAATAACAAGGGAAAGCTGCAGGGTAGCTAGTCTCTACCAAGGTTAAAAAAATGTGTTATAATTTTATTAACAAGGGAAAAAAAGATTGATTTGTCAATAATAGTGTGATTAATATTTTATAAAATTTTACTTAGAACTTGTAAAACTTTAACGATGCCTCTAATCCTGGCTTGCCAATCAAGCAACACCTACTTTCATTCCTTTCAAAGACTATTATTGGATGCATAAAGTTTTATACTTGACTATTTGTAGCTTTGGCTAAGCCAAGGTTGAATCAGATAATAATGCACAATAGTAACCCACATACAAGATGAGATGAACCATCTCACCAACATCATGATATATCATGAAAATGCATACATGCATACATACATGAAAATAGGTTATTTGGATTCCTATAAATTTGGATATTACGAACTACTATTGAAAAGATTTTAATAGGCTTGATTTTGTGACTACCAACTTTCCAACATGTAATAATTCATTTATACAATTATTTATGTCCTCCCCCTTAATGGATAAATTCATTCTATATCATTCCTAGCTTGTCTCTACATGTTATGAATTTATACCTATTTTCGACATTATCATTTGTATTACAGTACATCAAATCAAATGTCATTTGGGTGAATTGTTTCTCTTACAAAGTGACCCTAAGTTTTAATGTTCTTTGATCCTACATGATAAATTGGACTCATTGCCAATTTTATTGAGCATTGATTATCAAATTTCATAGATATAGGCAATCCTTGCATTTTGCTTGTCTTCAAGAATACACCTTAGCCAAATTGCTTCACAGGTAGCATTACACAATGACCTATACTCAAATTTAGTTTAGGAAAAGGAAACAATTAGTTACTTCTTGCTACTATAAAACTCAATTGTAGATTCAATACTAAATATATATCTAATGGTGGATTTTTTATCATCCAGATCTCCTACCCAATCAGAATTTGAATAACCTATCAACTCAATATTCAAATGATTATTATATTCGATATTAAAATCTACAATCCTTTTCAAATATTGAATAACTCCCTTAGCTTCTTTATAGTGGTTGTCATGTGATCTAGCCATGAACTAAGCATGCTAAATAAATTGCGGTATTAGATCTTGTTGTGGCTAGATGGTTTATAATTCTTACCAAAAATGAATACAAAGTACCATTTACTTCATTTGTACCATATTCAATGAAAATATTAACTTTCTATTCTAATGGAGTGCATATTAGATTACATTCACTAATATCGAACCTTCTATTTAATTCCTTTGTATGCTTAGTTTGAGTGATCAAATTCTTACCATATTCCCTCTAATCCTCAATTCGTAAATAACAATGTATCTCACCAAGATCATTCATTTCAAATTCCTAAGGTAATTTCCTTTTGATCTCAATAATCAATTTTATATCACTTTATGTTATCATAAAATCATTAATATGCAATGAGATCAAAGCAACATTCCCATTTCTATCTTTCTTTATGTAAAGATTTGAATCAATCTTAATTTTGATGAAACAATGTTGAATGAAGAAAGTGTTAATTTTCACACACCATGACTCGAGAGAGCTTGTTTGAGACCATATAGTGTTTTGTTTAACCTGCATATAATATTTTCTTATCCTTCTCTACAAAACCTTATGGTTGAACATGATACATTTATTCTTTTGATTCACCATTTAAAAATATTAACATAACATTTAAATAACATAATTTTCAATTGTACGTAGGAGTTAATGCAATCATTAATCTAATGGCGTTCATTTTAGTTATAGGTGCAAACATGTCCTGTATTCATTATTTTTGTGATTATCCTTTTTCAACCAATCTTTCCTTAAACTTGTCTATAATATCGTTGGCATTGAAATTTGATTTGAACAACCATTTTGAACCTATATGAAATTTATTTTTCAAACAATTTATTAAGTTCCCAACTTTCATTTTTCTTTATGGAATCATATTGCTCTTTCATAACATTCGTACATTCCATATGATCCTTTTCTTGCTCAAAATGACAAAGCTCTTCTACAATCATAACTTGAGTCATCAAAGCATAATCTTTACATCTAACAAGTGTCTAAATTTCAAACGAGTATCTATGACATGACATATGAATAAAAACACTTGAATGTATGACACTTGCATATTACAGTCATTTATTTATATTGATAAAGTTGCATATGAAATAAGCAACTTTAGATTTTTGAGATTATCACTTAATGTTGTTTCTCTATCAACAAAATTGCCTACATGTCTTCTATCTTTAGATTCATGAAACTTCTTTTGCCTACTATCCTTAACATAATGCTCAAATTTACTAACATGAGTCATTCTTCTTCACACTTGTATATATCCTTGATGATGCCCCAACTTGATATAATTTTACATTAGAATTGTCTCCAACATTCTTTTTGACTTTACCACGCATAGCTTTTTGGCTTTGGCCAGAAACTCTAAATTTGAACTCTAAAACCTATATTCTTCCTCTATTCCTCTTAATGTAATAGGATACTTGTAAAATCATAAAACCAAGGTGCTTTCTCTCTTGTTGCAACGATGATGATAAACATATGAAAATCATCTAACATACAATTTAATGCCATGTTTCAACTCCATATTAATCACTAAAGAATTACACATAATTTTTTTTACTTTCAATATATATATATATATAATCAACAATAATATATTTTATTATTATTAATATATTTTTTTACATGATATGTGTCAATTTCATGTTAAATAGGGAAGAAATTATATATTTTCTTTTTATATAATTTTTATATTGAGTTCTATAAAAAATATTTAAAGGCTAGTTATAAATAAAATATTCCAATATATAAACTTAAGTAAAATAATTTTATTAAGAAAAGTCTTTATGTATAAATCACATAAAGTAATTTTTTTGGCCAACACATTTCTAACCAACAATAATTTTACATCAATTTTATATGGAGAAATAAAATAATTGAAAAAAATCAATTAATAAAAATTAGTTCTTATTCATTATATATATACATATATACATACATTCATTATAATTCTAGGTTTATCATACCCGAAATATCTCAACGTACAAAAATAAATTTAAGATGAAAAAGGAGATTTAATATCTCTCTACCCAAAATAAAATCACAATTAAGATGAAACTTGATTCAAACATAATATAGCATTGGTATTTAATATAGAATTGAACATATACTTAGTAAACTTTTCTATGGAGATCGATTAAACTTTTTAATTAAACACATGTTTTTAATTAAAAAAAGCATTCGACAAATATTTAATTTTCTAAAAATATAATAAATCAGAGATTAAAATAAATTTACACAAAAAAAAATGTTAAAATTAATACATCAAACTGCATGCTTTTTCTTTAATATTTTTTTTTCATAATTCACATCAAATTATATGAGTATTTATTTATTACTTTGTTATTTATTAAAGCCAAATCAATTGTCTCATATGAGATCTCGCTGGTTGTTTATTTCAGATCGAAGCTTTAAGAATCATTGGTCATTTGTTAACGTATTTAAAAAGGTGGACGTCATGGATGAACACTGGTTGCCCGAGTTGATTTTGGCATAAGAGTTAAAGTTTATGAAGAAAATTTGGAGGAAATAGAATGACAAGTGGATGAGAAAATGGGGAATCAATTGGCAGGACTATCATAATTCTAAAGTGGAATTAAAAATTTGGGTACTTGAAAAATTCAACTTCCATGTGGGAAAAACAGGTTGACCTTAAAAAAAAATGATATATGTCAATAATTTAAACCGAACATAGTAGCATAATGAAAAAAACCTATTTGAGTGTCGCAATCAAGGGAAAGGCTAAGATTTTAATAGGACAACTATTATCTTATCAAGTTAGATGTGAAAAGGTTGATGGGAGATCCCAAGGAAGAGTGGGAAGAAAGAACTTGTGTCTCTTGTGAGAGAGTGGTTGAAATTGAAGGACACTTCATTATGGAGTGTTATGCCTATAAGGACATCGGTAGTCAGTGAGAAACCCCTGAAAGTGGACAGTGTTTGTGAACTATTTGTGGAAAGAAAGCTTCAAGATGAAACTTGATTGTATGATGTTTTATTGATTAGATATCTGAGTTCCTTAATTCATGCTAGGCAGGCTATTATAGGGAAAAACTTGATTGTATAATGGTTAGATATCTGGGTTACTTAAACCGTTTTGATCACATAAATGTCATTCAATTTTTTCAATTCAATTCTTTTCTGAATTGACAGTTTTCATGGCCCCTAGCTTCCTGCGCATCAATTTGGCCATATTGCACAAAGTATCCATGACCCTAAGGTTGGCTTTAATCTCTAAATTGTGGGACAGAAACGTTTCACTCTTCCGAATTTTCTGCATTTTCTATTCCATAGTGGGATTTTAAACCTTGATTTTCGTGGTTCTTTTATTTGTTTCATTTCTTGGGGCAGCTTTAAATTCAGCTTATTGTTTACTTTTTTATATTATTTATATGAATATGAACGGATAAGGTGCAGATCACAGTAATGTGCTGGCAAATTTCACCCGACAACACTTTTGATTTGAAGTGCTATCATCCCATCCGCTCTTGTATGAAACTGGTGGGATTAACAACACTCTAACCATTCAAGTGATTTTATGTGCAAAAATGTTAAAAAAACTTCACCCAGTACACATACTGAACCTAAATCAATTGAGCAATATAAAAAACGGAGGAAACTTTTGAAAAAATATTTTTAAAGTGCAGAGTAAGGAACCATCTTATTTATTTCAAGACAATCAGAGCAAATTTCCTGAGTTTGCTCTTAAAAAATTCTCAATACGTATCTTCCCTAATCCTTTTACCCTTTCGAATTTGCACATGAATGAAATTGCAGATCCCCTGTTAATAACATGTAGTCACAAGTGGATTTTGTCTTTCACTGATCCCTATTTAATTTTTAATAGTCCATTTCCTATTGTGCAGACCACCTGCATTTAGTTCCCTAATTATGCACTTGGTTCTCATGCATTTCTGATGTCATCGGTTTCATCTTTCAGGGAAGAAAATATTAAAATCCATTTCCAACCACATGAAGGTCGTGAACAGGTGGCTCATTCCGCGTCCCTCAACTTCAATATCTCTTGTATACCCTTGATATCCTTGGGATCATGCCCAATTTCTATGATTATATCTTCTAAGGACCTAATTCTGTTGTCGTTAGCTTGAGAGGATGCCCTTTCCAACTCAAGTTGGGCAGCTGTATTATGAAGGCTATTCTCTAGCCTATAATTATCCAATGTTTTGTCTGCCAAGGAGGCATACACCATCTCACCCGTTTGTTTGTGTAATTCAATTTTGTCCATAGGGTGGATGTCCTTGGCAAGGACCTCAAGATTGGTCCTTATATAATCTGCAGGAGACTGGGGCTGTGCTACAGCTGGCAAAAAATGACTCATGATCATTTTGCCTTCACTAACATCATACGCAGACATCAGTCTTTGCTGGTTAGTGGGAGCCATTTTCAACAAATGATTGTATAGTTGTATCTTTATTGGCTCATTCCTCCTCTTTATGTCTATGAACTGCTGTTTGATTCCTCCTTCAGCTTCTCTTTGGTGGCTTGAGGAGCTGACTTCTCCTCCTATTGTTCTGTCTTGTCCCTGCTGGAAGGAGCTAGCAGATGCTTCTCTACTGGGTGGGCCCATGCCCAGAGACTGCCCTATTGGCATTTCCTCCTCAGAGAAAGTATTCAGTCTCTGTCTTTTCTCACCATGACTTATTGATGTGGTTAAGGGAGTCTCTCTGTCCCTTTTCCTGCTTATATCCTACTTTTGTGGAGTTTGGAGGATTGATGCTTCAGCTGATGTTTCTTGCCTAGGCGGCACCGTGTTTTGGGCCTGCTGTTCAGTGAAAATTGGGGCCTCAACTGCCCCTTCTTGCTGTGGGGGCTGCTCTTTGTCATGCTGCCCTTCTTCTTGCTGTAATTCCTGTTATTGTTGTTGTTCTACCTGCTGCTGTACTTTTTCTGTTTGGTCTTCAGTCATGGGAGGTGGTTGCTCTTGTTCCACCTGCTTTTCTTTGCCGTTGTTGGATGTCTGTTGAGTGTCCATGGCAGCTTGCTGATGTGTTGTTGAAGAAGAGGCAGCTGCTCCAAGTTGCCTTTGATATGATAAGGAAACCTGTCCACAAGTTTCCAAGTCAGCCTCTTTTTGCATATTCCTAGCCTCTCTTTCTAGCATCTGCTCTCTAGTAATTGTCTCTTCTAGAGTGCCCTCTTTCCAGCTCAAAGAATTTGCATACTTTTCAACATGAGGCAGCCTTACATGTGAATAGTTACCCAATTTGTATTTTATCCTTCTGAGGGAGATAAAATGATTAGGGTCATAAGGTGTCCATTTGAAACGGGTTTGCAATTTGAAGCCCTCTAGGATCATATCTGCCTCCTTCCATCCCTCCTCTCTTTTGTTATATAAAAAAGGCCCTAGCTGGTTCCTTACCTTCAGCTGCACCTCCTTATTCCTACTTTGGAAATGGAAGTAGTCTGCATTTCCAAACTGCCTGAAGTATTCTAGGGCAAAAAGTCTCATAGGGACATACCTTGGCAGCCTATAAGGGTCCAACTCACAGCCATATACTCTGATTACTGTGTGATGTTGGTAAAAATACCAATCACCAATGTTGTAGGATTTGGAGAGATGGAGAACTCTCTGCATGTCATCGGTTAACCTTGGAGGAGGGACACCATACAACAATGTCATAGCTGGGTGAATGAACAGGTCTATAAATTCACAGTATGTGTATGGTGATTGAGAAATATTATGGAAAATTGAAGTCCAAAACACAACTGATCTTGGATTTCCCTGGGCATTAAGTTTCTTGAGGGGAATGGAGAAACTGTCTGGTTTATAAAACAAGAACAGGTGGTAGATGTATGAGGTGTATCTGAACACCCTTTCCCTTTGTAGTTTCATTAGCTGTTCATGGATCTTTTCTGCAATATATGTGGCATAGTCATAGTGCACAGCTGGAGGCTTTCCAGGAGAAAATATGGACAGCATTGCCATTATAGTGTCATCAACATCCTCAATTCCCCTGTACCCCAGAACGTAGCTGATCAAATCTACCAGCATTCTGCCCAAGTCATTCAGGTAGTGATATCCAATAGGAGGAGTTCTCATAGTTTCAGAGCTTGGCTGTATGAATAACTGATTAATTTTGATGATTTGGGCACTTGACAAATTACTCCCCTTCTTTACTAAGTCCAGCATGGAGAGAGGGGTCAATGGCCTTGCAGAGTGGAAATGCAGCATCTCGTTTATGGTTTCTGGGGTGATATGGAATAGGATTGAGCCTGTAGGACTGAGAACAGCTCTTTGGCATGGATCATAACATTCCTGGCATCTGTGGATCAAGTCTGGAAGGGCATTGACTTGAGGGAGGTTGTAAATGGGCAAGTTTGAGTCCCAAATCCCTAAAATATCAGCTCCACCAAGGTGTTGGGCTTTCAATTCATTTAGCATGTGGATATTAAACTTAGAACCCATTGGGAACCAGTCTATCATCTGATAATCTACATCTCCCAGGGCTTTCCATTCTAACTCCCTTTGAGAGGCATTCAGAGGCTGGATATTCAAGGCTATTGGTGTTTCCATGGCTAGCAAGGCTTCTGAATTGAATGTAAACTGTTTTGAGGGAGCAGAAGAATGCAGAGGAGTTTCTTTACAATGTAAATATGAATTGTATGGAACAGAGGGCGAATTGAGCAAACAACAATTGAAATACCGTTTATAGGATTGATTAAAACAGTAGCAGGACTGACTAGAGTATTTCTATGGTGAATTTATGTAATGGAGGTTTCTAGTTCACGACTGCGCGAACTACCAGTGAATTCAGGTTAATTTGGTCAAATGCAGGCTTGGCAGAAGGTTTATTGCCTCGCTAGTCGGAAATGAGTGCAGGTCACTGGATGCTTGATGGTGATTTTGGTGTTTTATACTCTCTTAAACAGTTTGCTTACAGAAACATGGATAAAACCAGGTGCAGGGAACAATTTTGAGAAATACCTTGCGAATTGTCGATAACAGTTGCGAATGCAGGTACGACGGAGGCGCCCACGGTTTCAGAGTCGAATTGTGCAGGTTGGCGCTAAATTGGTCGTAAAATGCATGCAGGAAAATCAATAGTTGTTTTGGCAAAAGTGAGAAAAAACACGCATTTTTGGCTAAAATATGGATTTTTGGCATATTGGCGCGTTTTTGGGATGACGTCAGCATGACGTCATCAGGTGGGGTCAATGTCGGATGACGTCAGCGTGACGTCACCGGGTGAGGTGGCAAGCTGTGATTGGTCCACAGGATAATGAGGTGGCAGACATATCAGTGCAGGGGTGGACCAGAGTGCTGACGCGACGGCGGGGTGGTACTGACGTGGGTCCGACGTGGTGATGACGCAGGCATAACAGAACCGGCGGTAAACGATAAGCGGTAATGGTTTTTCTCGGACCGCCTTAGATACGGTCAGGGTTTTGTCAGAGGGAGACCCGAGAAATTGTGAGGGCGATGCGTGGCGAAGGCCTGACGTCACCCTCTGACAGTTTCTCGGGCGCTAATCTTCGGACGTCGGGCCCAACCCGATATGCATAATGGCCGTCCGATCAAAGGCGCCCGATCGGACGGTTGACGGGTCGCCGAACAGTGCGGACGATACGGCAGCGGGGAGGTAATAAAATAGTATTTTCTTTTGAACAGCGTGCCCAGCGGGACTTTGGGTTTCAGCGGGTTTATATGGTTTTTCAATGTAAAATAGCAAAAAATATTACCGCGCCGATACTTTGGATAAAATGGCAAAGTGGGTTTTTGGGCGCTTTTTGCAAATGAAGCGGGTTATGGGTAAAAAAAAGGTTTTTCATATGTTTTTCTTAGCAAATGGAGGTGTAATGGGTCAAAATGGATTCAGAAGGGGGAAGGGGGTTAGGCTTAGGTTTCTCAAACTGACCAGATGTCCATTTGATCCCTGACAGAGGACTTATTGGCTATAATGCCAAGGGGAGGGATATTTATACAATGCTTGGGGGTTTATACACCATGGTGTTATAATAGTAGGGGAAGGGGTAACATAGGGGAATTATATAATAGAAGTTAGAAATTAATGTGGGTGAAAGAGTGGATGAGGGGTGATATTACTAAGTTTATTTGAAAATAACTTAGCTTAGGGAGTAGATCAAAATGAAAAGAGTTTTAGGCAAGAAATGTGGCTTTTAAAGGACTAAGAACCACCATAAAACCACCAATTCTTCCATGAATCTCAACTGATGAGGGGATGTTAGTAATGAATGGAAAAGGGGAAAATCGGGAAGTTAGACATGCTTCTTTCTTGCTGCACCCATGATAGAGAAGAAGGACTTCTCAATCCATTGATTCTGCTTTGTGAAATAGGTTAGCACACCTTCAATTATAAGGAATGACACTTCTGCAACCCCATCTGCCTACCCATCTATTTGCCTAGCATTTTTTGTTTCTTCTTGGAGGGTGCACTTAGTCTTGCAGACCCTTATTTGCCTTTTCTTTTCTCTGGCTTTTTTCCTTTTGATTTTCTATCTAATGCTACCCTTATTGCTTCCAAGGTCCCAGATTAAGCAGTTGGGAGCCTTACTTCTCTACCTAAGCTACTTGTCTGCCAAGATTAAACAGTTTGGACAGACTTCTTTCTCTATTCTACAACTGAAAATTTAAAACATGGCATGATCCAGATTAGGCTGTTGGACCATCCATCAAAATTGAGTCTATATCAAGCTATATGCACAGCTTGTCTTCTCTTGGAAATATGGGATCTTTGCATCATCAAAGCAGAGCATATTTGGACCTTTCTTTGCCAATCATGAAATATGAAACCTATTGGTATAGGTATCTAACAGTGGCTCCACATGGGGATGGTTTTTCATTAAAAAGACCAAGAAGAGCAGGTCAGAATGCCTTGGCCTTTGACCGCTTTCACCAATACTTGAAATATGCTACTTTAAATGCCAAAATTGTGCACTTCCCATCTGTGTAGATCTCTGATCCTATTTGGCTTTTACTGATAGTTAATAAAACTTGAAACACTGCAATTTTACATCCTTCAGAGAGTAATATATACACTTGAATATGTACAATGGAGACTCAGACTGCACTTATGGGTAGTAGTCAAAATAGTGCTTCAGCATCCTGCCATTCACAGGACCTTCATCCAAATCAGTTTCATTAAAATTTTTAAGGAAATAAGTATTGTTTCCTTGTACTGCTTGGACAGCAAATGGTCCTCTCCAAAGGGAATCAAATTTTCCATGTTTTCCTTTATCTTCCCTTCTTGAATCCCACTTGAGGACTTTGTCACCAATGTTGAAATCTTCTGCCTTAGTCCTTCTGTCAAAGGCCTTCTTTAATTTTTCTTGTAAAACTTGAACTCTGCTGTAGACTTGATCTCTAGTTTGCTGCAAGCATATTATTTGATTGATCCTTCTCTACATATCATTTGGTTCAGCTTGGCTTTCTTGAAGAAGTTTCATAACAGGAACTCCTAGTGATGAAGGGAATTTGGCTTCTAATCCATAAACTAACTCATATGGGCTGGTCCCAATCGATCTCTTGGTTGTTATTCTATCTGCCCATAGGGCATTCACAAGCTTCTTATGCCAATTCTTTTTGTTCTCTTCCAGCACGTTTTTTATGATGTTCACCAGGCTTTTATTTGATGATTCAGCAAGGCCATTTCCTTGGGGATAGTATGCAGTAGAATGGCCCAAGGTAATGTGAAATTTGTGGCAGAAATTCACCATCTTCTTGGATCTAAAAGCAACAGCATTGTCTGTTATTATTTTGTCAGGACAATCAAATCTAGCCAATATGTTATTCTCCAAAAACTGAATGATTGTCGAATCATTTGCTTGTCTGCATGGAACAGCTTCAATCCACTTAGTGAAGTAGTCTGTGGCTGTTATGATCCATCTATGTTGGCCTGAAGATGAGAGATGAATTTCCCCAATGAAATCCAAGCCCCATTGTTGGAAAGGTCTCTCTGTTGCAATAGGCCTTAAGGGAAGTGGCAGTAACTGTCTCTTTCCCTCAAACACTTGACATTTATGGCATGAGGTGGTGAATTTCTTGACATCAGAGAACATGGTGGGCCAGTAGTAACCAACCCTCAGTATTTTATCCACAGTGGACTTCCAGTACAAGTGTCCACCACAGTCACCTGCATGAAATTCTTTTATGATATTGTTAGTCTCATCCTCAATTAAGCAGTTTAGCAATATCCCTTCATGGTTTTTCCAAAATAAATTTCCTTCCATGACACAAAATCTTGAAGCTTTCATTTTTAGGAACCTACACTTAGTTCTGGACAATCCTGGGGGAGCACACAAGTTTTGCAATACATAACATATATCAGAGTACCAAGGGGATTGTTCAAAGGCTACATTGATCTTTGGAGTCGCCAGCTCCGGTTCACTGTCCAGCTGATTGATGTCTAAGGCTTGGAAGTTTTCTTCTGTCATTAGTTTGGCCAAACCTTGCCCTTTTATTAGTTTTGTAGGTTTTATCTCAATATCAAATTCCAAAATGTTGGCAATCCACTTTCCTCTTCTGCCCTCTAAATTTTCTTGGGTGAGAATGTCTTTGACAATAGGACTTGGTACATAAGCTATAACATGTGAATAGAGGATGTAGATCCTAAAGTCTTTGATGGCCTTGACCAAAGCATAAGCTTGTTTCTCCATGATTTGGTATTTTAGAGGAGCATCTCTAAGAGCTCTACTAAAGAAAGCAATGGGCTTCTCATTTCCTTGGTCATCTTTCTGTAACAAGACAGCAGCAATTGTGTGTTGGGAAGCAAAAGAAAATATGATAAATTCCCTGTCAAATTGAGGATTGGTTAGGACTGGGGTTTGGGTAAGGGCCAATTTTATACCTTCAAAGGCTTGGTTTGCTTCGACTGTCCATTTCACTTTTGAATCCTTTTTTAGCATATTATTTAGTAATCTGATCAGTTCTGCTAGGTTTGGGATAAACCTTCTCAAGAAATTGATTTTACCCAAAAAGGCTTGTAATTCCTTTATATTTCTTGGGTGGGGCATTTGTAGGATAGCTTGTATCCTATCTGGGTCAATTCTAATGCCATATTTTGAAATGATATGTCCCAATAGCTTACCTTCCTCTAAACCAAATAGGGATTTCTTGGGATTCAAGGAGATTCCATATTTCCTACATGTTAGGAAGATCTGTCTCAAATGTTTCAAATGTTCTTGGTCTGATTTTGAGAAAGGTGTAAGGTCATCTAAGTAAATGACAAGAAAGTCATGAATCTCCTTTGCAAAAGCAATATCCATTGCTCTTTGAAATGTTGCCCCTGCATTTTTCAATCCAAAAGGCATTTTTACATATTTGAAAGTTCCCCATGGGGCTGTAAATGCAGTTTTGTCTTGATCATCAGGGTGTACCAGGATTTGATTAAAACCTGAGAATCCATCAAGTAGTGATATCCTTGAGGCACCTACCACTCTTTGGAGGATGTGATCCATCTTGGGTAAGGGATAATTATCTTTGAGGGATACTTGATTCAGATTTCTTAGATCTACACAAAGCCTTATTTCACCAGTTTTCTTTCTTGTAGGGACCAAATTTGAAATCCAATCAGAAAACCTGATTGGTGCTATGATGCCTGCTTTAAACATTTTTTGCAATTCCTTTTCAATTGAAGGGAGAAGCATGGGGTTGATCCTTCTCAATTTCTGTTTGAATGGCTTTTGATTAGGCTTGAGAGGGATAGTATGCTGGATAACAGAGGTGTCATAGGATTTTAAATCCTCATAACCCCATGCAAAGACATCCTGGAACTCTTTGAAAAGGTCAATGTATTTGGGTTTTTGATCAGGAGGCAGAGATGCAGATAGCTTTATTATCTTGGGCTTATCAACAGTGCCAATGTTGCATTCTTCAATGGCTGTATTTAGGGGCTGCATTTTTGGTTTTCTAGGGATGTCATTTGAGTCAAAGATGTCTTCTAATGGAGTTAGGCCTGTTGGGAGAAAGTTGTCTTTCAGCTCTATGATTTCAGCCTCTACAACAGCTACTTCCTCATGATTGGTTTGTCGAATTTGTTGTATGTTCTCTTTGTTGAAAATAGTTGGATTTAGAATTTGTTTTGCTATTTTGGGTGATATTGGGTGGTTAGTCTGTTCAAACTGTATTTGTGATTGACTTGCTCTTTCAGGTATTTGTGATTGACTTGCTCTTTCTGTGTCAATATTTAGACCTGCAAATTCTTGTTGCAAGGTCAAGAAGTTGTTTATTTGTGCATCATCTTCAAATACCTGCCAGTCTTTGACATTGTTTGGGACAGAAGGCCTATGCTTTACCTCAGCTGTAAAGCAATGATGGGGCTCAAAAGGCAGCTTGCAGGTACTTGCAAATGTGGCTAAACTATGAGCATGAAGATTATGGGTCCTAGAAATTTTAGTGATTTGGAATTCAGAGAAGAAGCTTAGTATCTCAGCCACAGCAGACCTATAAGACCTCAGTCTCTTGTCATTGGTGACAAAATTTCCCTTCACTTGTTGGATGACTAAATCTGAATCCCCCATAATTGAGACTTTTGTGGATTGTAAGAACTTTAATAGCTTGAGGCCTAGTAAAAGAGCTTCATATTCTGCCATATTATTAGTACACTTGAAATTCAGTCTATAGGCTCGGCCTTCTGCATGACTGTCTTGTTTATTATGTATCCAAACTCCAGCTCCTGCCCCTAATTTGTTGACTGACCCATCAAATTCAAGGAACCATAGGATCTCTGGTTCCAGGGAGAACTTAATGACCTCCTTGTGTGCTGGAATTGTAAGTTGAAGCTGTGGTTTGCCATCTGGTTTGTCTTCTAGGGCAGTTTGCTCACTTGATGGCCGTTGTTCGCTTTCCTGAACAGCAGCTGTGTTTAATGTTTGCTTAATCATTGTTTCCTGGGTAGCAGTTTTCTCATTGGTGTCTTCCTCTTGTATGAGTGTCTTGGGTTCAACCTCATTATCTGAGAGAGTTGTATTATCATTGAAGAGAATGTATGAGTCTATGTCTGAATGGACAGCATATATGGGAAAGTTTTGAGGCTTTTCTTCACTGCTGACCATGTATTTCATTAATGTTTCTCTGTATAATCTCTTTGGTTGCCCAAAAGCAGTGATGGTGGCATATGACATATCTAACTGCAGGGAACCTTGAAGTTTAGCCCCCCATGACCTTGATAACAGCATCCCATACTTGGGTGGGATGTCAGCAACTACAACATCCATTAGAATTGTTTTGTTTGGGTACTGAACAAGAGATACACATAGATCTTTTATTAGGCCTAAGCACTTGACTTGGCTGGAATCAAAGGAGAACAGGTCCTTGTATGGTCTGGTAATATCCAGGTTCAGTCTTTCCATGACTGATTTGGGCATCAGGTTGTGAGAGGCACTCGAGTCAAACATTGCATTGTGTAATATCTTGTCATGAACATGCAGGCTGACATAGAAAGGTAAAATGCCTACACCTGCTGTCTTTCCATCCACCTCAGGGCCAAAAAGTAGCTCTGGGGTATCATCCAACACATTAACATCATCTTTGTTGCTAGTAAGTTGGAGGGATTTCCTGATTTGTTGTTTGTAGATGCTGTGTTTGGCCAATTCTGAGAGAGAAATTGCTATCTTCACTTTACTGATCTCAGTTTCTAGGTCAAAGGGTTTTTCGGATTGGGTCTTTGGGCTGTGGATGACATTTCTTTCCTTGTTCTCTAACTCTTCTTCTTGATTCTTATCCTGATTTTGAGGCTTGCCCTTCTTGCTCATCTCTTGAGGGGTGACACTTGGGTTAGGGTGCAAGGATGATGTGTCCATGGGCTGCTGTTTTGAAGAAGCTGGTTCAGTGACTTCTTCAATGACTACTTCTTTTGCAAGTGAATCTGTTGGGTCATTTGGCTCTGTAACTGTGGCTCTTTTGGGCTGCTGATTATCTTTTATCCTTTCAGGCTGTGTCACATTTACAGTTCTGCTCCTTAGCTTGTATTGCTTATGGACTTCATAAACAGCTGTGTCATAGCCTTGTTTGAAGTCAAATGACTCACCTGATTTGATTGGGAACAGCTTGATTACCTCATCCTCATGGTCTTCTCGCGTCAAAAAGACTTGACTTTCACCATCTAGACCCATTAAATTAATCTAAGAATCTTCATTGGGTTCACTTGATGTGGAAGTTTCAGCATAGTTTTCTTGGAAAGGGGGTCTTATGTCTTGGTCAGAATTGGTCTTGCCAACGTTTGGATTTTGATTTCTCCTAAAATTTGGGTTCCTAGGAGGGTTGTTTTGTGGTGCTTCCCATGATGATTTTCTCTCAACCGATTCCACTCTATCCCCCAATCTCTTCATACCAGTGAGTATTGCATCCAGTTTTTGATCAAAGGCTGAGGGTTCCTCTTTGAAAGTGGTTCTCTTTTCCAACCTTGCTCTGTTTCTTTTGGCAATCAGGTTAGCTTCCACTGTGACAACAACCTTTTGGGCCTCTGCAAGGGTTTGAGGGTCTCTCTCCTTCAACTGATAGGCCATATCAGGGTCAAAACCATCAGGAAATTTGTACAAGGCCAAATCAGGGGGAGGTCTTAAATTCTGCAGGATTGCGTTATATACATTGTTAAATCTTGCACAATACTCCAAAACGGTCTCTTGGGGACCTCTTTTGATAGTGTCATATTCCCCAAGTATGTGTAGAGGATCTTTCTTTTTCTCCCATCTGTTAGTAAAGGCTTGATACAGCTCATCAGGAGTTGTGATGGAATTTGCATTCAGGGATCTAAACCAAGTTCTTACATCCCCAGTCAGACTTTGAACAAACATCCTCATTCTCACACTGTCATCATCTATTTCATAAGTTTCAAAATGGTCTTGCATCCTTTTGGCATACTGAATAGTTGTCAAAGGGACAGTGGAGTCGAAATATGAGATTTTGGTTTGGTAGTCTTGGGGTAGAGCTGCAGCATTAGCTGGTATCTGCAAGGGTGCATATCTGTTAGCCATATTCACAAGGTTTGGGGAATTCACAGGAGCAACTGGGATAAAAGGAACGATGTGTGCCACAGGGGTAACAGGTGTAGCAGCACCTAGGGTATTGTTCAAGGGGATATGTGCAGTGGGTGAAGATGTGCAAGGAGGGCTTTGAGATGTAGATGGTGAACTGGGGGAGACAGGGGTAGACCTAAATAGAACTTTGATTGGGGTTGGAACCAGCTCAGGGTGGGCTGTCTCAGGAGTCAAATCACTAGGATTTTCCTGCCTTTGCTGCTTCCTAATTATTCTAGGGATTATATTAGGATTCTCAAACACAGCTGGTGGATTTGGGTCAGGGTTTGACCTAGTGTACCTGTTTTCCCTTTTAGGAGCCAGCTTCTGAACTTCTTTTTGAGTATTTTCTAAGATATTTTAGGATTGTTTAAGGGACTGATTAAGCCTTTTTAGAACCACTGTCTATGGACAGACAACGGTTTGAAAAGTATGCTTGGTCCCCAGTGGAGTCGCCAATTATGTTAACACCCAGGTTGTTCCCTATGACTCCCAAGGGAATACGGCCGGGGTAACCACTAACCAATCTTTGGATTACAGTTTCTAGCCAAACTGTGATCAGAGAGGGCTCTCTCTTTATGATTTGTCTCTGTTATGATAGTGTTTTAGGCTAGCTATTATGCTCAGGTTTTTGTTTATGTTTTGGTTGAAGGATGTCTTTCAATGCCTAAGATGTAATGTTTAGACAGTTGTATTTCATTGGGCAATGGAGTCTAGAGCTGTGAAATGTTTGAAATGCTTCAGTGGGAATGTTCAGACTGTAGGGCCTATTGGGTATCTCAACAAACAAAATTTAAGGCTTAAGTGATGATGTATGATGATGCATGTTTAGCCAATGGAAAGCAATTAAGAATTCTCCATTAATCTAATGCTGTGAAAGTGAAATATATTGCTCAGGAGCAAACTTGAATTCCTGAAACAAAGGTCACTGTGAAAGATATATTCTGAAAGTGTAGCATTTAAGAATTACACTTATCAAGATTATAACTGAGGAAAACATTCATTAACAACATAGATTGAGCCCAGGGTATTCCATGAATAAATCCTGAAGGCTATTCTTTTTCTTTGCTGCTAAATACTAAGAACTTAGAAACATTTATGGGTTGTAAAAGATTGAAACACAGAACGAAGAGAGTTACAGAAAACTTATTGTATATGAGATGCACAGGGATCCTGCAAACTTCAACAAAACACCATGAACGCATTCAACAACTCAGAACTTCAGAAATTCCATTACTTCTGTTATTAAACTCTGCAAAGATTACAGCATAGGAACTTCTCCAAAAGAAATCAACAACAACCCCTGCAAGCTTATGCGAGGGGCAAATATATACAAATGGTAATACAAAATATCTATGGCGTTGAGTCATCTGAGAAATAAATATTTCACCAACTTTGTACATAACAGCAGATAAAAAGTTATTGCTGTCTTTAATACATCATAAATGTTCATTTATATCAGTCAGAAGATATTTTGGCCTTTGGAGGCCACTGAGTCGGTTGGAATGATCTGCTTTAAATGCTGGAAAATGCGCTGATGTGGCTGCTCTGCTGTGACTTTTCGGTCCTGTCATCTGTAGCTGTCCATCTTGATTTGCTGGCCGAAAGTTCTGCTGAGTTGGCTCAGCTTTTATCTTTTCATGCATGCTGATTTTACTAAGTTTTCCTGTGCATGCCAATTTGTATTTTTTGATAAAAAACTTGAAGAATGGCTTCCTGGTCTATAGGATCATCTGTATTGCCTTTGTCCACCATTCCTGTGTGGGTAGTTGATGCCTAAGAATTGCATCCATAGTCTCATCTGCCTCTGTGTATTTATAGAAGTTAGGAGGCACTTCAAATAGGTGATTTATTTCATTCATTATAAAGAATAAATTCTCTACTCTGTTGTAGAGACTTTGTCCTGTAGCTGGCCCTGTTTCCTCTGAGGTGCTGGGCCTTTCAGTGATCTGACTTGTGGCAAATGTATTGACTCTCTTGGCATACTGCTCATGGGTAAGCAGTTTTCCTGCGCTGTTCAGTAAGCCAGGGAGACCTCTGTTCTGTAATACCACAAATTTGTCCATAAATCTGTTCACCTCGGTCTGCATGTCTTGGGTCCTTCTCTCTAATGTCTGCACTAAGCTTCTTAGTGTAAGGACCCTTTTTATCAACATAATAGTCTCAGTCCTGTTAGGAATTCCCATAGTTGCTAACTGAGAACTTGTTCTATTATTGAGCACATTGATCATCCTGGTGGCAACTTCAGGCATATTGCCTAGAGCTGCCCTTGATCTCTGAATCTCCTTCTGTGCTTTTGCAATGAGCTCCAACTGCTCATGGATTGTGTCAATATACTGCCATTGGTCAGTAATAGACTGGCCAATATTAGCCCATAGCACTGTCTTGATCTCGGCCACCACTTTATCCAGTTGGAGCTCCTTTTCTAGCTCCTTTATCCTGTCTTTGAGGGCTTTTATTTCCCTGCCCTTTTCTGCCACAGTCTGCTTGGACTTGTCATATCTTTCATTGACCTTGGCTAGTTTCTCCCTGGCCTCATTTAGTTCTGTCATTTGTGCTTCCAAGGCCTGGATCTCATTTCTCAGCTTTTGCATGTCCAGGCTTGGGGCCTGCTCTGTTGTTGGTGGTGGTGGTGCTGAGGTGGATGGTGCTGCCTGTCCTGTTTGTTGAGGAGGAGGAACAGTATTTGGAGCAGCTTCCTCGAGGTTAATTATTTCAGGAGGAGGCTGGGAGGTCTGACCTTCTTCCTTTTGCTTCAAGGCTGCCTGTAATGCTGCCTGTGCAGCCTCTGATTCTCCCAGCTTTTCTTGAGTCTGGATTAGCTGCTTATATAGAGACACCAGCAAAGCTGTGGCATCTTGATCATGCCTCTGCTGGACAATTTCATCTGTTTGAGGGTGAATTGTGGCTGGAATTTTGATCTTTCTCCTCAAAGCTGCCATGTCTGCATCCCTCAACTTCAATATCTCTTATATAACCTTGATATCCTTGGGATCATGCCCAATTTCTATGATTATATCTTCTAAGGACCTAATTCTGTTGTCCTTAGCTTGAGAGGATGCCCTTTCCAACTCAAGTGGGGCAGCTGTATTATGAAGGCTATTCTCTAGCCTATAATTATCCAATGTTTTGTCTGCCAAGGAGGCATACACCATCTCACCCGTTTGTTTGTGTAATTCAATTTTGTCCATAGGGTGGATGTCCTTGGCAAGGACCTCAAGATTGGTCCTTATATAATCTGCAGGAGACTGGGGCTGTGCTACAGTTGGCAAAAAATGACTCATGATCATTTTTCCTTCACTAACATCATATGCAGACATCAGTCTTTGCTGGTTAGTGGGAGCCATTTTCAACAAATGATTGTATAGTTGTATCTTTATTGGCTCATTCCTCCTCTTTATGTCTATGAACTGCTGTTTGATTCCTCCTTCAGCTTCTCTTTGGTGGCTTGAGGAGCTGACTTCTCCTCCTATTGTTCTGTCTTGTCCCTGCTGGAAGGAGCTAGCAGATGCTTCTCTACTGGGTGGGCCCATGCCCAGAGACTGCCCTATTGGCATTTCCTCCTCAGAGAAAGGATTCAGTCTCTGTCTTTTCTCACCATGACTTATTGATGTGGTTAAGGGAGTCTCTCTGTCCCTTTTCCTGCTTATATCCTCCTTTTGTGGAGTTTGGAGGATTGATGCTTCAGCTGATGTTTCTTGCCTAGGAGGCACCGTGTTTTGGGCCTGCTGTTCAGTGAAAATTGGGGCCTCAACTGCCCCTTCTTGCTGTGGGGGCTGCTCTTTGTCATGCTGCCCTTCTTCTTGCTGTAATTCCTGTTGTTGTTGTTGTTGTTCTACCTGCTGCTGTACTTTTTCTGTTTGGTCTTCAGTCATGGGAGGTGGTTGCTCTTGTTCCACCTGCTTTTCTTTGCCGTTGCTGGATGTCTGTTGAGTGTCCATGGCAACTTGTTGATGTGTTGTTGAAGAAGAGGCAGCTGCTCCAAGTTGCCTTTGATATGATAAGGAAACCTGTCCACAAGTTTCCAAGTCAGCCTCTTTTTGCATATTCCTAGCCTCTCTTTCTAGCATCTGCTCTCTAGTAATTGGCTCTTCTAGAGTGCCCTCTTTCCAGCTCAAAGAATTTGCATACTTTTCAACATGAGGCAGCCTTACATGTGAATAGTTACCCAATTTGTATTTTATCCTTCTGAGGGAGATAAAATGATTAGGGTCATAAGGTGTCCATTTGAAACTGGTTTGCAATTTGAAGCCCTCTAGGATCATATCTGCCTCCTTCCATCCCTCCTCTCTTTTGTTATATAAAAAAGGGCCTAGCTGGTTCCTTACCTTCAGCTGCACCTTCTTATTCCTACTTTGGAAATGGAAGCAGTCTGCATTTCCAAACTGCCTGAAGTATTCTAGGGCAAAAAGTCTCATAGGGACATACCTTGGCAGCCTATAAGGGTCCAACTCACAGCCATATACTCTGATTACTGTGTGATGTTGGTAAAAATACCAATCACCAATGCTGTAGGATTTGGAGAGATGGAGAACTCTCTGCATGTCATCGGTTAACCTTGGAGGAGGGACACCATATAGCAATGTCATAGCTAGGTGAATGAACAGGTCTATAAATTCATAGTATGTGTATGGTGATTGAGAAATATTATGGAAAACTGAAGTCCAAAACACAATTGACCTTGGATTTCCCTGGGCATTAAGTTTCTTGAGGGGAATGGAGAAACTGTCTGGTTGATAAAACAAGAATAGGTGGTAGATGTATGAGGTGTATCTGAACACCCTTTCCCTTTGTAGTTTCATTAGCTGTTCATGGATCTTTTCTGCAATATATGTGGCATAGTCAAAGTGCACAGCTGGAGGCTTTCCAGGAGAAAATATGGACAGCATTACCATTATAGTGTCATCAACATCCTCAATTCCCCTGTACCCCAGAACGTAGCTGATCAAATCTACCAGCATTCTGCCCAAGTCATTCAGGTAGTGATATCCAATAGGAGGAGTTCTCATAGTTTCAGAGCTTGGCTGTATGAATAACTGATTAATTTTGATGATTTGGGCACTTGACAAATTACTCCCCTTTTTTACTAAGTCCAGCATGGAGAGAGGGGTCAATGGCCTTGCAGAGTGGAAATGCAGCATCTCGTTTATGGTTTCTGGGGTGATATGGAATAGGATTGAGCCTGTAGGACTGAGAACAGCTCTTTGGCATGGATCATAACATTCCTGGCATCTGTGGATCAAGTCTTGAAGGGCATTGACTTGAGGGAGGTTGTAAATGGGCAAGTTTGAGTCCCAAATCCCTAAAATATCAGCTCCACCAAGGTGTTGGGCTTTCAATTCATTTAGCATGTGGATATTAAACTTAGAACCCATTGGGAACTAGTCTATCATCTGATAATCTACATCTCCCAGGGCTTTCCATTCTAAATCCCTTTGAGGGGCATTCAGAGGCTGGATATTCAAGGCTATTGGTGTTTCCATGGCTAGCAAGGCTTCTGAATTGAATGTAAACTGTTTTGAGGTAGCAGAAGAACGCAGAGGAGTTTCTTTACAATGTAAATATGAATTGTATGGAGCAGAGGGCGAATTGAGCAAACAGCAATTGAAATACCGTTTATAGGATTGATTAAAACAGTAGCAGGACTGACTAGAGTATTTCTATGGTGAATTTATGTAATGGAGGTTTCTAGTTCACGATTGCGCGAACTACCAATGAATTCAGGTTAATTTGGTCAAATGCAGGCTTGGCAGAAGGTTTATTGCCTCGCTAGTTGGAAATGAGCGCAGGTCACTGGATGCTTGATTGTGATTTTGGTGTTCTATACTCTCTTAAACAGTTTGCTTATAGAAACATGGATAAAACCAGGTGCAGGGAACAATTTTGAGAAATACCTTGCGAATTGTCGATAACAGTTGCGAATGCAGGTACGATGGAGGCGCCCATGGTTTCAGAGTCGAATTGTGCAGGTTGGCGCTAAATTGGTCGTAAAATGCATGCAGGAAAATCAATAGTTGTTTTGGTAAAAGTGAGAAAAAACATGTATTTTTGGCTAAAATATGGATTTTTGGCATATTGGCGCATTTTTGGGATGACGTCATCAGGTGGGGTCAATGTCGGATGACGTCAGCGTGACGTCACCGGGTGAGGTGGCAAGCTGTGATTGGTCCACGGGATAATGAGGTGGCAGACATATCAGCGCAGGGGTGGACCAGAGTGCTGACGCGACGGCGGGGTGGTACTGACGTGGGTTCGACGTGGTGATGACGCAGGCATAACAGAACCGACGGTAAACGATAAGCGGTAATGGTTTTTCTCGGACCGCCTTAGATACGGTCAGGGTTTTGTCAGAGGGCGACCCGAGAAATTGTGAGGGCGACGCGTGGCGAAGGCCTGACGTCACCCTCTAACAGTTTCTCGGGCGCTAATCTTCGGACGTCGGGCCCAACCCGATATGCATAATGGCCGTCCGATCAAAGGCGCCCGATCAGACGGTTGACGGGTCGCCGAGCAGTGCGAACGATACGACAGCGGGGAGGTAATAAAATAGTATTTTCTTTTGAACAGCGTGCCCAGCGGGACTTTGGGTTTTAGCGGGTTTATATGGTTTTTCAATGTAAAATAGCAAAAAATATTACTGCGCCGATACTTTGGATAAAATGGCAAAGTGGGTTTTTGGGCGCTTTTTGCAAATGAAGCGGGTTATGGGTAAAAAAAAGGTTTTTCATATGTTTTTCTTAGCAAATGGAGGTGTAATGGGTCAAAATGGATTCAGAAGGGGGAAGGGGGTTAGGCTTAGGTTTCTCAAACTGACCAGCTGTCCATTTGATCCCTGACAGAGGACTTATTGGCTATAATGCCAAGGGGAGGGATATTTATACAATGCTTGGGGGTTTATACACCATGGTGTTATAATAGTAGGGGAAGGGGTAACATAGGGGAATTATATAATAGAAGTTAGAAATTAATGTGGGTGAAAGAGTGGATGAGGGGTGATATTACTAAGTTTATTTGAAAATAACTTAGCTTAGGGAGTAGATCAAAATGAAAAGAGTTTTAGACAAGAAATGTGGCTTTTAAAGGACTAAGAACCACCATAAAACCACCAATTCTTCCATGAATCTCAACTGATGAGGGGATGTTAGTAATGAATGGAAAAGGGGAAAATCGGGAAGTTAGACATGCTTCTTTCTTGCTGCACCCATGATAGAGAAGAAGGAATTCTCAATCCATTGATTCTGCTTTGTGAAATAGGTTAGCACACCTTCAATTATAAGGAATGACACTTCTGCAACCCCATCTGCCTACCCATCTATTTTCCTAGCATTTTTTGTTTCTTCTTGGAGGGTGCACTTAGTCTTGCAGACCCTTATTTGCCTTTTCTTTTCTCTGGCTTTTTTCCTTTTGATTTTCTATCTAATGCTACCCTTATTGCTTCCAAGGTCCCAGATTAAGCAGTTGGGAGCCTTACTTCTCTACCTAAGCTACTTGTCTTCCAAGATTAAACAGTTTGGACAGACTTCTTTCTCTATTCTACAACTGAAAATTTAAAACATGGCATGATCCAGATTAGGCTGTTGGACCATCCATCAAAATTGAGTCTATATCAAGCTATATGCACAGCTTGTCTTCTCTTGGAAATATGGGATCTTTGCATCATCAAAGCAGAGCATATTTGGACCTTTCTTTGCCAATCATGAAATATGAAACCTATTGGTATAGGTATCTAACACATGGAATATAAGATTCTATTCTTTGTATAATATTTGATCGATGGAGTAGTTGTTAGGGATGTATAATAATTCTTGTGAAGATATATTCAACAAAATGTATCACTTACTTCTTACTTTTTGGATTTAATTTGTTTTAATCAGTTATATAATAGATTAAACAATTGAGAACTTTGAAATGATTAATAGTATGGTTTTTTTTATACTCTGAATTTAAATGATTCCATTGAAGCTTTTGAAATGTTTAATAGTATGATCTTTTTATACCAAGAATTTAAACGAGTCATCATATCAAGTGTACTCATAGGACTTTGATTGTGAATGTGTTCCTGCAACTGCATCACCTCCAAAAAAATTCATGATCATTTAGTTTGTAACATATTCCTTGCTTGGTTATTTTCACTATTGTACCATATTTCTTTTCATATTTCTTTTGAGTGACTCTACTTTGCTAAGGTATACAAATAATGGTGAGTTTTCTTTTGATGTTATTTATATCACATTAATTTTGAAAATCTCTTTAACAAAATTCTCCTCCATAATCCCTCCTTAAGAATTTGATTTTGCAACTTCTTTCATTTTCCACACGGGCTTTAAACCTTTTAAATATATCAAGGACTTCATCCTTGGTCTTAAAAGAACAAACCCAATACTTTTCTTAGTAATCATCAATAAAAGTAATGAAATATGGTGAATTACCCAAACTCTTTGTCTGTAGAGGACCAAAAATATATGAGTGAACTAATTGAAGTGGATAATGATCCCTCTATGCATTGCCTTTTGAAAATTTCTTTCTCGCATGTGCTCCTTTAGCACATCCTTCAAAAACCTCCTCTTGGAATCACGATTGTCGTTACACCAAAACACGCAAGTGCTAGTAAACAGATGCATCGTCAAATTTAATGGATCCTTGGGAGGTTGTTAGGCACATGTCATGAAACACACAAGGAACACTGATTTTCATTCATCCAAAAATCTCCCCACCTCCCAACATGACTCAAGTGTATTTCAAACTTGCTACCTTTGTCTCTAATACCACTTGTTGGAATCATGATTGTCATTACACCAAAACTCATAGGTGTTAGTAAATGGACGCATCATCAAAGTTAACATATCCTTCAGAGGTTGTTAGGTACATGTCGTGAAACACACAGTGAATGTTTACTTTCATTTGCCCAACAAATCCTTGTGTTCTTAAACCTTAGGCAAACCATAAACCACTATTTTTGATGTTGGAAGTTTCAAACTATCGAAATTTAAATGTCCATACCTAAGTTGCTACAATCAAATTTTGTCACCATATGCCATGTTGGGAATACTACAATTATGTTCTCCAAACTTCAACGTGAACATTATATTTTGACATAGACATAATAGTAATTGTCTTATTGCTTTGATTCGTATCACCAACATAAATCCATATTAACCGTAGATCTGTGAAGTGTCAAGATGGATAAAAAATATCTAGGTGCAAACCTATTTTTTGAGTGCAAAACTTGAGGAAATGTTTGTACCTCGAGACATTTTATCCCTCTCAATGCTTGATAGATCTAGGTTGATTTCAGTCATGCGCAGTCACATAAAATTTGTTGAAAATCTAATTATTTTGATAATTTTAAATATGCTAGATATGTCTAAGATTAATATGGTCATTTTAATTTTAAATTTACTCAGTTACCTCAATTTTTTTAGATGATGAAAAATGATCAAAATACATTTTTTAATTCAAAGTGACAATGTAATGGTGTTGAATGATAGAAAATGTGAATGATAAGAATGTAATCAATTACAAATAGTCTCCATTGTGATCATTCTCAAAATATTTTATTCTATTGTTGTCATTGTCACACTTGTTAGTTTTTTCATCTTTTCATATCAATCATATGAATAGGGACGTTGAAATCATAAACCATTCAAATCCTTAACTTGTGCTATTGTAGTAAACACCATACCTTGTCTCTCATGCTCTCAAATATTAATAATAGTTTTCTCTAGTGTAAATCATTGTGACGTAAGGAGTGTTAAACCCCAACTAAGTTTCAATGGTAGTTGTTTTCTTTTACCTCATTTGAATGCAAAGTGACTAACAACTTTGAATGATGGAAAATGTGAATAATAAGAATGCAGTCAATAACAAATAGTTTATACTTTCAAGAAGCAAACATTCCAGGTAAGTGAATGAAAATTCAAGTATTTTATTTATGGTTGAATTACTGTAAGACAGAAATCAATGCACATTATGAATATATTTTTTCTACTTACACTGAAATCAATGCACACTATTAAACTAATTACTCTAAAATTAATGTACATCATACATCAAATTAGAAATCAACATCGACATTGAAATCAATGCATCTAGTGCATGCAATCTAATGGGATTAGAAATCAACATATACATTGAAATCAATGCATCTAGTGCAAACAACCAAATAACATTAGAAATCGACAACTACATTGAAATCAATGCATCCAGTGCAATCAATCAAAAATAGGATCAAGAATCAACATCTACACTAAAATCAATGCATCTATTTTAGTGAAAAACCAAATATTTATGGCTTTCTAAATCCAATTTCTTTTACCTTTTGAAAAACTTTTACTTCTTCTTCTTTATGGTTAATAATGTTCCATATTATATAATACTATATAATATATGTAGTTGTCTCTATATATTTATTTCTTCTTCCTTCTCTCTCCACTTCATCTTTGTGTCCATCATTATCTCTCTCCTACCCCCGTCCCTCTCTCCTCACTCCCATCACTCTCCCCTCCCTCTCTTCCCCCTCCCCCCCTCCCTCTCTCTCTATTCCTCTTGTTGATTTTCCAAGTAAAATAGAAACCAACCTAGACCCATCTTAACTCCGGATCTATAAAGCACCGAGAGGGATCAAATATCTCAAGGTGAAAACCTCATTTCTGAGTGCAAAAATTGAAGGTAGGTTTGCACCTCGAGAAAAGTGCAAAACTTGAAGAAAGGTTTGTGCCTTGAGAAATTTGATTCCTCTAGAAGCTTGATAGATCCGGAGTTAAGAGGTGCAAACCTCCTTTTTTAGTGCAAAAATTGAATAAAGGTTTGCAGCTCGAGAAATTTGATTCCTCTAGAAGTTTGATAGATCCAGAGTTAAAATGGATCTAGGCTCGTTTAAATATTATTATTTTTTTTAGTTTAATTTTTATTTTTATATAATTTCATTGAGTTAAAATGTTTTAATTAATAATTTGTTTTTTCATATGACCGGGTCAAAATGTTTAGATAACATAATATAACTCGACATTACTACAACTCGAGAGTGTCTCTTTGCCCAAAAATGTACTAAAATAAAATTAAAAAAATATCAAAAAAATTTGATTATGAAATGAGAATGGATTTTGGCCATGTGGTATTGATGAGCCATGATATGATATGATTAATAATATCCACAGTAAAGTCGGTTGAGTATCCATGGTTAAAAGTCTTGTTAATTGTAAGTATTATTTTGATGGTGAAATGAGGGATAGTTTTTGGGCATGTTGTATTGATGAGTCATATTGACTTGTGGTCTAGTATGGTTTATAATATACATGTTAAAATGGTGGTGAATATCCATGGTTAAAAATTTTGTTATATTCTAAGTATTAAGTTTTCTTGTGTTTATTAATGAAATTTAAATATAGTTACACAATTGTCATTTTAATTTACATGATGAAATAGATCTTAATTTTTAGCTACTATTTATATCTTATATATTTTCATGTGATAGAGGTGTACATATATGTCAAAAGTAATTATTATACATTTTCTTTTAAATTTAATAAAAAATGTTATAAAATTAGATTCAAATAAAATATTTATAAAATATTTTGGGTGTGAAATGAGAGATGGATTTTGGGCATGTTGAAATGATGAGCCATGGTATTGGCCCATGGTATTGTAATAAATCCTATTTATAAGTTAATAATATATATGGAAAAGTGGATGTGAATATGGTTAAACATATTGTTATATTCTAAGTTTATGTGTTTATTAATTAAATTTAAATATGGTTACATAATCATTATAAAATGGAACTTAACTTATTGTTGCTACTTATATATTTTAATGTGCTGTGTATCTTATGATTTTTTTTAATCTAAAAAGTTATTGGTAATTTTATTAATAAAAACAAAATTATAATGCAACGAATTTGAATTTTATTATTTTGATTACTTTTAACATTTTACTGACACTACAACATCTCCCTTGGGCTCTATATTAATTTTAACTGCCATGTAAATGTTTACCAATTTACGTATAAATTCAACATATTAAGCCAACATGTAAAAATGTTTACAAACTAGCACAATAATGTTTACAACTAGCACAATATTTCTAAAAAACTGATAATTACTTTTGATGGAGATCTTCTTTTACTTTTATTTCAATATATCATTCAATAATTATACTTCAAAAATTCAACCTTAAAGAACAATAGAACAATAGAGATCACAATGCACAAAGTAGAGACAAGATTTACCTTGGAAAAACCTAACAACCTTTTCAATAGTGAATTTTTTTTGTTCAACATGATACACATGGTCTTCCCCCTCCAAGTCAATTCACCCAATCTAGAAATTCGCTCTGCCTTATGTGACCTAGAAATTTCAAGCTCCTTACAGTGGCTACTTACCCCATAATTTTGGCCCCTGCAATGGCCCAGGATTTTGGCCCCTTGCAACAGATTTCCTAAAAATTCAAGAGAGATTTGTTATGTCCACACATTAAAGTTGATGAGAGAGAGATAAAGAGATCCAATTCATATTCTTCTTCATCTTATTCATCCTTCTTGTCCTTTGCTTGCTTGTCCATAAATTGTCTTTTGAAAGAGATGTGAATTTCCCAAGTAGAGGAGGTCGAACTGCCTTTACATAGTGATTTGTCTTGGCCAAATGGGTGTGTATTCTACCAGAGCCAATTTGACTTGGAGGGAAGACGAATTGACAACTTTTGAAGCCAAAAACTACAATTCAAAAATTCAATTTTTCTTATTTTAAAAGTTGCAATGGGACTTTGACTAAAAATAAAATCTTCTTTGACTCTAGCATTTCAAATATGCTTTACAATAATAAATAAAAGTACATCAAGTGACCAAATATACATTATGAAGACCGGCTATAGTTGCAAATTCAACACTCCCTCTTAACTAGGGAGGTATTCATAGTCACTGTCATAGGTGTTCTCAAGTTGAAAATTTCCTCTAAAGAAAAGGTTATATCAAATCAACATCATCAACATCATCATCTATTATCAACATCTACTAGTGGCCATATTCGGGGTGGTACCAAAACCCATGGCAATGTCATCATCATATAAATACTCACTCCTTCAGAGTGAGCGGTCCCCATGGCTTCTTCCTAGGCCAAAACGTTGAGACCTAAACTAGCTAGCACTCACTCACCCTTTCTAGTGAGAACTTTGGGCCAAGACCTCCCTCAACCCATCTTGATTGGCAATTCGACCGAGGGTATTGCAATCAACACTTTGCCAACTAGAGCACCATTCTTAAGAATGATGTTGACCACCCACCTTTGGGATAAAGAGCCATGTAGCCTAAGAAGGTTATGAGTATCTTATTCTCATGGTAAGAAGGGTTCTTATATAATAAGAGGGAGAAGAATGCAAGTAAGATTATATTCATGTGTTGAATTGCAATTTTTAAACTTGTTTTTTTAGGTCTTGCACTCTTTATCTTTCCTATATATTTCCTTACCAATGGGTTGTTATTTATTGAATTTTGGATGAAGAAAGGAAGTTATGAGTGAGAAAATAAAGCATCCATGAAAGTGGTGCACTTAGAATGTTTATTTGCAATAGAATAATTTATACTATTTTTATTTCGTAAATTTTATGAAGGTTAAAACTAAGGTTATGCCAAAAGGCTTGCCAATAGTTTAAAACATATAAAACCAAATTTACAAAGTGTAAATTTGATAGAATAAGAAGTGTGGAACTAGTCATGTGTATGTATTATCAATTGTTTTAAGTGTGCTAAAATTATCCTCTATTTGCATGTTTTCACTGAGTGTAATACATTCCCTATCTTACTATCAAGTGATAAAAGAGTAGTGCAAAGTATTGATTGTATGATATTAGTCTAACAACAATCCTCGCACCATTTTAGTTTGTTTGACATAACATGATGGATTTTGAGAGGAGAGAACCCTAAGAGTTGGTTGCATGAAAATCCATTCTACCATTATGACAAGGGGGCTTTACTGGGGGACCATTACCATACCACATGCATTCATATTGAAGGATATATATTGAGGAAAAAATGACATAATATATTGGGGGATATATGGGGGGTAAAGAGCTTTTATATTGGAAGGTATTAAAAATGGAGCTCAAAGTTAATGAAAAGAATATAAAGGGGTATAAAAAATATTAATGAAAAAATGGATATGCACGATATCTAGTGAAACTAGGGATTTTTTAAATTGGAAAGGTGTATTGGGTTCATATTGGTAGGGGGTTAAATAATGTGATTTTTAGAGGTGCTTTCCAAGATGTAGTCAATTTAAGGGCATTGTTTAATATGTCATGAACGCATGTGATATGTCAGAGGTTCATTGAGTGAAGCCCTCATGCATTATGATTAGATATAAAATATTGGCAATAGGATAATGCAATAGCATAACTTCACATTCATATGGTATTTTATGAACTCATCTATTTTCCTTGTTTATTATATTCTAAATCTATAATTGAATATGGGATATCATATATTTTTCTAAAGAGAATCAATGTAGTTTATTATTTTTAACATGGAAAATTATGTTAATGTCTTCTCTAAACTCAAAGGATCATCTTAATTTGTCTATGGGAGGGTAGAGTTGAACCTAAGGAGTAGTTCAATGAAAACTTAAACTTGTGAAATAGGCCTTAAGAGTCTACTTTAACATTCTTATGATTAATTGCATTTGAACCTAAAGCCTTATGCCCTAAAATATCAAAACGCCATATGCATATTATTAATAAATTAAAGAGAGAAGACTATACTTCAAACTTCTTTTTATTTTGTGATTTGTTTATAAAAGATGCCCAAATAATCTCAAAAATTTATATATGGCATAGTGATATACATTGTTTTACAATTCCATAGGTGACATAAATGATTGCTGACAAGGATCTAATCTTCACCTTTTCATAACATGATGAATCGTTTGAGGTTTTGGTCACTAGAGTGATCCCTATGAGAGAACTAGAGAATTAAACATGTCTTCTCCCTTTGATTCATATGTTGAGGATAATTTTGCTTTGGTCTCTTGTGATATACCATGCTATAAGAGTGGATGGGTTCCATCACTTTCCATATCATCTTTATAATACTTTCAAGGCCTCAGTATCGAGCGATGGTTCCCACTAGTTAATCAAATCATCAAAGGTATTTTAAAGGTGGTCCTTCTGGTATTTTAAAGGTGAATCTTATGTATCTCCTTTGGTCGACATAAGATTCAACTTTAATAAGGTGGTATTTTAAACGTGTTCCTTTCGTTATTTTAAAGGTGGATCTTATCTATCTCCTTTGGTCAACATAACCAAGTCATTCTGGCTTTTGAGGAGAAGATCCATCCAATCTTATAGTTTCCCTTGAACATTCACTTTTGGTTGACCTCACCAAGTCCTTTTGGCTTCAAAAATGAATGTATTAATCTCTACTTGGTCAAGATCCTTTATGACCTAGCCAAATCCTTTTGGCTACTTCATCATTCCTTTTAATGAGGGAGACATCTTCACATCATACTAAGATTAAATTTGTTCACATCTATTCATTTATGAATATGCAATGGAGCTCAATTTCTCCTTTCGTCATCATGTCTCAAATGAAATGATATAATCATTGTTGTATGCAAAGAATAACTTTATTTCCTAATATATATCCAATATCCATCATAGGTACCAATGTACCATCCTTCATTTTTTACTTCCTTTTGAGATAAGTCTTTCATGTGGTTATATTGGTTTTTCCTTTTCTTGCAATAACGATAATTTCATTAACTCTTCCATAAGCAAGTTTTGGTGCTCCCTTTGTCACATAGGTAAGTATTTTGTACTACTACTCCTCCCTCTGGCTTGAGAGATACTTTTATTCATAATTTTGTTTATCCATTTTGATTCTTAGTATCAATAACGTTCTTGCAAACCTTATTCACGATATCAAGTAAGAAACAAATATAAGTACAAACGATGGAAACAAATTTAGTCAAAATATAAAGAAAAAAATTACTTATCTTTTAGTTTGTAATTATTGGCTCCCTCATGATGCTAGCTCTCTTACAAAACTCCACCTGCAATATTTATTCTTAACATCGATTATACAACTTTATTTCTTGTAATATTTATAAGAGCTATGGTTTCTTCATCCCCTATATCTTCTACTTGCATTAAGTATTCCAATTTTGCATTATGGTTTATCCTTCAAACCCTAGGATTTACAATAAGTTTCCCTTCGCCTTTTGTAAGAAAAATACCTCTTCCTGCTATATAGCTTAGTACTTTCTAATGTTGTCATAAGTCATTATAACATTATTATTTATAAAGGTCTTCCTTTTGGAGGAAGGATTTACCATATAATTATAAATAAAGTACCAAACCTATGCATAAAAAATACTTAAAAGAACAAGAAACTTGAATAGAGAAAAAGATACATATATCTTGATTGAAAGAATCCTTTGACTTCCTTTGAGGTGGTTGGTTATCCACATCCTTGACCATCATTTGTTGCTTTTGAATCATCAATTCCAAGTCATCTATATGCTTATCAAAGAAATGCATCATATATTAGCATTATATGTATTGCATTATGGTTTCATCTGCAAAACCCTAGGATTCAAGATTTTAATACAAGTTGTAGTTTCCAAGTTTTATAGGGTTTTCAAACCTTAAGACTTCTAATCTCTTGTTTCATACAACCATAATGACCTCAAGAAAAATTCCACTCTTTAGAGTTTAGGAGCCTAGCTCCCTCTTACTTGAATTATATTTTAATATTGATGTTTCGCATCTTAGAATTATGTCCATCCTTATTCCATCAGTAAATGAAGGACATCCCTTCCAACAAAGACACAATAATTACATGTTGAGTCATATTTTCAAATATCCAACGAGGTTTTCTTGTAAAAAAAAATCTTGTAGTGTCAAGATTTCATGATGGGGATAATTATCTCTTGGAAATACTTGAAATACTTAAAACCTTAATTTTCTTCTAAAATGAACTTGGCCCAAAACTCAGTCCTGCAACTCAACTTCTAACCTACCTCAATATTGTTAGGTATTGACTTTAAAAATCCAATCTTCTTAACATTCGAAATTCTTCAAATGCGGCCTTAGATCAAGCCTTTGTTTGCTTTATAAAATTTGGTCTAGTTTCCAAAACAAAGTTCTCCTTGGATTTGGTTTTTGATCTTCAACTCTTTCCAAAAGTAAAGTTCATCTCTTTCAATGTTTACTCTTTCACCTAGGCTTTGATACCATGTTGATTTTTCTTATAATAGAAATGAATTTCCTAATCTGAAAATTACTTCCAATGATTTGTAATCTCAGGTTGTCTTTATGTTACTTATATCATTAAGTAATTATACATAGAAAATATCAACTATAATACAATAATAACCATAGGATCACAAAGAGATATAGAAACACAATAAGAGACACAAGATTCCTTTGTGAAAACCCAACCTTGGGAAAAAACCATCCAACTTTTCTTCTAAGGAGAATTCAATTTTCAACAAAGTTTATAATATAAATTATTGTCTATAAATATGTGCCAAATTCCAAGCACAAATACTAATCAAATGTGGTCAAAGGAGAGATAGTATTTGACTTCTATTTATCTTAATCAAATCAAGTTAACAAGCTGCATTTTAGTACGCCTAGAAAGATCTGCGCAAAATCTTGGCCTTCTTCGAAAATTCGGCTTTCTACATCTGCTTCAGAAACTTGGCTTTTTGCATCTGCTTCAGAAACTCAACTTTCTATGCCTACTTCAAAAACTCGAATTTCTACCCAGAGATGCATCTTCTTCATAAACTTAGAGTTTTGTGTTTTATCTCCTTCACTTAAATGAGAAGAAGGTATCTTGTCTTGTTAGATTCGAATTGATCCATTTGGGGAAGTCAAATTGAGTATTTCAATTGGTCAAGTGGGTGTCATTTTGACCAAGGTTTAACTCTCTTAGTGGGGCCAACTTAGGCTTCTTAGAGCCTACATAAAAATTTTGAAGGTTCCTTAGCATGCAGGAATACCTCTCGATTCTACAAAAATCAACATACGGGTGGATCCCTTTGAAGCACGTAGGAACTAGAGGATATCACAAGAGTATATGACATGTCTCTTTATTTCAATGGTGGTTTCATTGGAGGAAACTATAGGCAGAGATGGTATAGTGTCGCAATCATAGTACTTAGTGGTGGTGTCCAATGTAAGATCAAGGCATCAAGGGTCTTCATTGTCTTATTCATTATTATTTATTTCAGAGACTCTAATATCTAGGAATTGTCCCCACTAAAGGTAAGGTATGTAACAACTCGTTTTTGATTCCTTCTCTCTTAATTACCACAACCCCTATGAGTGTTCCTGAATGGAACCCTTGGAACTTGAAATGGAAAGATAGAAAAAAGAGGCCATGGATTTGAAGGATTACCCCACAATAAATAGGGATTATAATGGCATTTAACCATTAAATTATACAAAAAAAAATACTACAAAAAAGAGACTAAACAAGTATTATCTCTTCAATCTCAAGGGATGGTCCCAACTAGTTTATTAGAGCATCCATAAGGTAATTTTCCTTAACTTGATTTTCAATGGTTATCCCCATTAATGGAATGGGGAACTTGAGGAGATTGCTAAAAATATGATTTAGTTTTTTTATTTTAAGGGTGGTCCCATAGGAGGATATTCTAGGAATAAATGGTATAGTGCCATGGCCTTGGTACTGGGAGGTGGTCCCTAAGGTAATATTAAGACATCAAGGGCCTTCTCTATTACATTAATTGTGATGGATTTTAAAGGATTTTATCTTTTGTTGTGGTCCTCACTATTGGAACAAAGCACCATGAGGTATGTGACACCTTCATTTTGAATAATTATCTCTTGGTCACCTTAACCCCTATGAGTGTCCCCCAATAGTACTTGGGGAATAAGTGATGGGAAGAAAGAGAAAAAATCCTATGGACCTAAAGGATTTTGACCCAACCAACAAAGCCACAAGATAATAGCAACAATCAAAGAGACATACAAGTGAATGAACAAATACAATAATGCAAGTAGAAAGAAATTTTTGGAATCATATACATGTGTTGGGCTAATTAATTACCCTAGTTGTTAAAATATTTCATACATTTTTCAACCTAGTGTCCAAATGCTTGTAATATGTTTTGCACTATATGTGCAAGACACAAATTATTAACCTGAATTAGTTTGTCTAAGAAACAAAATTTGTATCATTAGTATACAAATTGAAATGAAATTATGAGAAGCAAATGCAACACACTTCATAAGAAAATAAATCACACTTGAGAAAGTAAAAAAAATGGAAATAAAATGCATCTCACATTAAGTAATGCTTTGTGAACTTCAAATTTCTCTCTTCTTTCTTATATCCTGGGGAATTTAGCCACTTTCCCTTGAAGTTGGTCTTATCTCTTTTCTTCCAATACGTTCAAAACTCAACCCTATGCTTGGACTTCTCATAGCAATACTTATCCTTTCGTATAGTGTCCTCCAAGGTTCTCAACTCATCAAACTTAATTCTATCTCAATAAGCTTTTGGTAACCCACTGAGTTACCTTTGAATATTAACCTTCTCAACTGTAATGTACAACACATATCTCAATAGTTCTAAGAATTTGTTGGTGTAATCATATGTGGTAAGTTTCCTTAGCTTATGTGTGTGGAGCTCTATAAATTTTTTGTCATTGTTCATCTAATATAGGTACTTCTCTTAGAAATATTTCTCAAACTTTCCCCATGACATTTCTCTCTCTCTAATTCCCTTGACATATCTGAAACCCTCACACCATATATCTGCTTTTCTCTTCAAGCTGAAAACGGCTATTCTGACATTCATGTTTATATAGTGGTCATGGACTCTGAAATGTTTCTTCATTCCTAACAAAATTTTTCTTCTTCAACCTTCCTAACTTCTCCATCAAAGGTAGGGGGCTTTTCTTTCTTAAAATCATCCAACATTGATTTTTCTCACTCTTCCATTGCTATTGGTGTCTCCTAATTGCAAAACTAGACAACTACTCATGGTTATCTACTCTTATTTCCATAGTGATGAGTGGAGCTCCTCTTCTCACTATTTCTTCACTTTCCTATTGATTTCTTTTCTTTAACATGCTTCCTTTTTCCCTATTAGTCTCCAATCCATGTTTCCATACTTCATATGAAGTATAATTTGACTTGTGCCTACATAGGTAGTTGGAACCAAATCATCTTTCCTTTTCCATTGCGGATCTGACAGGACTATAAAATCACCACATTTACTTATGCTTTTTTTCTTCATCTTTGACAATCCTTTCATTTTCTACCTTAAAACTTCTCAATTCGTCGATTAAGCTCCCGAGGGTGTCCATCTAGTGAGGGGAATTTTCTTCAGTCCTCTTCCCAATTATGTTCTATCACACACACATAGCTGCTAATTATGTTCTTCCCCATTTTGTTTCTCATTCATTTATTTCCATGCTATAAATTTATGTATTCTTATGTTCTATCACACACACATATTTTCTAATTAAATCTAGCGTGAATATAGTAATTTATTTCCTCAGTATATCAGTGTTAAGTATGTTAATTTGAAGTTTTTCACAATAAAAACACCCATGTTAGTCACATAAAATAAAAAGTCATGTAAGCATCCTATCAAGGTTAGCAACCACATTAGTTGCAAATACAAAAGAATTAGCATGTGCAGTAGTTAAATTGTTGTATTAATTTAGTTTGTGAGCCACTTCAGGTCTAGTGTTGAATCTAAGTTTTGATATTACTTTTTAACACTCCCTCCAACCTCCTTATCCCATCTCGGACTGTGAGAGGTGTTACTTGTTTGCTTTAACCTAAATCCCAAGGTATGTTATAGGGATGGGGTTAGAAAATATTTTTTTTGTAAAGTCTTCAAGTCTCAGAGAAAATTCCTACATTGTGTTTAGTTTGTTGTGATATTAACAGTGATATAAATTTTACCTCAATCTAACTCCTGGATTGAAAAGTATGCCCCTTAGAATTCTATCCAATCATATTATGCCATTTCAACATTTACCTTCCACATATCATCCATGGCCCCTACATGGACCATGTGGCACTACCATGACAATGTAGATGTGGGGCCCACCAAATCCTCAGCCATGGTGTTATGTGACACTTCATCATTATATATGACCCGCATTTCATCCATCCCTTCAACCTTGTGCTGCTACTCTACACTCATGGATGGATGGATCTCTAGATCCATATGTACTTGAGGGAAATCCAGTGCAAGGCCCACCATATACCACATAGTGTCCATGTGGTGGCCCTTGGCACCACCATGTAGACTTAAAGTGGGGTCCAATGATTCACCATCTTTCTTGTTATATCCATCCCATGAGAATCTCGCCGTCTCAATCATGAAGCAGTCCTTACCACCTTGGAACCCTCGATTTACAGATCCAAAACTTTGTGAAAAGGTAATCTAGCCTTTAGGCTCATATGGTCATGTGTGTATGGGGTTGTCCTTACCAAACTCTAGATCCCTACATCCCCAATGTGAAAGGTGCTTGAAAGTAGATATGTGGCTTGAATGAGGTCTGGCCCACTCATGAAATAACCACTACTTTCTAGCTCTGAACCACAGATCACTGAATATGGGTGACATCTGATTGAAATATCTGACCCAGATGAGGTCCAACTTGCACACAAAGGAACATTTCCTTACCAGACCCTGACCTTAGATCACCAAATTTTGTAGGCACACTAAGGGGAAAGGAAATTAAGAGAAAATAGAAGAATTTCTTAAGGCAAGGGAAATAGTCCAAACACCAAATTCCTAAGAAGTGATAAATGAGGCTAATCCTTGACCTCTAGTAGATAACACCAACATACAAACCACTCATACATGTTTGCAACTCACTCTTAAGAAATTTAACACGCAATCATTATTATAATGAATTATAACTAAATAACTAGAGTCATGATCCAAATGATACCAAAAAGGAAACTTGTAGAGATTTAAAGTTTGTAAGGACTTTCACAAGGTAAGAACCTGCTAACACAATCATGAGTAAGGCAGTAATTTTCCTAGTTTTGATAATTAATATAACTGAGAACTTATAAGAGTGTGTTGATGTATGTAGCTTGGGAGGTACTCCAAGCCCTAGGGTCGAGGGTTTTGAGGGCAAAGCACCACAAGGTCATCTTGTGGGCTTGGAACCCAAATGTGGGGTTTTGCGCCCATCATGATTTGGGTCAAAATATTGATGAAAAAACGACATGTGATGGATGAGGATGATAGTTCTCAACGAGATGATTCTAGCGCATCGAGAATCATCTGTTTCTGAGTTGTCGTTAGAGAGAAATGAATTTTTGAATTTGACAAGGTAATTATTGGTTTTCAAGTCATGTATGCTTGGTGTAAAAAATCCCAATAGATGTGTCTCTTCAAGATTCGTTGGAGCCTCTCATTGAGGTTATAAATAGAGGGTGAAATATGATTACTTGAGCATCCATTATGTGGGAAATACATCTCCAAAGGATCTCTGAAATTCTAAGGGAAGTCACAATGATATTAAGGAGGCCAAGGAGACTTGGGACAACATCGTAAATTTGCTACAGAAACAATGTGGGAGAAGGTCGAGTTGTTGTAGATGAAATGGATGTGTTTTAGGGTTAAAACAAGGCTTTTTTCAAGTGCGTTTTAGGGCTGGATTATAGGGTTGTGTGGGTTGAGGAGGTAAGGAAAAATCAGTTGATGGTTAAGGGCTATTTGGATAGAGTTTGGAGGAGGCCGAAGGCCTACATAAACTATTGTTCTAGGCCGTAGGCCATAGCCAACAACTGTGTTGTTTCCAAGGGTAGTGTTGAAGTGTTAAGCTTGGATTGGGGTAGCGTAGGTGTGGATGAGTCTCTCCTTGGAAGACCACAGCCCTAATAGGCTTGTGTTTTTTACTATGTGTGGGTGGAGGGAAATGTTGTGTGCCCTAACCAATGGCACAATGATAGCAAGTGAAAAAAGAGGACAACAACATTTTGGAGAGGTGTATTGGGTCAAGTATTGACCATATTTGGATCAGTTGACCTTGCATCTTGTGGGAGCAAATTAAAAGATGAGATTGGGTGATCGTGTGCCTTCATCAGTGCAGATTCCAGAGTGGTTGGATTCAGTGCCATAGACCTGATTGGAGGGCAGTGCATTGGCTACCCAAAGTAGCCCTAGAGCAATAAAAACGGATGTTTTTGGTGCGTGATTGGGTGAAGTATTGCAGCCTTATGAGTAACTCTTTCATGGATGAAAGAGGATACTAGAAGGCAAATTGGAGCTCAAGTATTGGCTAGCCTAGAGAGAATTTGATGAGCCTGTGTACATGCGGTAGAAGTGACTTGGAGCATTTTTAGGTGGCAACCCTCTTGGAGTCTCGATGTGTAGTGGCCTTGACGGACTAAGGAACTACAAGTGAGAAGTACGAGAGTAAAGGACCGGCTGGACAAGATACGACATCAAAGTTGCAAAGAATCTTGTCATTGTATCTTGTATACGATATATTGTTGTAATATTCATATTTGGTTTAATATAACAAAGATTGGGATTGTACGTATTGTACAATTTTGTTAAAACCTGTGTATATTTGTGTATATGTGATTTACTTCTTTATATTTCTGTTGTGAAAATTAGTTTATGGTTGAGATTCTTGGTTTGGTAGAATCAGTGATTTGAAGACTCTAACCTAGATCCAAGGTCATGGAAATTCAACAAATAGTTGGTTAGTCGTGAGTAAGCTTCAAACAATCAGTGTTAAACATATAAGATATCCTAAAATTTATGAAGATGGAAGTAATCGCATAGTTCAAGCATTCATTATCACCAAAAATACATAATATAACTTGTCAACCACGAACATGATAGTGATTTTATGCATTCTATCATGAGTAATACAAAACCACACCTATTCCATTCACATGGAAAAGAATTTCATAATCCATAATACAAATATGCATAATCCATTACGCATTTGAATAGATGGAAATGGTTTGCAACTGAAAGAGGGACTTCAACTCTCCACCCAACCATAGGAAATCTACACTACCCTCTTTCCAATAGTCGACCATCCCTGATCTGTATCCAAGTTCTGATGGGATTCTTGCATAGGCGAATTTCACTCCAAGGCTTCATCAAACACTAGTAGATGAATTTCACTATCCAAGTGGTTTAACAATTGTGTTTTCATAGCAAGCACTACATGGGTCTATAATCCATTGTCCAGGTCATTTAACAACTCTCCAACCAGCACCACAGTGGTTCATATTGCCTTGTCCAAGTGGTTTATCAGCTATACAACAAACACCATAGTGACCCACTTACTCTCTAAATTTAATCACAGAGCTTCACCTAAGGCCTGGATGGGAATAATGATCAGTTCTCATATATTGGATCCATTTTTCTGGTGGTTTAGCAGTTTTCTTTTCATAGCAAGCACTATGAGGGTCTGCAATCCAATCTCTGGGTGATTTAAAAACTATTTAACAAGCACCACAATGGCTTAGATTTCCCTTTCCAAGTGGTTTATCATCTATTCATCAAGCACCACTATGATTTTTAATCCATTGGGCCTCCCACTAACCATTTAGGTTTAAAATCATAGTCCAATAGTCTCCACACAGGAGAAATATGTCCATAATCAAATTGAATTCACTCTGCAACATACAGATTATTTTTTGTAACTTTTATTTGAATGGTTTAATCAATGATATATATCTTTAGTTTTCTAACATGAAAACTAATATTGTGGGCTCTGTGACCTATCTTCACACTTGGAATATCATGGATTTTGTTTCCTCATTTCTTTACGCTAGTTGTGGTCTAAATTCTTGGCTTGATTCTCGAAGTAGTTGTGCACCTATATACTATTTGACAGTGTTGGAAATCCATCAACCAAGGGGGTCTTCCCAATGTGAAGTCCCAATTAGACCTCACATCATTTTGGATAGTAACCCCATCTAGGATATCAGCTCGACTGCGATATATTCTTATAGGTTTTCCTTGGCTACAAAGTTTAGCACAAGAGGGTTATGCACCGGTGATCTCAGATCAACAAGTGAATATTCTTGGTGAGTGTTCAGTTGTATGTGCATCAAGATTCTCTATGGTGGAGGGAAAGGAAAGTGGGAATCCAAGAGAGAGGTAATAGTACCACCCTATTAGAGACACACACACAAAAAATATTCGTCTAACATCGACTGCAATAGTCCACATTGATGCGATGATTCTTACAACCATTATAAACAAGAAATATTTGTCTAACATCCAGCGGAATAGTCCACAAGGATGCGACAATTTTAGCAACTGTTACAACACATTATCAATTAGATAAGCATTAAAATAATCGAAATAGTTCAACTACTTTAGTACAGGTGAAAGAAAACATGAATTATAAATTTTCACAGAACAATCTTACAGGTATTCACAATCCATGCATGAAAACATGTCATCCATGAGGCTTCAAGTATTAAGTAAAATTCATAAGACACGTGTATGCAACGAACACCACTAGCCCCAATAGTGGAGCATTGGAGCCACTCCTTTCTCCCAAAAAGAACTATCTTGTCTCTCAAATGCCTTGTCGGAGGAGCCAAGGTGAAAATTCCTTTCCTCATACAATGAGGATGTATATATAATAAATGGGGTGATGCTTCACCTCCCTTGTGACTCTTTGAATACCCTCATGATTGTTTGACTTTTTATGACTTTTCAACTTTACATGACCCTTCATCTTCTGTAAATGTCTTTTGGACTTCCATTTTACAATACATTTTTGAATAAAAAATTACATACCACAAGAATGATGTGGCATATGACGACTTGTCACATGACATGGCATGACACTTCAAACAAGGACTTCTTGATGACATGGCAATGTTGGGGCATTCTTTTTTCTCCTTTCTCTTCAACAAAATATGTGCAATTATTCATTTTCATGAGAGATGTGATTTTTTCGTCATATCCACCCTTCAAAGGGTTGTGAATCAAATGGAGTCTTCATGTGGTCCTAATATTTAATCTTCTATTGTAATATAGTGTTCCTTTGGCTTCTCACCTAATGATAATTTTATCTCTTCAAATACGTATGTGTCTTTTAGCATGTCCTCCTTCTCCATCTCCTTCTTCATAATATTTCCATAACATGATAGAGTTCCTGCATCTACAATCCACTGATGGAAAGATGAGATCAGTCTGATAAAACCCTAGTCTAGTATGTTGCATGATGATTCACTGACTGAGACAGAACCAAGTGGCATGCTGAGGGAGAGGTTCAGTGACTGCGTAATTGTGTCGCTCAAGAATTCAAGGGTCGGGCTTGAGCCTTGAGTCTGCATATGTGCAAGTCAGGCTTGGACTAAGAAAAAATATTGTGCAGTTGGGGAGCTCAAGGAGCCAGGGTAAGGGTTTGAACACTAATTTTTCCCAATGTGTAGTTCAGGAAGATATAGGATCCTAAGTGATTGCACAATTTAAGAGCTCAGGGTTGAGGCTTGATCCTTGAGACTACGCAATGTGCATTTTTGAGGCTCAGTGAGTCAGGGTACAGGATTTTACTGTTTATGTCCAATATGCAATTCTGGGAGAAAGAGAAGACCTGGTGATTGTTCAGTTATACAGTTCAAGAGTTCAGGGTTTGGGCTTGAGCTTGGAGACTACACAGTGTGCAACTGGGGCTAGGTTGGAGGGTTGAATTGCGCAATTTTGGAGGCCAAGGCTTGAGCTTGGGCACTGAAATTATGTAGTGTTCAGTCCTGGAAGGCATGAAATACACATTGCGTAGTGTCAAGAGGTAAAGGGCCAGGATTGGATAATGTGCGGTTAAGGAAGTGCAAATGAGGCTAAGTTGCTGGGAATTTTCTGAAATTTGGCTAAGTGTGGGATCAATGAAACTGATGTGAATAGTGATAGGAATTTATTGTGATCACACACTTAGAGTGCTTAAAGACACAACATAGATCATCTGAAACACATTAACAACATACTTCCCTCATTGCGACAACCTTTACGCTAACTTGTGAAAAATGCAACACTAAGGATATGCTTTACGATGACCGTGATGAAACTTGTGAAAAAATGCTTAAAACTTTGTAAATGAGTGCGATGGAGGTTTACATGGTAAGATAAAATAATTTACACAAGGAGAACCTCTTGAAACCACCAAAACAAGCTTATGTACATTGTGCAACAATTAACATGCCAGAAGATGACAAGTGCTAAAGTGAGAATGACACTTGCGATATGCTAACAACAGTGAAAGAAACACATGCCAAAGTGAAGATAACATGAAAATGACACTAATTAGAGTGGAAGAAATAAAAAGTGACAATCGAAAACATAAAAATGACACTCGCAAAAACAAAGGTGCGTGAAAGCGAAAGTTTGCAAAACTTGCCGAAATAGAAGTACAAACGCAACTAGAAGTGAGAAATTGTCGATGTCAGTGTGTATTGACTATCGACATGGATTGAAAATCACATAGTCACAGTCTTGATGGACCGTGCTATGCTTTTTCAAGCTTGCGTAAAAGAATGGGATCATCGACTTGTTGCAGACTCAACATGTGTGAGAAAGTACCCGTGACACTTTCAAACCAAGAATGGAGATCAAGAGCATAAACCAACCAAGAAGTTGTTATAGACATTTTTGTGCCTCACAGCATGAAGCATGAAATGTCAATAATCTAAGGGATCCAAAGTCCCTAAACATGTTGTTCCTACCCCTAGAGGAACAAGGTCAGCAAACCACAGCACTGAAAATCAGTTCTCCACCTGAAAACACTCAAAAACAAGCTATTTCTGGATCATGTCAGCTGCTCCACTGAGCATCTGCGCTAAATGTCAACTGCTCCACTCTGTACCTGCACTGAATGTCAAAAGCAATGAAGGCTACCTGCGCTGGACGAGATTGGCCAAGTGGCACAGTCATTCTACAAGGTGTCAAATGCCCAGGAAGCTTCCAAAATGACACTTGGATCAGGGAATTCGCCTTGTGATGAGTAAGAGGATCTAGATCTCCAAGTGGAAGCAAGAAACTCCAAGTGGACTCAAGAACTGAACTATAACTGAAGTGGGAGAGGACACTAGTCAGCTTCATGCCAGCCTCAAGCTGACTCATCCTTTCTCCAAAACTCCTATATATAGAGCTCTCTCATGAGGTCTAGGGAGGCTGGAATTTTGTGCAAGTAAGGAAGTGCTGTTGGTTTGAGTATAGAACTATTGGGTGATTGATTTGAAGGAGGTGAAGAGGAGATTTCTTTCTGCTAGGAGGTGTTGTTGGATTGGGCCTATTATGGTTGTAACACTCTCAGAACTTTACTTCTTCCATTAATAAAGTATTTGAGGTTCTTCTATATGCATGTGTCTTTGTGGCGTATTGATGCTTGTATATTTGATTTATTCTAATCCTTGAATCAATTATGGATGTATGCTTCTTGTAGTTTCCCTTTCTTGTGCTTTTGCAGGATCTTTGTGTAGCTGGGCCAGTGAAAGAGCAAGGAGCTGGGAGCAAGCGGCAAAGAGGGAAGACTGGATCAACCATTAGCGGAAGACAACGGTTAGTGGATCCCTTTCTCCTCTCTCTTACATCTCATAAAGAAGTAATCTTGAATAGCTTTGTATTCAGTTGTTGCTGAGGTACTATCACCCTTAGAGTGGGATAGGGTCATTCCGTATTGGATACTTTTCCCAACAACAGAAGTGACTACGGAATGATCGATCACAAGATCCAAAGTAGGCTCCAAAATTTGCTTGCAGGAAAAATTTTGGAGCATGTTTGTCGCGGTGACAACACTTGGCGACACACTGGTAGAACTCCAACTTCTCTACTTCAGTCAATTATTTTGTGCAATGTCTATTTGTTTAGGAAGTATTGATTCATCATTTATATTAACATGTCATCCCCACTTACCCCATGCATAAACATAGTCCCTTTCATTCCTTTACTTGGTTAAACAAAAACATAAGGTCAACGATGACATAATGTTTAAAATTAGGATATGGTAATTGAGGTCATGATCTTTAGATTTTCAGAGTATATTTTTTCATCTCTGGTGTTGCTCCACTACTAGCAGGCCAAGACAGTACCCCAGTGGATTCAGTTCAAGAACACAAACGTTAATCGCTTCCAGTGAACCTGGACAGTAACCAAGGGGATTTTATTGCTTCACCTCTCTGTGTAGGAAGCCTTTCTCTTATTTCACCTTTATTTATTTATTTATATAGGACTGTGCATAAACACTTATTTATTTCATGGGTGGAAGAGGGATCCCAACTTATTTACAGAATGAGAGGTTTTCCATTTAAAGAAACATATATAAGACCTCTAATATTGGTTTTCTCATTTATATTTTCCCCTTGTCCTTCTCTACTTGATTGGATCAGCCTGAAAACACCGAAACATAAAACCCCGAGAGTAGGCATGAGGTTTCCATAATATACATGGAGATCATAGTTATACAAAAGGATTTCTTAATGCAAGGATCATATTTTCCATCGGAACATCATCAACCAAAAGATGTAACTAAGACAAGGAAGAAGGACAGAGAGTTAGCCAAATGTTGCAGTGTCACAAAGTCCTTTTCTATTTTTCCACATTCCCTTTTGAGCCAATAGAGCATCTTCATGAAAGGTCTCACAAAATGAAAGGAAAGGAAACACACAACAAGGAAACAAAACCAGAAGACAACACAAAGAGTGGCTAAATCAAAACATGATGTGAAATAAAAACTACAAAACAAAAGATAAACCACAAGAAACAAATGTAGGATGAATGTGTGGGTAAACTAACATGCAACTAGACATACTCCTAACCTAACTAGTTAGAAGGTCGGGTCAAGTATAATGGAATTTCCAATGTAGCCACCATAATTGTTCCTAACCTGCAATCACAATGATGAAATTGATTAAAAAAAATAGAAAACAATGTGCAATGGAAAAGATAGTGCATTATATAACTTGAACAAAAAACTGAAGGACTTTCCTTTCAACTGAAAGATAGGCCATAGCCATCACTTCTAACTAGTTTATATTCTTACCTTTTCAATGAGAATCATCATTCAATAAACCTCAGAATCTTTCCATGAGTGTGTCTCCATCTACATCGAAATCCTTAGCAAGCGCGAGGAAATATTGAAACTTGTTATTTGGGACGGAGCTTTCCAGGTAATATTGTTCCAAACATTCAGTGATTGGATCGTAAAATTCAAGATAATCCTCTTGAAAACAAAAAAATATTTAGAAAGATGATTTTTCAATCAGAGGCACGAGGTTACAATGAGAATCTCGTGATTATAAATAGATCTGATCATATTCAACAAACATGTCAATACAATGAGGACCTAACATAACCATCAACAATGTCGAAGTGCCTCAACTACTCGGCAAGTATTTGAATGGTGGGATGTTGAACCATGAAGATCAAAGGGTGTAAAACAACTATCATTGAATATACTGGTGGGAAAACAATAAAACACATAATAGTTAATATCATGATCATATGGACCATTTTTGGCATGATATTCTTGGTTAGAGAATAAAAATATAAATTAGTTTGAACATCTTCACAAATGCTCTGAATAATAGAATCATAGTATTCACATGATGAAGGTAAAAACCTTTTTCTTTTTAGCTCGTAACACACTGCACTAAGATCATAATCATCGAAAGAAGTGAAAAGGAATGCCCATACAACAAACACATGAGACTAGTCAGAATACAGTGAATGAAGAAAAATTTGATTCGCACAATAACTCACGCATTCATATGAACTCAAGAAGATATTAGGTGCGATAAAGAACAAGATTCATGATATGATGTTCACAAGAAAAAAAGGAGTTGCTCATCATGAAATAAATTTTATAGATATGATTCCTTTAACCAAAGATGATCTTTGAGGTGATCAACTTCACATTTCCATGACTTCATGAGAGATACACATTCCAAATTTGAATTGGATGCATGAGATTTACATGAAGATGAATGAACTAAAGAAGATTCTTGAATCCAATCAGAACTAAAATATTGAATGTTTAAAAAATTACATCTGAAATACCAAACATATTTCAAAAACAAATTGTCATCAAGTGAAACCATGTAAACAGAAGGATTGTGCAAGAAAAACCAATTCTGACTTAGTTCAGGGGGCTTACTAGAATCGTGAGATCCTGACATAAGCATCAATGAAAGTTGAAGTGCCTCGCCTCCCTGGAAACTCCTGAAACTTTTAAGGATTGTAAAATCACATTTTGAAGATTGAAAGAGATCAAGCATGGTGTGAGGATAGCTACCACCATTGGTTTCAATAAGACCACTTCTCACAAAATGGCATCCATCTTTGTCACTGATTTGATTGGATTTCTCAACTTCAACAACCATATTACTCAAGTTGAAAGATTCTTCTGATCACAAATCTGAAGATGTATGAATCAAAGAAATTTCATGAACAAGATGATTGAAGAGATTTCCTCATGCAAGAGATGAGATGATGAGGGATGGAAATAGTACTCAATTATTTGAATATTTTCATTTTCATCATGGATAATATCACCGCATTGTGTCAATTAAGAGTTTACCCATTGGATGAAGAACTTGAAGAGCATGGAGTATCCTCTTCGCTCATGTAATCTACTAAAACAAGAGACAAGAATCTACTTCTACTCTTTACAGTGGAAGCACATAAGGATCGAAGAAAACAATAATCAATAAGAGGAAGAACATCAATGGCACATAACACAATAAATATCTGGGGAAAGCCACAACTCAAAACCCCACTATTTGTATTGCATTAATAAAAAATCTAAGATGATAATACAATGCTTGTTCTCACAAGAACAATCCCAACACTCAGTAAAATATATCTCCAGCTCACAAGAAAACTCTTGGCCAACACTTAGCCAATTCTCTAGCTCTCCAAGCCCCTATTTTCTTGTGGAATTCGTATGGATGATTAGCCCATCTTAAACGAAAACCAGTGCATCCAAAACTGCAAAATCCCTTCTAGGTTCAGTTCCTGATTTCATGGACCATCTGTACAACTTAGAAAATTATGCAACTGATAGTACACTGTCCCTACACTCTAGTCTCAACTGAGTCTTTCTCATAATCAACATGCATGAGTTTCTGATGAGGGAATCTTCAGTTAACTGGAGTACCACTAGTTAATGCATTAGTGCACCAATTGACTATTAACATACTATTAGTTCCTCAAATAGTACGAAACTAATTTAACTAAACTTAACTCAATAAACTGATTTATCTAATTACAAATCAAAAATAACTCATCCTGGACCCCTATAATATAGGGAGAACATATACAAGACTTTAGAAGGACTTCCAAATCGAAATTCCTAAGTTATCTAAGTCAACTCACTCTATTTAACTATTAGAAGTTTCTACGAGAATAGAATTTGATTTTAATTCAGAGTTTAATTCAAGGACAAATTAAACTAGAATTTCTGGATTCTATATTTATCATTTTGTATTGCTATTTTCAACACTTTCTCTCAACAATAAAAGAATTCAACTCGATCCTGATCCTGAACCTTTGGAATGTTATGCATGCAACACTTGTCTCTAGTGTTATTTCTCCAACAACTCGAGAAACACAATACATCCAACCTAAATCAGAATGATGCCTCTGTTATCAAAGTGTTTTGATGTTATTGCCTCTTTCATCTGAAAACTTTGCACTTCTATTGACTCTGCATTTCTACATTGTTGTCAACCCTTCTCTATGCTCTTCAATATCTGACTACTCTAGCCTATGTCACTCTAATCTCTGAATGCATTAATACCACTAATTCCTCCTGCTACTATGTACTTTGGGCTCTCGTAGCAACGTACGATCCATGAGATAAAACCTCTCAATGGACCTTACCCAATTTTAACCGTCTCGAGACTAGCACTTCACATCACCCCACCTCACACCTAGAGGTATGGATGCATGTGCTCCCTCTTCCCACTTCACCCAAAATTTCCCCCCTACTAGAGGTCTCTATATGAGTGGATGTCTCCACTTCGTCTCCTTTCATCTTCTCTAGTTGTGGTTGCTCCACAACTTTTTGAAGCTGCTTCTGAGGCTTCTTCTAGGGCTGCATGTTGAGAGGTGATTTACTATCCCTCTCAACCACCAAGTCTCTAACCTTTGCCTTGCTCCTCAATGCTTTGCATGCATCTTGAACCTCAAGAGAATACATGTTCTTAACCCATGCACCGATTTGTTTCACCTATCCCATGGTGATGTGTCTAAGGAAAACCTTTCCCTTACCAAAAACCACATCATAGCAATGGTCTTCCAATACCGCGACTGAAACCAGATTATTATTTAGTCCTAGAACATAAATCACACATGTGATCCTTAGAGGGGATCCAGATTCCATCTAAAAGGTAATCATACCTATCCCAGTAGCTCTATACCTCTCGTCATCTCCAAACTCTATGCTCTTCTTGAGGTCTTTCTCCTCAAAATCACTAAACAGATCTCTGTTCCTCGTCATATGGAATGAGGCATTGCTACCAAGATACCATATGCATCCCATGAAAGTATTGGCCATGCATGCAATGAGAGTGAAATCAAGTTCGAATTTTGAAGCTAGACCTTCACCTATTGCCGCTATTGTCATCTCCTTCTTTCGTGCTTTCTTCTGTGACCGGTTCTTGGCATAATGCCCATGCTTGTGATAGTGAAAACACTTGACTTTCACGAAGTCCATCCTCTTTCTGCCCTCCTCACCTTGGGACATCTTTCCCTTGCCCTTCTTTGCCTTACATGCTAAGGAAAAATCCTCTTCCACTTCCTTAGAAGAGGTCCCATCTCTGGCGTTCCTCCTAATCTCCTCCTACATCAAATCTGACCACAGTTGTTCCTAATCTGGCAACTTCTCCTGACCATTAACAGAAACCTGATAACTATGCCAACTCTTTGGGATTCCTAGAAGAGAAATATTTTCCATATCATCCTCGACAACTGTGATTCCAACACTTTCAATTTCATCACGACATTGAGTGAACTTTGTGAAGTAATTTGGAATTGAGTCACCTGCCTCCGTCTTGATTTTCGAAGCTTATCTTTCAGTGCCAACTTCCTTTGGTCACTATTATTCTGGAAAAGTCCTTCAATCCTTTCCACATAGCATGTGGAGTTTCCTTCCCATGGAGACTCAAGACAATGTGGTGTTGAACTCCCTTAAGGGTTATCTGCCTCGCTCTTGCCACACACTTCTTCAATTCGGCCAGATTCTGAGCATCTGATGTTGGTGGCTTATGAATGTCCTGATCAATGAATTCCTTCAAGCCATTGTCTTCCAACACGGCCTCCATCCTATCCTTCTAGGCTATATAATTCGAGCTACCATCCAAGGCATACTCGATACGCAAATCATAGAACACCATCTGTCGATCCTGAAGTATGTATTGCAAATTCGAATTTCACCTATAACCCTTAACTCAAAAACTTTGAAATATCCTCTAGAGTATTTTTCTTAGCTCTAATACCATGTAGATAATCCTATAGATTCACAAGCTCATGTAATCTACTAAAACAAGAGACAAGAATCTACTTCTACTCTTTACAGTGGAAGCACATAAAGATCAAGAAAAACAATAATCGAGAAGAGGAAGAACATCAATGGCACATAACACAATAAATATACGGGGAAAGCCACAACTCAAAACCACACTATCTGTATTGCATTAATCAGAAATCCAAGATGATAATACAATGCTTGTTCTCACAAGAACAATCCCAACACTCAGTAAAATCAATCTCCATCTCACAAGCAAAATCTTGGCAAACACTTAGCCAATTCTCTAGATCTCCAAGCCCTTATTTCCTTGCACAATTCCTATGGTTGATTAGCCCATATTAAAGGGGAACTAGTGCATCCAAAAATGTGAAATCCCTTCTAGGTTCCATTCCTGATCACATGCACCATCTATACAACTCAAAAAATTATAAAACTAATAGTACATTGTCCCTACACACTAGTCTCAACTGGGTCTTTCTCATAATCGACATGCATGATTTTCTGATGAGGGAATATTTAGTTAACTAGAGTAGCACTAGTTAATGCATTAGTGCACCAACTAACTGTTAACTCACTATTAGTTCTTCAAACAATTTGGAACTAAATTAACTTAACTTAACTCAATAAACTAAGTTATCTAATTACAACTCACAATTAACTCATCCTGGACCCCTATAATATAGGGAGAACATATACATGAATTCAGAAATACTTCCAACTCAAAATTCCTAAGTTAACTAAGCCAACTCACTCTAGTTAACTATTACATGTTGCTATGAGATCATAATTCAATTTTAATTCAAGGACAAGTTAAATTGGAATTTCTAGATTCAATTTTTATAATTTCTTGTTGCTATTTTCAATAGTTTCAATAAAAGCATCTTCTTTGACTGAATTAGATTCTAAATCTAAATTAAAATATTCATAAGAAACTGAAAGATAAACTGGTGCAATTGGGCATTCATCATCGCTTACATCAACCAAATCATCATCATCATAATGACTGTTTCCCAAGGCTATAGATTGATTAAAAGAATTGATTGCATTTGATTCACTATCGAGATTAGCATATTGGATATCAGCCAAGAATGAGGAAACAACATCTTCAGACAGAGGATTTTTAGAAAGAAAAGAAAGATTGAAATAATATTTACCTTCTCCCTCCTTAACCTATGTAATGTATTATGTGACTACCTTGAACCTGATCGCAATTTGGACCAAGAGCTTGAAAATCAAGAGTGTGAAAAAATAGTTGGTGGAGCATATTCATCAAGCAAATCATACTGCAAAGAGTCCTAGCATGTAGATGATATAGGATAAAATAAATATAGATCAAATTCGAGACTAAAGTTATGAACAATGACATCATCTTATGGAATGGAGGAGTAAGTGTTCATCATGGAATTCATGAGCCATTCTAGGCTTTCCTACATTGAATCTGAATCACGAAAATTGGAAGGAAGATGAGAAGATGGATTAGGAATTTGATGTGTATATTTCTGAACTTTATTATCATCATGAGGAGGAACCCTCATCGGAACTGGGAAAAGAGGAGGACAAATAACAAAAGAAGCAGTAGGTTCCTCCTCTGAAATTTGAGGTGTCTCATGATTTAAAAGAGTTGCGGAAGTGAAAACATCAGGGGGAGTAGATTCACCGTGAAAGGAAATATGAACCAAACATTGTAATTTTATCTTCAAGAAAGCACAATCTGTATCTTCTTCAGGAAATTCACAACAAAGGTGAAGGAATCGATCAAATAAATCCTCAACTGTTTCATTTGCCTTCATTCTTAATTGATTAATTATTTTAAGAACATCTTGATAATCGTATGTATTGAAGGCTTTATAAAGCTCCTAGAGGAAGTGATGAGAAGAATGGATGGAAGTAGGTGGTAAGGTATGGAACCATTGATTAACACAACCTTCAAGGGTGAGGAAGAAAAACACACAAGAAAAATCTTCATCATCGATTTCATAAGATTCATAAAATTTAAGAAAATCATAAATGTGCTTGGTTATGGATGTTCCATCCTCACCATCAAACTTTAACTGAGACAAGTTATAAAGCGGCTCACCAGGGATTGAAAATTGACAAATGGATAAATTAGAGAAACACCCTAGGAGTAAGATTTGAGGAAGATCCATTTTAGATAAGAGGTTCAAAACAGACTCAACAAGCACAACTTGTAATATGCCCCTCCTTGTAGCACCATTTTGTTGACAGTGTTGGAAATCTGTCAACCAAGGGGGTCTCCTCCATGTAAAGTCCCAATTAGACCTCGCATTGTTTGTGATAGGAGCCCCATCTGGGATATCGTCCCAGCTGCCAAATATTCTTATAGGTTTTCCTTGGCTACAAACTTCAGCACACAAGAGTTATGCATTGGTAATATTCAATCAATAATTGAATATGCTTGGTGACTGTTCAGTTGTATGTGCGTCAAGATTCTTATATTACGGACGTAAAGGAAAGTGAGCCTCTATGAGGGTGGTAATAGTACCACCCTATTAGAGACACACACACATAAATATATGTCTAACATCCAGTGAAATAGCCTACAAAGATGCGACGATCATTGCAACCATTATATACAAGAAAGATTTTTCTAACATCCAGTGGAATATTCCACATGGATGAAATAGTTATAGTAACCATTACAACACATTCTCGATTAGATAAACACTAAAATAATCAAAATAGTTAAACTACTTTAGTACAAGTGAAATCAAACATGAATCATAAATATTCACAGAACAATCTTACAAATATTCATTAAACATGCATGAAAATGTGTTGGCCACTAGGCTTCAAGGATTAAGTGAAAGTCACAAGAGACATGTATCCAATGAATACCACTAGCCCCAATAGATGAGTGTTGGATCCACTCCTTGCTCCCCAGAAGAACTAGCTTGTCTCTCTAATGCATTGCCAAAGGAGCCAAGGTGAAAATTCCTTTCCTTGTAGAATGAGGGTGTGTATATAAACAATGGGGTGATACTTCACCTCCCTTGTGACTCTTTTACTACCCACATGATTGTTTGACTTGCTATGACTTTTCAACTTTACATTACTCTTCATCTTCTATACATGTATTTTTGACTTCCACTTTACAATACATATTCGAATAAGAAATTACATAATCTACAGGAATGATGTGGCATATGATGACTCATGACATGACATAGCATGACATTTCTGATAAGGACTTCTTGATGACATGGAAATGTCGATCTATTCTTGTCGCTCCTTTGTCTTCAACAAATTATGTGCAATGCTTCATTTTTATGAGAGATATGCTTTGTTTTTCATATCCACCCTCGAAAGAGTTGTGAAACGGATGGAGTCTTCATGCAGTCCTAATCTTTGATCTTCTGTTGTAATCTAGTGTTCCTTTGTCTTCTCACCTAATGATCATTTTATCTCTTCAGCTCCATATGTGTCTTTTAGCATGTCCCCCTTCTCCATAGCCTTTATCATAAAATTTCCATACAATGATAGATTTCTTGCATCTACAATCCACTCATGACAAGATGAAATTAGTCTTATAAACCCCTAGTCTAAGATGTTGCATGATGATCCACTAAATGAGCTAGAACTGAGTGGCCAGATGAGGGAGAGGCTCAATGACTGCGCAATTATGCAGCTCGAGAAATTAAGGTTTAGGCTTGAGCCTTGATACTGCGTAATGCATAGCTCAATCTTTGATTGAGAAAAAATATTGCATAGTTGGGGAGCTCAAGGAGCCAAGATGAGGGGTTGAACACTTATTTTTCCCATTGTGCAGTTCTGGAAGACAAATGAGCCCAAGTTATTGTGCAATTCCATAGTTCAAGATCTCAGGGCTTAAGCCTAAGCCTTGAGATTGTGCAATGTATAGTTCAGGCTGGATTGCATAGTTTTAAGGCTCAGTGAGTCAAGTAGTAGGGTTTTGCACTGTTTCTGTCAATTGTGTAGTTTTGGGAGGAAGCACAGACCTAGTGATTGTGCAATTGCATAGTTTAAGAGCTAAGGGTTTGGGCTTGAGATCAGGACTGCACAGTGAGCAATTAGGGCTAGGATAGAGGGTTGAATTGCGCAATTTTGGAGGCCAAGGCTTGGGCTTGAGCATTGAAACTGCAAAATGCGCAATCCTGGAAGGAATTAATTGTGCATTACCAAGCCTCAAGAGGAAAAGGGCTTGGAAAGCATAATGAGTAGTTCAAGAAGGTTGGATGACGATAAGTTGCTAGGAATTTTCTGAAATTTGGCTAAGTGTAGGATTAGTGAAACTAATGTCAATAGTGATAGAACTTTACTGTGATCAAACACTTAGAGTTCCTGAATACAGAACATAGTTCATCCAGACACTAAGAACCTACTTCCCTTAGTGCGACAACCTTTACGACAACTTATGACAAGTGCGACGCTAAGGATACACTTTGCGACAATCATGATGACACTTTTGCAACAGTGCTTAAAAATTTGGAAATGAGTGCGACGAAGGCTTACATGGTAAGATCAAATCAATTACACAAGGAGAACCTCTTGAAACCACCAAAACAAGATTATGTACATTGTGTGACACTTAACATGTGAGAAGATGACAAGTGTTAAAGTGTGAATGACACTTGCGATATGCGAACGATAATGAAAGCAACAAATGCCACGAAGATAACATGAAAACGATACTAATTAGAGTGGAAGCAAGAAAAAGAGACAACCAAAAACATAGAAATGACATTCGGGAAAACAAAGGTACGTGGAAGCAGTAGCTTGCAAAACTCACCAGAATAGAAGTGCAAATGCAACTAGAAGTGAGAAATTGTCGATGTAAGTGTGCGCTGATTGTTGACATGGATTGGACATCTCACATGCACAGTCTTGATGGAGCATGCTATGCTTGTTCAAGCTTGCGTAAAAGAATGTGCTCATGGACTTACTACGGACTGAGCATGTGTGAGAAAGTACCCTCGACATTTCCAATCCAAGAAGGGAGATCAAGAGCATCAAATAACCAATATGTGACTATAGAATGATCGATCACAAGATCCGCAGTAGGCTCCAAAATTCGCATGCAAGAAAAATTTTGGAGAATGTTTCTCTTAGTGACAATAATACTCATCACACTGGTGACATTCCGGGTGGTCCTTGAGTGGTTTTGAAATAATCAAGGTGGGTTCCTATTGATGCCTCTAAAACCGTTGCATCAACATAGGGGAAAACCACCCGGTCCAGACCTTAGTGCAGCTCCTTTTCTGTTTGGTGTGGTGGCTCTAACTGGATATAATGGGACCAGCTTCCCAGTGATGTATGAGTTGATGGGTGATTGTTTTGTAATGTGTAACGAAGGTGATAAGAATTTTATCCTACAATCCAAAATTATACAAATATAACTAATCTAACCCGGGTATCCTGTTAACAACACGATTTCTTATTATTTCTATTAGACAAATATTCATAAAGATGGCTTATTCGTAAAATAGAAAAATGCATTCATATAATGATTACTTTTTTTAAGGAGTTAAACAAAGTAATTATAAAAACATTATCGCATTCGTCACAATATATATCACTGACATATATATCCAAATGATAACAATTCTAAAACATTCAGAAATGATATACTAAAGAATTGTTTGAAAAACACACATATATCAATAATAGAAAGTTTTAAGAAATGTTCATTCACATAGAGAAATAGGAAAAAAACAGAGATAATAGTACCATATGCATTTGAGTTCTCCCGATGTAAACAACACTCAAGTTCTACTTTCCTATTTGAGAAAACCTTCAGAAGATGCAAAAGTCCGAGTCTTGCAAAAGCTTCTTTCAGAAAAATGTAGAACTTCGGTTCACTTTTGATTAAAAAATATTAGAAGTACAGAAGTGCAACTCCCAAGTCAAGTTTTAATACAAATTGAGGACCCTTTCTAAATACATGAAAGGGTCTTAAATAATAAAAATAAAAACTAACTATCAATAAAAATCGCTATGTGTTGTTCTAACTGTAGACATGAAAATCTGGGATTCATTATAAAAATAGTAGTGCAATAGCAGTTGAACTAATTCACTGAATCAACTTCTTTTCTTGTGATTGTAGCTGACAGATTGTGAGCATTGGCTGGATTTCTGGAGGTTGACTCATCCTGGAGTGTAGCTGGGCTGTGTAGGTGGCATCAGAGAGTTTGGGGATCATGCAGTTGACCACGTCAGAAAGGCATTTCATGGCCATCTGTTGGCTATGTGGCTTGACTAGAAAAAACCAGAATGTTTCCCATGTCAAGTTTTGGACTTCTCCAATCTGTTTTTCTCTGTTCACCAGCTCCTGTTTCCAATGATGTTCCAATGCCTTTGCTTTTGGGAGTTTACCTGGAGAGCAATTGGAGATCAAATTAGACATATGTAAATTGTTATTTACTAATTCGATCAAACCGTTTGTTGCAGCTCTGCATCTAGAAGTTTCTCTTTCGGCTTTCATTAACTAGGACTCCCATTCCGGAAATAGGATTTCCTTTTGCAATTCTTGTATTTTTGGAAAGTTGGTAGTCATTCCTTCAATGGAATCTTGCCAAGACAGAAAATTTGCTATCCTTTCATCTGTTTTTTCCAATTCCCGTCTGGCATCCACTGCCTTCTCAATTAGTGATGCAGAGATATCACACAATGGGTTGACCAATGATATGTTGTCGCAAAGAATGTTCAACTATCGGGACAAGACTTTAGTTATCTCCAAGGCTTATTTTCTGAATTCACTTACCTGTGGATAACCCCTGTACCTTTCTATCTTTTCTTGCATTTGTGCAATTTGATCTTCCTTTGACTTCTTTTCTTGCTCACTTATCATCTGAAGCCTGCTTAATTCTTGAGACAAATCCTATTGCTTATGGAGATTCTGCTCATCAATCCTCTATTTCTCCAGTTTCAACTGCTCTCTTAGTCACTGATTTTGTTGTTTCTACTCTACTAGCTACTGTTCAAGCTGACTAAGCCTTTGTTGCCATTCTGCCGATTGCACCTCAAGTTGAGTGATCCTCTGATCCTTTTCCCTGATCAGCTAATTGACCTCTAAGGCTTTGTCCATTGTCGCTGCCGTGTAAGCTCTTGCGTACTGAGATAACTTTGTTAAATCCTTAGAGGGATTGACTTCTACTTTCCCTACCACATTCATCATTTCTGCTTGAGGAGTTAGAAGAGGACTTTGATCAATTTTCCTCTTTTTCCTTTGTCTTTTAACCAAAACCCTATGCTTCGGACTGTAGAATACATCTAGGGGTGGTATTTCTTCTGTTCTTAGTACAATCTCCTCTATAGGATTTTCAGGAATGATTTCTATATCCTACTGTAATCTGGGTAGGCTGCTTGTCCCTTCAAATGGAACACTAATAACTTCAGGCTTTTGTGCTACAGGCAATTTTCGTGTAGTGAGCTCTTGCGATTTATTTTGGTTTTTGATAATTAGGTCAAATGGCTCCCATTCCTTGATTAAAGTAGGATCTATATTGATATTTTTATCAAGGTTCTCACTAGTTCCTTCCTTTATCTACTCCCTTTCTGGGGTATTTTCCTTTACAAGAGTCTTTTCCATAATTTTTTCTTCACAGTGGCCTTCTAGTTGTACCATAGAGGTAGTATTTAACAAGTCCAGAGGTAGTGTTTGCAATCTCTGTGTCTTGAAATTCAAAAATTCCTCTAATCCCTCTGCTCCCAATTTGATTTTTGCCATTTGTTTCACTTGAGAAAATAACTTGGCTGAAGCAAACAAATCATCATAATTATCCTTCTCATGTTCAAACTTGGCAATTTTGACATGGGAAGTGAAATTGTAGGCAATAGATTTTGGATCATACTGCCTCTTTGGGATGACTGCTAACTTTAACATTTTAATTTTCTCAGCTTCCTTCTCTGCATGTTTGAATTCATGCAGTGTGAAAGTACCACATCGGGGGGGGAATGAAGGCCACATCTGTTTTTTGGACTCCTTTAGGTTCCTTGACATCTCTTCTACTGTTATCTGATATGCTATTTCTCTGGCAAATAACTTATTAGGGATGTAGAAGGGAAGGACATGTGGGTCAGTAGTGCTGCCAAAAAGTCTGATGTAAGTGAACTTCTCTTCACCAAACCAACTACCAATTGATGTTAAGTTGACAATGGCTTCATTGGACAACCTAGGAGCGAGTCTATTGAATATAGCATAATGAACAGGCGGGATGAAACCATGACAGATTCTATAAAGATGATTTTTATAATGGGCTTTCCACAATTCCTTATGATAGATATGAATGGGGTTCGGGTCCTGTGGAGTCCATTTACAACTTAAAATGGGGTAATCATAATTGAAACATACTGTGTCCAAAATATAGGCACTCATATAAAACAGGGGTATTACCCGGGTAGTCACAAACCTGTTTTTTTGATAATCAAGTATTTGGTTGGCCATTTTATCAAACAAAATGGTCGCACAATCCATGATATAAGAGTTAACTATAGCCTCCATTAAAGGTACCATCTCTATAGAAAACCTAGCCGAATATTAGACTCGAAATAGTCTACATATCATAGCACCAGCATAATAGTAAGGAGATGCTACTGAGTCTACAGAGTACATACCCAATAATTCATGCTTGTGTTTTTTTTGGTAATGCCTCCACTGTCTGATAGGGTCTAACTCCATGGCATTTTCCTTGGCGAAGGATTCCAAAAATGATTTGTTGTACTGCTTCTGTGGTTCAGGCAAATGGTACATCCTTTTGATATCTTTCGCTCTAAATGACCCAAACATCCTTCCATCAGCCGTAATGAACATTCTATCTATTATGTTGATACTTTCAATTACCCACCTGACTAAGTCATTGTAGGGTAATACTCTAGCATGGGCTACTATTCTGTGAAGATAAGAGCTGGCCAAATCCTTAAGAGTACTCTCTGACTTGTCAGTGGAATCTGTTGTTCCCTGTTCTTCTTTGATCTCTTCCAGATCCTCGGCTTCCACTAAATTTTATATACTTTCCCATGAATCCTCGCCCAGACTGAGGCAGGTAGTATCAGCTATCAAGACCTTTTTTGCTGATTTCTCCTTAGCTATGACGAGGGCCTTTGGTTTCATTGATTTCTTTGTCATTTTCTTTGGATTCATCAATTCAGACTTGCACTGCAAAAAGAAATAGAAGACCATAAAAGAGAAAAAAATTTGTTCAAAACCAATGCAAAATATAAAAGATTAATGGCAATTTAAGTGTGATAAGCAATACGAACTCAAATATTACCATGGATGAAATCCTCGAAGGATTCAAGCATAACTAATCTATTAATGCTTTCCGTAAATGCCAATCGTGATACTTAAATGCCATAATGATATGTCACATCGCTCATATTAGTAACAGTTCTTTAAAGTGAATCTCTTGATTTTCCCAATCAGCAATTAGTGAAAATCGCATATCACAGATCGGGGGCACAAACGTTATGTTTTAGCTATTTACTTATATAGCTTTGATTGTGATAAATAGTGAGTTGTCATAGGGAAGCGGGATAGTCTTTAGGAAATCAATGAATTGTTTGTTTTTCATTTATAATTGATTTAAGCTTTATACTAGCAAACATTGGTTTAACAATCATATTTCACCTTTTATCAAAAATCACACTTTTCCAATAATGAAATCACATCGGCAGATTCCAAATGGGCATTTGTTATGTGTTTCATGTTTTCAGCGATGGCCGATTGCGATTGGATTATCGCATCGGGAGGTTTACATGGACCCTTGGAATGTTTCCTTGATAACTTGTGATTTGCGCTTTCCGATAGCATTATCGCATCGATGATTGCCAGTGGAAGCCTTAAGTCTATCTTTTAAACAAAGGGTGCAACACATTCCTTTATATTTGTTTTACGAGAAGGTCTTGTTTAATATTTAAATTGGATCAGACCTTTTCATAAAGATTTTCATGTGTTGTATGGATTTTGCAAAGTTTGCGATTGTTATTGAATTATTGATTTTATCTAATTCCTAAAAAGGGGACCCATTTCTTGTTAAAGTTTTGGATGAAAATTTTGAAATGGGGAGGGTTGTTGTATAGCACAACAATTGGTGATTCACTGGGAGAAACAATTATCTCTGAGAAAGTAGTGCAATATCTATAACTTTCTTAATTTGGAAACCATTGAGGATAAAGAAAACAATCTAAGAATAGTTAAATAAAAATTAACTCTGAATATAATGACATTTTTTTGTAATTCCTTTTCCAATCTTAAAAATAAAAACATTATGGGCTTATTCAAGCTTTGATTGGTTGGTATAAATAAAGCAGGGGGATTCTCCAACTTAGCTTTTAGGTTTACTCTGCCGTCACAGGTAGTACCTCTGTTGTCAGTAGACATTTATAGTCTCAATAGGGTTACCTTTTAACCATTTAATCATTCATTGTCCCATCCATTTAAGAATATAACTTTTGAAAGATAAATTCAAAAAGATATGTATACACATATTTTTTCTTTTTCGTGTCTTCTATTCTTTAAATTTCTTTAAAATATAAAAATCCATTGTCCTGGTTTGGTGGCCAGCTATTGACAATGCCATTCACTGGTTGTAATTGATCTGAACAAGCTAGCTCGTGATGAGACCGCTTGTCTTATCATTATAAGCCATTACCTTATTTTTTTATGCAGTATTGGTAATGTCAGTTTAATTAGTTCCCTATGATCATGGTAAGCAGGCTCATGATGGGACCTCTTATCTTTTATATCAGACATATTTTGGAATTACACTCTGAAAAATCATAAACTTAGTGGATGGGGTGAATAACGTTTCCCTTAAGAGTTTATGGATGACAATTTTAGAGTTGTAGATGCTATGTTTGGAAAAGTCTTTACTCTTTTACAAATAACCTCTCTCGTCTCTTTAAAACTTGGAATGATTTACAGTATTTTCAAGGTGAGTGAAGATTTTACAAATCTAAAAGAGGTTATCAGAGTTTTATGTTTTATCTAACTTTCTAAAACTGCAGTCTTTTCCTTAAAGGTTTCCATCTATCGAAAGTAAGTATTTACAATATTTCCTTAAAGAACTTTCCAATAGCAAAAGGTTAATGGAAAACTATTTACAACCTTATTTTCTACAAATAAAAATTTAAAATAAACAAAGTTGCATAATTTATAGGTAAGAAAGGGTTATCTCCTTAAGTAAAGAATTTTTTTAAGATAAGGCCATTGACAGGAGGAGAATCTCTCTTTCCTGATAGGTCTTGCAATATGAACGTTGATGAGCCTATCTTCCCAATGATTTGAAACGGTCCAAGCCGCATCTTTTGAAATTTAGTATGTTTGCCTTTGTCTTCGTGCACTTTGTCCCATTTCAAAACAAGATCATTGATTTGTAAAAATTTTGGGCCGGTAGAATTTGCATCAAAAGAAGATTTAATTACATGTTGATGTTTTTCATGTGTGATTTTGGCTTTTTCCCTTTCCTCTTCTAATTTAAGGATTTTATCATATCTTAATTGAATAGAAGACGAGGGATTTTCTTCAATAAATTGCACTAGGGCTAGAGATGGGAGTGTTAAGTTTGTTGGTATTACAACTTCTTTCCCATACACTAAGCTGAATGGAGAAGTGCCTATTGAGGTCTTTTGAGTTATGCAGTCTGCCCATAATGTGAATACCAAAGACTTGTGCCAATTCTTTTGATTCTGGGCAACATTTCTCTTAATAATCTTAATAAGATTTTTATTGGTTGATTCTGCCAAACCATTACCTTGAGGGTAGTAGTTTGTAGAATACTTTAATTTAAATCCTCTCTTAAGAGCAAATTCAAGTATGGTATTTCCAGAAAAATAAGATGCATTGTCAAAAATGAGGGCATTAGGTATGCCAAACCTGGTAATGATGAATTGATCAATGAATTCAATGATTGCATCAGAATTGGCTACCTTCAAAGGAATTGCTTCTACCCACTTTGTGAAGTAATTTGTGGCTGTAAGGATGTATCTGTGCTACTTGGAAGAATGTGGAATAATTTTTCCTGTAATATCCAGTCCCCATTGTTCAAATGGTTGTTCAATGTTGACTGGTTGTAAAGGAAATGTTGGTTTCCTTTGTCTTCCACTGGCAGTTTGGCATATTTTGCATTTCCTTACATATTCATGGGTGTCTTTAAATAAAGTAGGCCAATAATATCCAACATGTGTTATCTTGTGAGCTGTTGTATCACCTCCAAAATGTCCACTTGCTGGACCATCATGTAATTCCTGCAACACCTTTTGTGCTTCAGTTTTTTCAAGGCATATTAACAAAATCAAATCATAATTTCTTCTAAATAACATATCATCAATGATTTCGAAGTTTTTTGCTTTTAATCTTAAGGCACGTTTGTTTTTGTAAGAGAGACTAGGAGGAGCATATCCATTTTTTAAATAAAATATCAGATCTGCATATTGAGATTCAGATTTTATGATAGTTATATTGTTTACTTAAAGAGAATTATCTGAATCTTCACGTTTTGGAATGTTAGAAGCTCCTGCTAATAACCTGCAAAAACCTTGACCTCTTACAATTTTCGCTGGTTTAATATCTAAATCATATTCCTGTAATGTTGTAACCCAGTTGGCTCTCTTCTCTCCTACTTCCCTTTGGACTAGAAATTGTCTCACTCCTGAGAATGGGACTATTACTTTTGTATGAGTTCTTAGGAGGAATGGCCTAAAGTGTTTAATAGATTTAAACATAGCGAAATCTTTTTTTTTTACTTAGGAATAATTAAGTTCAGCTCCTTGTAAATTAGAACTGAAGAAGGATATGGGTGCTTCAACTTGCTGATCATTGATCTGCGTTAACACCGCTGCACAAGATGTTTCAGATGCTAAAGTATAAAAAATAAAATGATTAGAAAAATTTGGAGTATTCAATCTAGGAGAGTTAATGATTGTCTATTTGATTGAATCTTTTTCATTATGTCCCCATTTGAAAACTGAATCTTTCTTAATCATGGTCTGTAAAGGTAAAACAATATGCAAAAAACCAGGAGCAAATCTTTTTACAAAATTTATTTGACCTAAAAATGATTGCATTGATTTTTTGTTGTGTGGCAGAGGAATATCAGAAATCTCCTTGATCCTTTCTGGATCAATGTAAACGCCATCTTTAGATACGATAAACCCTAAGAGTTTACCTTCATTAAGAGTGAAGAATGATTTCTTGGGATTTAATGAAATCCCATACCTTTCACAACGTTCAAAGATTTGTTTCAAATCATGTAGATGATTCACTTTTTCCTTGGAGAAGACAATTATGTCATCTAGGTAGACAACAACTGACCTATTAATCAAACCTTTGAATGCTATATCCATTGCTCTTTGGAAAGTATCTCCAGCATTAATCAAACCGAAAGACATATTCTGGTAGGCATATGTTCCCCATTTGGTTTTGAATGTAGTCTTTAGTTTGTCATCTGGACGCACTAGTATTGGTTATATCTAGAAAAACCATCCAGAAAAGACATTAATTCAAAATCAACAACTGAATGAAGTGTTTGCTCCATTGTTGGTAATGGGAAATTATTTTTTTGGCATGCCTTATTGAGATTTCTGAAATCAATGCAAATCCTAATATCACCGTTCTTCTTCCTAACAGGTACTAAGTTAGAAACCCATTTAGAATGTCTAACTAGGAAAATTATCTTAGCTTTCAAGAGTTTATTCAACTCTGCTTTGATCTGACTCTCCAGATTTGGATGAATTTTCCTCAATTTTTGTTGCACAGGTTTCTCCTCAGAAATCATTGGAATTGTGTGTTGTATGATAGAAGTATCATACGTTTTTAGATCATCATAATTCCAAGAAAAAACATTTTTATATTTGTTCAACAATCTGATAAAAGCAAATCTTTCTTCTGAAGTGAGCCCTAGTCCCAGATTAATGTTTTGTGGTTTGGCCTCAGTGCCAAGATTTATTAATTCAAACCTCAAAGTAGAACTTTGAAGTTTTGAATTAGTGACTTGTTTAAACCTATCCTTGATATCATAAAGATCTTCAAGTTTGACCACAGATTTAGGTATGGAATTCTTATTGTCTTTGTTTTATTTGAAGATGATGATCATTCTCATCAATAATCTGGTCATCATAAGATTTCTTAGAAGTTAAGAAATTTAAAATGTCTTCATCATGATTAAATACCTGCCAATTGGTGACATTGTCTAGAACAGATGGTCTAAAAATTAATTCAACTGAAAACCTATCAGGACTGTAATCCTCAGATGGAAGGAGCTTAGAAGCAACATTAGCTAATAAATCAGCTGCTGCATTTTGAGATCTAGGAATAGGAGAAATATTAAATGCTAGAAAATGAGATATGAGGTCTTGAACCAAGGACTGATAATGCTTGAGATGTCCTGAAAGGCAATGGATAGTATTCCTTACTTGTTTGATGACAATCTCAGAATCACCAAATACTTTTAGATATTGAATATTCAAGCCTATCGCTTTATAAAGCCCTTGAATCAATGCCTCATATTCAGCAATTCTAGTCTGCATGATAACATAGTTTTTTCCCCTTCAGGACTAACTGAAATACATCCTGCTCCTGCACTGTCATTGGATTTTGATCCATCAAAATATAAATACCAAAATACAGGCTTTATCTATAGGTTTATTTACAATTTCTTCAGCAATACTAACATACCTTGATGTATTTGTATGAGAAAAATTTTATATCTGTGATGTGAAACTATTAACAGAAAAAGGTGATGATTGAGCATTAAAATTACCAAAGAATGATTCAGTTGAGTAATTTCCAAGAATATTATTATTGACAGCTATGGGTTGATTTTCCTACTCAAACTCCATTACAGTATGGGTCATGTGCTTCTCTCGATTGATTTTAATTTGATTTGGTTTCCCTTTATAGGGAAGCCACATATGAGACCAATCAGTAGAAATGTAACCATGGAGTTTCTCAGACCAATCCCTGCTTAAAATTAACCCATAAAACTCAGGGATGTCAACAATCAATATATCGATTCTTTAGACTACTCTCGGATTAGTTGATAACCTAATGGTGACTGAATTAATCTCTCCTAAGACTTTAACCTTAGTTCGATCTAATTGAACAATGTGTACTACAGATTTTTGGGGCTCGATATTTAATTTTGAGCAAACTGAGGCTGGCATTATGTTTGATGAAGCCCCTGAATCTATTAAGAAGTTGTGCAGATTTCTATTGTAGATCTCATAGGTCAAGAGAAAATATGGAGTATGAGAATTAGATCTATCTCCAATCAAAACAACATCAATAGCATCTACTTTATCTGATGGTGGCTTACCTGTTCCTTTAGCTGCCTTGGATAATACAACATTTGGAAGAGGGGAATAAGGTACTGCATTTAATTCTTTGAGCAATAATTTATGTTGATGTTTGAGCTTGTTACGGTCAAATAAAGAAATATTCACTCTAGTCTTCTTCATGTCTTCAATAATGTTGTAATCCATAGAGTCAGAGACTACCAATGTCTTGGATGATGAAGGTGGATTGGAAGATGATGGCTGATTTTGAGTTGGCAACACTGGAGATTTCTTCATGGGAGCCTTATCTTTGGTAGTAGGGCTTGCATTTTTCTTCTTTTGATTTGATTGAATAGGCTCTGCAGCGATTTTACTTCTAGTATTTACTAGGAAAGCTTCCTAATTGTTTTCAGTATCAGAATTAGGCAAAATGAAGTCCCACATACTGTGACATTCAACTATCTTATATTCTTCTGTTTCCTCGAATGAAAAGACTATGTCTTCATCCTCATCATTATTTGGATCTGATTCTGCATTAGATATGCCATTAGGTGGTTTCGATTCAGCTCTTTCGAAATTCCTAAATGGTTTTTTAGTGGAGGTTTCAGCTACCTATTTCTTTATCTCTACCATTTCATTAGACATAGTCTTCAAAACTTTTTGCAAACCCTCCATATCGTAGGGATGTTTAGCTGCTTTCTTTTTCGAATCATCTTTAAAAGTAAGTTTTTTGGACTTTCTTTCATCAAGAGCAGTTTTCTTTTTTAAATCAATAATATGTTTCTCAACGGCGATTGCTTCTTTCATATTCTCTGCTAAAGTTGGCTTTGCAACTCTATCAATGAAGATGGCTATATTTGAAGGTAAAGTAGAAATATACCATTCGATTCGGACCTCTTCACTAGGCTTAGACATAGCAATAATTTTATTTAAGAGTTTATTAAATCGCGAGTTGAAATCTTTAATGGGTTCTTTTGATTCAGTTTTAAGATTGGAGAGATCATTTATTAATGTTGTCGTGGACCTATCATCTCCGAACTTAGTCAAAAGCTTCCCTTGGAAAGCAATCCAACTATTAATGGATCCTGGTGGTAATGAAAAATATAATGATCCAACTGCTCCTTGTAATGTGTATGGGAAAAGCCTCACAACAACATCTTCTTCTGTCACTCCATTTATTGAGAAGATAAAGTTGTTTATGTGTTATTCTACTAGTATGCTAATATCCGGATTAAACTTTGGCAACCACCTTTCAAGGTGCGCCGGTAATTGACTCAAGGGTGCAGGCATTGCGATTGCCCTTCGATTTGTCCATGGCCTCAGTTATGGTTGATTATGTGCCATTCCCACACTAACAGCAGAGGAAGGTGAGGATGTAGTTGCAAGTGATTGGGTAGGGGATGTAAAAGTACCTGTACCCTGTTGAACTATGATATGAAGTTGGGGAGTGGATGGTTGACTTTGCAATGGATTGGATGAAATGGATGATGATGATGAAAGAGTCTCACTGTCAGACTCTAAAGGTGTCTTCCTAGCTCTTTTCCGACTAGGCAGAGGAAATTCTGTTGGTTCAATACCAAGCTTTTCTCTCTGTAATATTGTACGAGGTTGAGAAGGAATGTATTGCGAAGTCACACTGCCTTTGGATAACTCATACTTTTCTTGAGATATTGAAAACCCTTGGAGTTTATGAATTAAAGATTGAACTTCAGGGGGTTCAACAGAAGACTTGTCTAATATGTTCAAGTTTTCAGCAGTGGGTGCTATCTTTTCAACTTCTCGCTTGGAAATTGGAGATTTAGAATGCAAGGGAGAAGTTGGAGGAGATGGTGAGGGAGATTTACTCTCAGAATGGGCTATGGATTTGGATTTTCTTGCCGTTCATAGTTCATGCCCTCCTTCTAGTGGCAAAAATGTTGATGTCTCTAAAATCGTTGCATCAACATCGGGGAAAACCACCCGGTCTAGACCTTAGTGCAGCTCCTTTTCAGTTTGTTGTGGTGGCTCCGACTAGATATAATGGGTCTAGTTTCCCAGTGATGTATGAGTTGATGGGTGATTGTTTTGTAATGTGTAATGAAGGTGATAAGTTTTTTATCCTACAATTCAAAAATATACAAATATAACTAATCTAACCTAGGTATCCTATTAACAACACGATTTTTTATTATTTCTATTAAACAAATAATCATAAAGATGGCTTATTTGTAAAATAGAAAGATGCATTCATATAATGATTACTTTGTTTAAGAAGTTAAACAAAGTAATTATAAAAACATTATCGCACTCATCACAATATATATCACTGAAATATATATCCAAATGATAACAATTCTAAAACCTTTAGAAATGATATGCTAAAGAATTATTTGAAAAACATACATATATCAATAATAGCAAGTTTTAAGAAATGTTCATTCACATAGAGAAATAGTACAAAAATAAAGATAATAGTACCATATGTATTTGAATTCTCCCGATGTAAACAACACTTAGATTCTGCTTTCCTATTTGAGAAAACCTTCAGAAGAATGCAAAAGTGCAAGTCTTGAAAAAGCTTCTTTCACAAAAATGTAGAACTTCGGTCCACTTTTGATAAAAAAATATTAGAAGTACAGAAGTGCAACTCCCAAGTCAAGTTTTAATAAAAATTGAGGACCCTTTCTAAATACATGAAAGGATCTTAAATAATAAAAATAAAAACTAACCATCAATAAAAATCACTATGTGTTGTTCTAACTGTAGATGTGAAAATCTATGATTCATTATAAAAATAGTAGTGCAATAGTGGTTGAACTAATTCACTCAATCGACTTCTTTTCTTGTGATTGTAGCTGACATATTGCAAGAATTGGCTGGATTTCTGGAGGTTGACTCATCCTGGAGCATAGCTAGGCTGTGTAGGTGGCATTGGAAAGTTCGGGGATCATGCAGTTGACCGTGTCAGAAAGGCATTTCATGGCCATTTGTTGGCTATGTGGCTTGACTAGAAAAATCTAGAATGTTTGCCATGTCAAGTTTTGGACTTCTCCAATCTATTTTTCTCTATTCGCCAGCTCCTTCCAATGATGTTCCAATGCCTTCACTTCTGGGAGTTTACCTGGAGAGCAATCGAGGATCAAATTAGACATATGTAAATTTTTATTTACTAATTCGATCAAACTGTTTGTTGCAGCTCTGAATCTAGAAGTTGCTCTTTCGGCTTTCATTAACTGGGACTCCCATCCCAAAAACATGATTTCCTTGTGCGATTCTTGTATTTTTGGAAAGTTGGCAGCCATTCCTTCTATGGAATCTTGCCAATACAGAAAATTTGTTATTCTTTCATCTGGTTTTTCCAATTCCAGTCTGCCGTCCGCTGCCTTTTCAATTAGTGATGCAGAGATATCACACAATGGGTTGGCCAATGATATGTTGTGGCAAGGAATGTTCAACTGTTGGGACAAGACTTTGGTTATCTCCAAGGCTTCTTTTATGAATTCACTTACCTATGGTTAACCCCTGTACCTTTCTATCTTTTCTTGCATTTGTGCAATTTGATCTTCCTTTGCCTTCTTTTCTTGCTCACTTATCATCTGAATTGTGCTTAATTCTTGAGACAACTCTTGTTGTTAATGGAGATTATACTCATCAATCCGTTATTTTTCTAGTTTCAACTGCTCTCTTAGTCGCTCATTTTGTTGTTTCAGCTCTACTAGCTGTTGTTCAAGCTAGATAAGCCTTTGTTGTCCTTCTGTTGATTGCACCTCAAGTTGAGTGATCCTCAAATCCTTTTCCCTGATCAGCTAACTGACCTTTGAGGCTTTATCCATTGTTGTTGTTGTTTAAGCTCCTGCATACTGAGATAACTTTGTTAAATCCTCAGAGGGATTGACTTCTACTTTCCATACCACATCCATCATTTCTGCCTGAGGAGTTTTCCTCTGTCTTTTAACCATAGCCCTGTGCTTCGGATCGTAGAATACATCTAGGGGTGGTATTTATTATGTTCTTAGTACAATCGCCTCTGTAGGATTTTGGGGAATGATTTCTATATCCTGATGTAATATGGGTAGGCCACTTGTCATTTCAATCGGAACACTAATAACTTCAGGCTTTCGTGCTGCAGGCAATTTTGGTGTAGTGAGCTCTTGGGATTTATTCTTTTTTTTATGATTAGGTCAAACTGCTCCCATTCCTTGATTAAAGTAGGATCTATATTGATATTCGTATCAAGGGTCTCACTAGTTCCTTCCTTTATCTACTCCCCTTCTGGGGTCTTTTCCTTTTCAGGAGTCTTTTCCATAATTTTCTTCTCACAATGGCCTTCTAGTTGTACCATAGAGGTAGTATTTAACAAGTCCATAGGTAGTTTTTGCAATCTCTGTGTCCTAAACTTCAAAAATTCCTCTAATACCTCTGCTCCCAATTTGATTTTTTCCAGTTGTTTCACTTGAGAAAATAACTCGGTTGAAGCAAACAAATCATCATAATTATCCTTCTCATGTTCAAACTTGGCAATTTTGACATGAGAAGTGAAATTGCAGACAACATATTTTGGATCATACTGCCTCTTTGGGATGACTGCTAACTTTAACATTTTAATTTTATCAGCTTCCTTCTCTGCATGTTTGAAGCCATGTAGCATGAAAGTACCACATCAGAGGGGAATGAAGGCCACATCTGTTTTTTGGACTCCTTTAGGTTCCTTGACATCCATTCTACTGTTATCTAATATGCTATTTATATGGCAAATAACTTATCAGGGATGTATAAGGGAAGGACATGTGGGTGAGTAGTGCTACCCAAAATTCTGATGTAGGTGAACTCCTCTTCACCAAACCAACTACCAATTGATGTTAAGTTGACACTAGCTTCATTGGAAAACCTAGGAGCAGGTCTATTGAATATATCATAATGAACGGGCAGGATGAAACCATGACAGATTCTATAAAGATGATTTTTATAATGGGCTTTCCACAATTCCTTATGATAGATATGAATGGGGTTCGGGTCCTGTGGAGTCCATTTCCAACCTAAAATGGGATAATTAAAATTGAAACAGATAGTGTCCAAAATATAGGCACTCATATAAAATGGGGGTATTACCCGGGTAGTCACAAACCTGTTTTTCCTATAATCAAGTATTTGGTTGGCCATTTTATCAGAAAAATGGTCACCCAATCCATGATATAAGAGTTAACTACAACCTCCATTAAAGTTACCATCTCTATAGAAAATGTAGCCGAATCTTGGACTCCAAAGAGTCTGCATATCATAGCACCAACATAACAGTAAGGAGATGCTAATGAGTCTAGAAAGTACATACCCGATGATTCATGCTTGTGTTTGTTTGGGTAATGCCTCCACTGTCTGATAGGGTCTAACTCCGTGGTATTTCCTTGGTGAAGGATTCCAAAAATGCTTTGTTGTACTGCTTCTGTGGTTCAGGAAAATGGTACATCCTTTTGATATCTTCCGCTCTAAATGACGCAAACATCCTTCCATCAGTCGTAAAGAACATTCTATTTGTTATGCTGATAATTTCAATTACCCACCTGACTAAGTCATTGTAGGGTAATACTTTGGCATGGGCTACTATTCTGTGAAGACAAGAGCTGGCCAAATCCTTAAGAGTACTCTCTGACTTGTCAGTGGAATCTGTTGTTCCTTGTTCTTCTTCGATCTCTTCCAGATCGTTGGCTTCCAGTAAATTGTATATACTTTCCCATGAAGCCTTGCCTAGACGGAGGCATGTAGTATCAGCTATCAATACCTTTTTTGGTGATTCCTCCTTGGCTATGACAGGGGCCTTTGGTTTCTTTGATTTCTTCATTATTTTCGTTGGATTCATCAATTCATACTTGCTTTCCAAAAAGAAACAAAAGACCGTAACGGAGAAAAAATATGTTTAAAGCCAACACAAAATATAAAACATTAATGGTAATTTAAGCGTGATAAGCAATGATAAGCAATACAAACTCAAATATTACCACAGATGAAACCCTCGAAGGATTCAACCCTAACTACTCTATTAATGTTTTCCGTAACTACCAATCATGATACTTAAATGCCATAATGATATGTCGCATCGCTCATATTAGTAATAGTTCTTTAAAGTGAATCTCGTGACTTTCTCGATCAGTGGTTAGCGAAAATCACATATCGCAAATCGGGGGCACAAACATTATGTTTTAGTTGTTTACTTATATAGCTCTGATTACAATATATAGTGAGTTGTCATAGGGAAGTGAGATAGTCTTTAGGAAATCAATGAATCGTTTGTTTTTCATTTATAATTGATTTAAGTTTTAGACCTGCAAACATTGGTTTAACAATCATATTTCACCTTTTATTGAAAAGCACACTTTTCCAATAATGAAATCGCATCGGCAGATTCCAAATGGGCATTCATTATGTGTTTCATGTTTTTAGTGATGGCTGATTGCGATCGAATTATCACATCAAGAGGTTTACATGGACCCTTGGAATGTTTCCTTGATAACTTGTGATTTGCACTTTCCCATAGCGTTATCACATCGACGATTGCTAATGGAAGCCTTAAGTATATATTTTAAACAAAAGGCGTGACACATTCCTTTATATTTGTTTTACAAGAAGGTCTTGTTTAATATTTAAATTAGATCAGACCTTTTCATAAAGAGTTTCATGTGTTGTATGGATTTTGCAAAGTTTGCGATTGTTATTGAATTATTCATTTTATCTAATTCCTAAAAAGGGGACCCATTTCTTGTTAAAGTTTTGGATGAAAATTTTGAAATGGGGAGGGTTGTTGTATAGCACAACAGTTCCCAAACCTAATCTTTGGATATCATGTAAATTTCATTAAAATTGGTGGTTTTGTATTTTGGATCCCCCCACTTTTAATTGTTGACTAGGTTTGTGGAGGTACAGGGGGGAGGAAAAATGAATTATAACGACCGATCTAGAAGTCGTGTAAACTCGATTTGGAGAAATGATTTTACATTGGCTTGGTGGAACTTATTTTGGACATTTGACTTTATGGTTGAGCATGATATGATGAGGGATTTACTTGACAAACCCATCCAAAATTAAGACAGTTCCCACTGCTCCATCTATATCACAATATTTGAGAATATTAGGCATGCATGTTATAAAAAACTCTACATTAAACTCAATTTGGGAATACCACCAAAGAATTTTGACATAGAATGATGAATATTGTCATTATCCCATCTAGTTGAAGTCCTTCGCTCTATTGATATTATCTTGCAACTTCCACCCTTAACCTTTATATGGACTTCACCATTAACCTTTATATGGACTTCACCATCTAAGGCCTATTCTCCAAATGTTATTAGATAAATAGAATTTTACATGAAGGAATACAAATAAGAAAAGTTGTAATGTGAAGGTCTATGTATTATGCAACATTTTTCAGAATCTATAACATTTAAATGAGAAAAACTAGACTCTACATTGAGGAGTTTTAGAGGTTCCTTCCAATCCCCCTTTGAATAATGGAAGTGGTTAACATCTCAATCTTGTTCTAATAGAGAAACAACAAGAATAAACTCGTGATTTTTAATTTCCTATGCCAATGTATTTTTAGTGCTATCCATGGAAACTATATAATGGACTACTAAAATAATAAATGATTGAGAATTTTAAAAATGCTCAATGCTTATCCTACTTTTGTTTCCTTTATTAGTTGAAGATAACAAAGATCCATGTAATGAAAACCATGTGATCCAGAGGACAAGGCCTTCAGATGGAATATATAATCCCATCCTGTTAAAATTGGGGGTCAGAAACTCCTATTTGTTCACCAGTGGGGCTCACTAGGTCCAATGGACCATTCACTATTATCTATATTAGATCCATGTGGCCTTGCAATGACACAACAAAGTGACCCCATCTTAGCTTTGTCACAATGAACGAAAAATTGATCTTCTACTTAGACGTGAATATCAATCTTGTATCTAATTATTGCCCTCTATACTTGAATAATAACAAGGTCCCATATGTGAATAATAACAAAGTCCCATTCCCTAATCATTTCATGTTACAATCCTTTGCATTCCAACTAAGTGTGCCCATTTTGACTCCTTACTTCTAAATAGAACTAAAATTATGTGATGAAATTCCTACTTTGTTTCCATGGCATCTAATTAGGAATCATGTGCATTTTATTCATCAATTATGGACATAGTGTCATTATCTCTTTATAATGAAATTTATTTTATTTTTTTGTTTGTCAAGTTGTCTGAGTTCTCCAGAGATTGCATTAGGCTTGACCAGTGGCTTGAGAAACCACAACCAAGGGGAATCTAAGGCATCAAAATCACCCATGATCGCACTCGTCTTAGGCCACACTAGCCCTTAACATGGCTATACTTTTTGCCACAGAGTTTCGAACTGGTGACCTTCACATCATAGAGTGACTTAACAATACACCCCATCATCATCTATTCTATGCCCCATGGGAATAATGAATTTTATCATTAAGTTTTATTGTTGTAGAAAAATATATTGTAAAAAAACTTAAATGGATATCCTAGATTGCATAAATCCCTTAGCTATAGATAATAAAATTAGTTTGTACATTGTGTCAATGCTTGTAATTAATAGTTCCTTCAACATAAATGTATTTGTAGACTAATAATAATTCACAAACAAAGGTAGGGATTCATTACGAGGATATTGTTAGTTGCTAACATAGAGAGAGATTACTATTTTTTTGTTATATATAATTAATTGTAGATTGATGTAAATAAAACAAAAGATTTCTTAAATTTTGAAAGGAAAAATATTATACTTTTGAATATTATACATCAAATTTCTATTTTTCAAAGAGAGATTAGATTAACCATTGGCAACAAGAAATGAGTGTGACTATAGTATTGGCCTAAATATGATAAAAAACAAGGGAATGTTGCATGGTATCTAGTCTCTACCAAGGTTCAAAAATTATGTTATAAATTTATTATCAAGGGAAAAACAAATAAATAAAAGATTGATTTGTCAACAATAGAGTGTGACCAATATTCTATAAACTTTTACTTAGAACTTGTAAACCTTTAACGATGCCTCTGAGCCTGGCTTCCCAATCGAGAAACACCTACTTTCATTCCTTTGAAAGACTATTATTGGATGCATAAAGTTTTATACTTGACTATTTGCACCCATGGCTAAGCCAAGGTAGAATCAGAGAAACAATGCACAATAGTAACCCACACACAAGGTGAGATGAACCATCTCACCACCACCATTATTGATCATGAAAATGCATACATGCATACATACATGAAAATAGGTTCTTTGGATTCCTATAAATTTGGATTATTACAAACTACTATTGCCAAGATTTTAACAAGCTTGATTTTGTGACTACCAACTTTCCAACATGTAATAGTTCATTTATACAATTATTTATATCATCCCCCTTAATGGATAAATGAATTCTCTATAATTCCTAACTTGTCTCTACATATTATGAATTTGTACCTTGCCAAAGACTCAATGAATGTATTTGTCACATTATCATTTGTATTACAGTACATTAAATCAAATTTTATTTGAGTGAATCGTTTCTCTTACAAAGTGATCCTAAGTTTCAATGTGCTTTGATCCTACATGGTAAATTGGACTCATTGCCAATTTTATTTAGCATTGATTATCAAATTTGATAGATACAGGCACTCGTTTCCTTTTCACATGTCTTCAAGAATACACCTTAGCCAAATTGCTTCACAGGTAGCATTGCACAATGATCTATAATCAAATTTAGTTTAGGAAAAGGAAACAATTAGTTACTTCTTGCTACAATAAAACACAATTGTAGATTTAATACTAAATGTATATCTAATGGTGGATTTCTATCATCTAGATCTCCTACCCAATCAGAATTTGAATAACCTGTCAACTCAACATTCAAATAATTAGTATATTCGATATTAAAATCTACAATCCTTTTCAAATATTGAATAACTCTCTTAGCTTCTTTATAGTGGTTGTGATGTGATTTAGACATGAATTAACTAAGCATGCTAACTAAATTGCAGTATTAGGTCTTCTTGTGGCTAAATGGTTTATACTTCCCACCAAACATTAATACAAAGTACCATTTACTTCTTTTGTACCATATTCAATGCAAAGATTATCTTTCTATTCTAATGGAGTGGATATTAGATTACATTCACTCATATTGAACCTTCTAGTCAATTCCTTTGTATACTTAGTTTGAGTGATCAAATGCTTACCATATTCCCTCTAATCCTCAATTCCTAAATAACAATGTATCTCACCAAGATCCTTCATTTCAAATTCCTACAACAATTTCTTTTTGATCTCATAAATCAATTTTATAGCACTTTATGTTATGATAAAATTATTAATATAAAATGAAATCAAAGCAACATTCCCATTTCTATCTTTCTTTATGTAAAGATTTGAATCACTCTTAATTTTGATGAAACAATGTTGAATGAAGAAAGTGTTAATTTTCTCACACCATGACTTGAGACCTTTTTTGAGACCATATAGTGTTTTCTTTGACCTGCATATAAGATGTTCTTATCCCTTTTCTACAAAACCTTATGGTTGAAGATGATACATTTATTCTTTTAACTCACAATCTAAAAATATTGACTTAACATTTAAATAACATATTTTTCAATTGTACGTAGGATTTAATGCAATCATTAATCTAATGGCATTCAATTTAGTTATAGGTACAAACATGTCCCATATGCATGATTTTTGTGAATATCCTTTTGCAACCAATCTTTCTTTAAACTTATCTATAATGTCATTGGCATTGAAATTTGATTTGAACAACCGTTTTGAACCTATATGAAATTTATTTTTCAAACAATTTAAGTTCCTAAGTTTCATTTTTCATTATAGAATCATATTTCTCTTTCATAGCATTCATACATTCCATATGATCCTTTTCTTGCTCAAAATTCCAAAGTTCTTCTATAATCATAACTTAATCATCAAAGCATAATATTTATATATAACAAGTGTCTAAATTTCAAACGAGTCTCTATGACATGACATATGAATAAAAACACTTGAATCTATGAAATTTGCATATTACAATCATTTATTTATATTGATAAAGCTGCATATGAAATAAGAAACTTGAGATTTTTGAGATTATTACTTAATGTTATTTCTCTATCAACAAAATTGCCTACATGTCTTACATGCCTTCCATCTTTAGATTCTTGAAACTTATTTTTCCTATGATCCTTAACATAATGCCCAAATTTACCACAATAGTAACATGAGTAATTCTTCTTCACACTTGTATATATCCTTGATGATGCCCCAACTTGATACAATTTTACATAAGAATTGCCTCCAACATTCTTGTTTACTTTACCATGTATAGCCTTTTGGCTTTGGCCATAAACTCTAAATTTGAACTCTAAAACCTAGATTTTTCCTCTATTCCTCTTAGTTGAATAGGATACTTGTCAAATCATAAAACCAAGGCGATTTCTCTCTTGTTGCAAGGCTGATGATAAACATATGAAAATCATCTAACATACAATTTAATGTCATATGTCAACTTTATATTAATCACTAAAAGAATTAAGCATAGATTTTCTTTTTTATTAAGAATCGACAATAATACATTTTATTATTATTAATATATTTTTTTACATGGTATGTGTCAATTTCAGGTTAAATATTATACCATTTTTAGAGTTCTATAAAAATTTGATACTTGAAAAACTCGGTGCTTCCATGTAGAAAAAACAAGTCGTCTCTCCCCTGCAGTTAAGAGATGGCGTCTGCTGTTTATATTGCAGAGTGCACGGAATTTTTCCATGGCGCCACGCTGCCCGCGCGTCAATTTGGCATCCATGACTCCAAGGTTCGAGTGTCTATAAAAGTATAATCCCTATCCAGAAAGCCAACGACCTTAATAGATTTGTTGCGTTGCAAAATTCGATCTGCACACTGTAGCATGGGTAGCTGCAGAGAAAACACGAGGGAATTTTTGTGCTATGTCAATAGTGGATTATGTTGTCCAAGCTCAACCATGTTTTAGAAAATATGTATGTAATTATTAATGAAGTTATTTATTAATATTTTAAAAATTTATTTGATCGAATTTTAATGGCTAGAATGATTATTATGATTAGAAATTTTATTATATAAAATTAGTTTATTCTTGTATTTTAGTAACTAAATTTTTTAATTCTAAAAGAAAATACGACAATTACGCTAATTATAAGCTAGGGAAAAATTGTTGTCAAGAATGTGTTTCATGTTCTTGTCAATTAATTTGGATTTATTGTTTTTTTTTAGTAATTAGGGATAGTTTGGAGACTCTTTGATATAATTACATAAATGCCTTATCTTCTAAACAACTTTAGTATAGACATAGTATAGTGTTCAAGTTCACAAAAGGCTCAAAGAACAATTTTTTCTAGGATTTGGTTATTTTAGAGCTATCAAGCACATACAAAATCAAATTTCTGACACTATATTTCATTTTTCCATCTCATGTATTAATTCCTTAATATTAAATAATAATAAAATTACATCTTAAGAAATTTGATAACACTGGGTGATTGATACATCCAGATTTATGATGGATTTATGCCAATTTATATTTTATATGTTCTCATGTACATATATAAATAACAATTTTTTTTTTTGTCATGGAAATATGTATATGAATAGGTTTTTCTTTTGGATACATGATAACAACATTATCATATTACTATTATGGTAAAATTAACAATATTCTAAATTTTTAATTCTAACTCAAAAACATAAATTTAAGAAAAAGCACACACATATAAAATCTTTGAGAAAATTTGTATTTTTAAAATTATAAATTTTTGTTATTATTATTAGTGATATATGATAAATTTAACAATTTTTTTGTTTATAATTTTAATTCAAAAACATAAATTTAAAATTAGTTTAAAATTATTTCTATTTTTTTTTTATTTTTATTTTTAACCAAAATGAGAATTTTGTATTCATATTGTAGCAAATACATCAAGTAGTACATAGCTATATCTTCAAAAAAAATTCTAAGTTTTCTTATCTAGCAAAACGACAAATTTTTCCAAATGGACTCCAAACTCGACAACAAAAAATGAGGGTTTTGTAGGTATATACCTTACAAAACTGACCCACCAAAACACAAAATTTACATGTCATACTATAATCCTTCATAATTGTGCAAGGTCAATCTATTTAGCTCTAAGGCATAGGAGAGGGCATGATTCGGCCATTAATTTCTAAATCTATAATATTAATTTACACCCTTTCATTAGTGCATAAGTCAGCATCTTTATTAAGATCACAAAGAAGATGGAAATATGCTATTGAAGAGAATTGTTTAAATCTCTAATCTTAATTTACACCCTTTCATTAGGGCATAAGTCAACATCTTTATTAGATCACAAAGAAGATGACAATATGTTATTGAAGAGAACTCTTCCTCTACTTTTCTAGTTCTTTTCATAGGAATTTTTAATTTTTTGTCCCTCGAAGAGGAGCCCTTCACTAAATATTGAACGAGGGAGTCTCCCAAAATAGTGAGAGATGTGTCCTTATTTTCTTTGCCTAGCTAAATCCCCTCGTAGAGGGCATAATCTTCAACTTAGTTTTTTTCATGTATCCTAAGCCCCATGAATACTTTGCAACTTTGACTTCCTCTGAATCATACAACACCCTCTCTTGCCACCCCTTTTTAATTTTAAAACATATATATATATATATATATATATATATATATATATATATATATATATATATATATATACTTTAGGCTCATGCTACATGACAACATGAGACTGGACTATAGAGCCTGTGTGCAAATATAAGTCTAAATTGACTTTATCTGCTTGAGCACAACGATAGATCTGTAACTTAATATGTGAATCAATTTTTCAAACATATAAGGTAAATCTAGTGAGACAAATGTATAGTTGCTGAAGTTAAATAAGCCAATGTATGGTTTCCAAAGTCAAATAATAATAATATAAATGGATGAATTAGAATAAAGTCATTGCATGTAGAGAAAAGTATATGGGTTTTGAGTAAAACCAATAGAAGGTATGGGTCGAAGGGTAGTGTCATCAACCCTTTGCCAACCAAAGCACCATTCTTAAGAATGATGTTGACCATCCACTTTTGGGATAAAGGTTTATGTAGCTTAAGAAGGCTACGAGTATCTTATTCTCATGGTAAGAAGGGTTCTTATATCGTAAGAGAGAGAAGAATACAAATAAGATTATATTCATGTGTCGAATTACAATTTTTAAACATGTTGGTTTAGGTGTTGAACACTTGATCTCTTTGATATATTTCTTCACTGGGTTGTTATTTATTGAATGTTAGATGGAGAAAGGAACTTATGAAAGATAAAAGAAAGCATTTATTATATATTAATGTTTGACGGAGAAAGGAAGTTATGAATTATAAAAGAAAGTATTTAAGTAAGTGAAGCAATTGGAATGTTTATTTGCAGTAAAATAATTTATATTATTTTTATTACATAAATTTTATGAAGGTTAAAATTAGCTTAAAGGCTTTCCAAGAGTTTTAGAAGGATAGAACCAAATTTATTAAGTGTAAATTTGATAGAACAAGAAGTGTGAACCAGTAATGTGTATGTATTATCGATTGTTTGAAGCGTACTAAAACTATCTTTTATTTGCATGGTTTTCGTTGAGTGTAATCCATTCCTTATCTTAGTATGAAGTGATAAAAGAGTAGTGCAAATCATTGATTGTATGATATTATTCTAAGAACAATCTTCACACCTTTTTAGTTTGTTTGACATAACATAGTGGATTCTAGGAGGAGATAAATCTAAGAGTGGGTTTCATGAAAGTCCATTCTACCATTATGACAAGGGGGCTTCACTGGGGGAGCATTACCATACCACGTGCATTCATTTCGTGGGATAGTTGCATGGTGCAAGTAATGCGAACAGGAGATGCAAAGAATTGTTGAATGAACTACAAGGCTAATGCAATTAGACTTTGAGATGATGTAATTCAATGGACCTTTTATATTGGCAACCTTTAGGATTAACATTCCATTGTAGAGGTCTTCATTAGTTATATCGCTCAAATTTCTATGCTCTAACGCACAGACAGTGAGCATGACTATCCATAAGAAAAAATGATCAAGCTTAGATCTCCTATGAATTTCGATGTTAAAGTCGTAAAGCATCTGACGATAAATTCTTAAAACCATGCTCCAGATCTTCAATTGATTACATGGCATTACAGGGCAAGACAACGCCGTAAAAATCCCGAACAAAAGGTCTGGAGAAAAATTAGTATCCTTGAAACCAATCAAATCCAGGAGCATGCACACTTCCTTGCACACTTGTTTCAAAGCATCACTTCCTCCTCTTATTGACAAAACACAGCCCTGTTTTCAGGTTGGCATTGGCAATAGAGGCAGAGAAGATTAAATTTCTTCCACAACACTTTCCAATAATGCTCTTTCAGCACCTCGATTACAGAGAGAGAAGCAGTAGCCTCTGTGTGTGAAACATAGCAAGAGCTAATAAATGCTCAAGGACTCCACTGTAACGTGGATGATAGCGATGATGGTGAATCTCACTATGATGAGACACATGTGGAAGATGATTGTAAAGTTATATGTGAATTGGTGAATCCAGCCACAACTGATGGATTTGGTGAAGTTGAAATTGTCAATGAAATTGACAATGAGCACATGCATGCTCGGATATCATACCATAGTGTAGATGAACATTATGTTGATGATATGTGTGGTTTCTTTTCTGAAACAGGGGTTGATTGTGGCAATATGGTAAGTGCAATGTTTGATAAAACATTGAAGGTTGAAGATGTCACTGTAGCAGCAAGATATGAAGCCGTTGGAACTGTTCATGAAGCAATATGTCATCTAGCAGTAGTTGATGATCAAGAACATGATGAAGTGATTGAAGAGTTTTTTATGAGAATGTTCACTAACATCATAGTAGTTGAAGACAACCTCCATGCAATTGAAAATAAGGCAGATGTAGAGCAAGAGGCTATCACTGAAGAGAGTCATATTAAAGTTGTTTTTAACATTGTTTTTTAATATGCAGGTGTTCAAAATAGCATGGGAGTAGAAGTTGAAAGAAAGGTTGTTAATAAATTTGATGCAGATTACAATAAAAAAACAACAGTACCTGATGATGAAAGTGAAAATAATGATATGGATGTTTCTGAATACAAAGATGAATGCATTGAAACCATTTTTCAACAATGGAGTCAAGAAGAGATAACATTTTTCTATCAAGAAATATGGAAAAAAGAAAGTCATGAATATGAAGAGCAAAGAAGACAGTTTGAAGATGCAATGTTGTGGCAACAATCCATAGTTGAATGAATATTTGAAGAGGAAGGTGTAGAAGACATGATCCAATTGTTTTTTAGAACAAGTTCAAAACAAGTCAAAGAAAAATTGCAGTAACAACAAGTGAATAAAGCCTACAGCAAGAAAGTTCAACAGAGAATGAAGCAATTTCGAGGATATAGAATCTGGAAGTAGAGAAAAAGAAAATGCAAAATTGTAAAATTCTTGAGTCATTGTAAGCCTAGCTGAGACATAGACCAGCAAGCATGTTTATGTGATAGTGAAGTCATGTTGAGTCATACGGTCGTAATTAAGGGGGAGTGTTAGAAATTGTAATTACTCTCGCATGTGGAGTTGGCTAAACATAGAGAGTCAGTTAACTGAGTGATTGAGTGTTTGAGCGTTGAGTCCAGTCAAGTTAAGTGATAAAGGACTTTTAGTGTGTGGTGAGTGATTGGGTATTTGAGTGTTGAATCCAGTCAAGCGATAGATGACTTTTAGTGTGTGGTTGCATGTGGATGCATGCCAAGATATGTTAGGCAAGTCGCTAGTTGGAAAAGGTTAAATACCATTCACCGAGTTCATTGTAATCATCATGTTTTGTGTAATCAATAGAATAGTAGTTTTTCGTGTCTTTTATGTGTGAATTCATACTTTGTCTCCTTTGCCTTTTCAACACCTGCAACCCTCACAACCTTTGTTTATCGACAACCTTCACTGGAGCTCAATAACTACGTGCAACCTTCAAAACTTATGTTTACCTTCACTATTATGTCTATGTAATAGTGTTTTCCTTCTTCCCCATTGTGTAATGTAATGTGTAGTATGTTCTAGGTTTAGTTTAACGGATAAGTTTATGTTGCTATAAGATTTAAGTTTCAAAATTTGTTTTTTTTTTTTAATTTTTACTTTAAAATTTAGAATTTAGGTTTTCAAATTAATTTTTTTAATTAATTTCTTTTAGTTTAATGTTCATAATATTAGAGGAAGTCCTAAACTCCGCTTAAAAGTCCCCTATTTTTGAGGGACAGTCTTAAAGTACACAATGGAATTCCTGGCCCACTGGTGAAATCATTAGTACGAAATAAATGTCATTAATTTCGGTTGCTAAACGCCATGAATGGACCGTCGCCCTTAGCAGGACAACTACGTAAATATATGATATTTGTTAGCATCAAACATGACGTTCTAATAATAATATAATTCTTCCCTCCACAACTGAGGACGCCAGCGATCACAAAAGATGCCCCACGCAAATGAATAATTGTACAAGTAATTGTCGCAGGAAGAGACGAAGCAGGCTACACCCAAGTGGTAGTGGAAATGGACCTTCGATTACGTAATTATAAGATATTTGTTGGCATGGAACGTGATTTCATGATAATAATATAATTCTTCCCTCCACAACTGAGGACGCCGACCAGCACAAAAGATGCCGCACGCAAATGCCAACGTGGGATGTGCTTGATCACCAATTAATTTTAAGTATTAGTGGTCAGCCCGGATAACGGTATCGGAGGAAGCGACAGAGCCAGGCCTCGAATTTCAAATTCTCTTTGCTCGTCAAATGAGAATTTCATGACGTTTTTGTATTCTACATGTCTTTCATTTTAAGTTTTATCTCAATAAATCAGGTTTTATGTTAATAAATTAAATCAGTAACATTGGATCTTCTTTCATTTAACCTTTTTATGTAATAATGAAGAAGTAATTCTATGTTTGTTCATAAAGCTTTGAGGTAGAATCATATAGTTTTCACATAGAACATCCGCAGTGTGAGCATGGCCATTCAAGCTTCCAATGTGAGTATAATACTAATTATATTACACTATATGATGTTGAAAATATTGTGGAATTATGGCAATTTACTAAAAGTAATAGCTAGCAGCATTTATTCATGCTTAACAGAACATTATTTAAACCAAATTACCAAAGTTGTGCTTATAATTGCAAACTTCCAGAGGTCGCATAGATATATCCATCTCTAACAAAAGCAAATGGCTGAAATGTCAACAGGGGATCCCCAATCTCGACAATCTTCAATCACGGAAACACTTGAACAGTTACAAATCTTTCTTGTAAACTTATTTTTGAGTTGACAATTTCAAACGTTGCCAAAACAATAATTTAGGTTTTTTTTAACAGATCAAGGCTAGAGTTCAATTCATAAACGACCTTTAGCATAAACAGAGCTTTCTCATGCGTGTACAAACCAGATTGAATCGAGTTTCCTCATAAATTCCAAAACAAGAAAGGGAAAATTCTAATTAAGAACCCTTTTCATTATTCTAAAAATGCTTAGAAAATTCTAATCACAAACCTTTTTCATTATTCTAAAAAGGCTTTTAAAATTCTAATCACACACATTTTTCATTCTTCTGTAATATTTTATGTAGTTTTACCATTAGCAACACATCTGCAACAATGTACAGAGGACAAAATGTTCAAACATTTGTCAACCCGGAAACATTATTTTTAACATATTCTCCTACGTATATTATATATGAAAGTTTTCAATATTTCCTCACTAACATACTCGAATTCTAGTTTTATTACAATTTCCGGATAAAAAAAAAAAGGATGTGTATGACTAAAATTAAAAAGAAATATTTGTTTTTCATTTTTTTTTAACTTAATTTAATAAAAATAAAAACAAACTGACACCAGTAAGTTTTCAATCTAGTTTTATTATAATTTCCAAATCCAAAAAAATAAGATGTCTGATTAAAAATAGAAAACAAATATTGGGTATTCATTTTTCTACCTTTATTAAATAAAAATAAAAATACAACACAATTTCAAGTAAATTTTGCTCAGGTATGTTAAGATTAGAATGTATGAATGATTTAAAATTCAAGTTAATTTTTTATTTATGATTTCTATATTTTTAATTTCCAAAAAAAAAATAATTTGAAGTTTGAGTTAAGAAATATGTATTATATTTTGGTATTTTTTCTTATAGGAATTTCTATATGTATTTGAAAAAAGAATTCAATAGCTAAATCATGATTTCCTAAAAAAAAAAAAAAAATCTTTTTTCAGTGAAGTTTGAATTAAGAAATCTGTATTATTTCTTGGTTTTTTATAGGAATTCCTGTATGCATTTGAAAAAAAAATTCCAAAAGTCAAACCATGATTTCTTAAAATTATCACCATGAAATTTGCTACCTGTTAATAGCATGTAATTTCAAAGTATACGGAAATTGCCAAATATGATGGTTCATAGTGATTTTTTAAATATATTTTTAAATACATAAATAGATTTAATGTCTAGTGATATTTGAAATAGAATTAAATTGGTTATATTTTAGTTAAATTGGTTAAAAATTCTTACCTATTGCAATTTGAAAATTCAAAATCTTTAATTTTGGATTCCAGAAAACTACCAAATAGCATGAAACATCTTATCCACTCCAATTTTGAAAATTTAAAATCCTCAACTTTAGTTTCTAGAAAACTACCAAATAGCATTAAACACTGTTATACAGATTTTAGATACTAAAAATTCTATGCTTCAGTTAATTACTTAAAATTTATTTGGATGAGTGTTGGATTACTTAAAATTTATTTCGATGAGTGTTGGACAGCTTACTAAGTTTGGACAGGCTCCTTAGTTATGAAATTCCTTACTTAACAAGGTTTCGAACCTTAAAATTTATTTGGATGAGTGTTGGATTACTTAAAATTTATTTGGATGAGTGTTGGATAGCTTACTAAGCTTGGACAGGCTCCTTAGTTATGAAGTTCCTTATTTAACAAGGTTTCGAACCTTAAAAATTTTGTAAAACAATTTTCAGAACATCATGCACAAAATTGGGGAGAAATGGACGAAAATGTTGATTTTGAAATTTTGATTCATAAATAAATCTAATACTTTAAAAACCTCTTATCTATTCCAATTTTGAAAATTCAAAATCTTCAACTTCCAATTCCAGAAAAAAATACCAATAGCATTAAACTTCTTATCCACTCGAATTTTAAAAATTCAAAATCCTCAACCTTTTAATTCTAGAAAACTACCAAATAACGTTAGAGATTTGTTGGCATTGGGCATGGGATTTGAAAACTACCAAATAACGTTAGAGATTTGTTGGCATTGGGCATGGGATTTGATTGATGAACAATAACTGAATGAGTAATTGTTGTAAGTCCCGATAACGGTGGTTGCTACAGAGCAGGTTCTGGAGTTTCTCTTTTGTCAGTAATTAGTTGAAGTGGTAGTGGTCAGCCACGTGGTACTACAGGTGGAGTTTTTCTTTCGTCTATATTTCAGCGTCCATTGCAGTTTCCAATTGAAACCCATTTTTATTCTCCTCACCAGAAGACATGGCATTTACTGTTTATGTTGCAAGATGCACACCATGCTCTGCGTTTTCGCCATTGTTCCACGACGCCAAGCTTCGTTCTTCGGCTCTGCGCTCTAATTTGGCCAGATCGCACATGGTTTCCATGACCCCATGGTTGCCTTTTTATTGGATCGAATTTTTCAATACAATAAGGTTTTTTTTGTTGATTTTTGCATTCTTTTCATTTGTTTCATGTGCTTCTGGATACCAAGGTATAGGTTTATTTCATAGGTTTCTTTGTACGAAGTTATAGGTTTAAATCCGCTAGAATATATGTATCATTGATCAGATCAATTCTTCGGCTGTATTGAAAACGCCGAATTTTCTCATTGGAGCGGGATTGCCAGACACTATAGATCGGTGACAGAGGTGACAGATCGATCTGACAGGTATTGTTTTTTGTTGTTGGGTAGATTCATTTTGTAGATCTGGTCAGAATGAGTAATACGATGGAATCTTACCTTAACGAATCTGGTAAACTTGATGGATCTAACTTCACGAATTGAAAGTTTAAGATCCAGACCTTGCTTGAGGGTGTGAATTCTTGGTCCATAGTTACAGGCGATGAGCGGAAGCCGAACACAGGGCCATAGGAGCATGATTGGGAAAAACGAGAGAACAAGGCCAAAGTCTTGTTTAAGATGTCTATGAAGGACAACGTTATTGCACACATCAGAGACTGTAAAACGTCCGCAGACATCTGGACGAAAATCAAAAATGTGTATCAGACCCAGAACACAAGCCGAGTCTTGGCACTTAAAAGCAAGCTATTTTCAATGAGGATGGATGAAAGGGAGACTGCTACTGCATTTGTTGCGCAAATTAAAGATGTGAAAGACGGATTGGGGGCCATCGGAGTGACGGTGTCTGATGAAGATCTTGTCGCAATCACAATGAACAGGATGCAAGATGAATTTCAAACGTTCATCATTGGATTCTCGGCAAGGGAGAAAGCACCCACATTTGATGATCTCACAGGGATCTTGCAGCAAGAGGAGGAGCGGCGGCAGAACTTGAACCCCCAGAGTGATGATCTTGCGCTGATGGCGAAACGACGATCATTCAAAGGAAAGCAGTCACAGCAGCAATCAAAGCAGAAAGGAGGAACATCACATAAGAATTCACATTCTCATAAAGGTATGCTTGCAAATCATTCTGAAAAGAAATGTTATTATTGTGGAAAGAAGGGTCATATACAGAGTGAATGTTATAAGAAGCAGGCTGATGATGCAAAGAGGAGGCAGGCAAATGCAAAGCACAGAGGATACTTTGTTGAAGAAGATAAAGACTTCAGTCATGAATTTCGACTATTCACAGTCGACTGTGCCCTTTCAGCATCTAATGAGGACGATATTTGGTATGTCGATTCCGGAGCATCCTCTCACATGACAGGTAAAAAGGAATTTTTTGATAGTCTTGAAGAAAGTATAAATGGATCAAAAATATATCTAGGAGATGATAGTGGATATGAGATTAAAGGTTATGGGGTGATTTTAGTTAAGTTACCAAATGGAAAAATTAGTCACCTTACAAATGTTTTATATGTACCTGGAATTAAGAAAAATCTGATATCTGTATCCATGATGGCTGATCAAGATATGCAAGTTGAGTTGTTCAAGACTCATTGTGTGATAAAGGATTGCAGGAATGAAATAGTTGCAACAGGCATGCGAGTTGGAAGCCTATACAGACTGGATGCAAAAAGTATACCAAAGAAAGCCATGGTTGCAGGAGGATCGACAACCGAACAACTCTGGCATCAAAGGTTCGATCACTTGAATCTGCAGGACCTCATGTTATTGCAGAAGAAAGGTATGGTTGAAGGACTCCCTATCTTTCATAATATTCAGTTAAATTGTGATGGTTGTGCCTTAGGAAAAATGCATAGAGAACAGTTTCCTCTGCATGATAGCAGGAAGGAAACAGATATTTTAGAACTAGTGCACACTGATGTATGCGGACCTATGCAGACAAGGTTGCTAGGAGGAGCATATTATTTTCTGTTATTTACTGATGACTGCACTAGATATTCATGGGTTCATTTTTTGAACAAGAAAAGTCAGACTTTCCAGTGCTTTATAGAATTTAAAACCTTGGTGGAAAAACAATTTGGTAAGAGTATAAAAATTCTCCGATGTGATCAAGGGGGAGAATACAAGCTAAGGGAATTCATGAAATTCTGCAAATCTCATGGGATTGTTCAGCAGTATACAGTGCCACACACACCACGGCAGAATGGAGTTGCAGAGCACAAAAACAGAACCTTGGTGGAGTGCGCAAGGAGCATGCTACAAGGTAAGGGTCTGTCTAATAGTTTTTGGGCAGAGGCTATCAACGCTGCTGTATATTTGAAGAATAGAAGTCCTACCAGGTATCTTGGCTTCAAAACCCCTTTTGAAGCTCTATATGGATTTAAAACAGCAATAAATCATCTAAGAGTATTTGGGTCAAAAGCATTTGCCCATATACCCAAATTTGATAGGAAGAAATTAGACCCTAAAGCAGTTATATGCATCTTTGTTGGTTATGGCACAAAATTTAAAGCATATAAATTATTCAATCCTGAGTCTCGTAAGACATTTGCAAGCAAGGATGTAGTGTTTCATGAACAGGTATAGGAAGGGAAAGATGACGTTGGTGATGATTGGCACATTCCATTGTTGTTGGAGGAAAGCAGCGAGGATGAAAGAGAGTAGGAGCAGAAAGAAGAGCAAAAAGAAGAACAACAAGAAGGTGATAATGCAAGCCCAGTTATAGCAGAATAAAACAAATTTGAGGTAAGTCCCCTACCAAGGAGATTAGGTAGGAAGACTTAATTACCGTTAAAATTGAGAAACTATGCTTTGATGTCAAAGGTTTTGAACATTGTAGAACCCTCTAATTACAAAGAAGCTAGTCAATTTAAGGAGTGGAGAGCTGCAATGAATGAAGAAATGGAATCAATTCTTAGAAATGATACTTGGGATTTAGTTGAGCTGCCTAAGAATAAAACACCCATAGGATGTAAATGGCTGTTTAAACCAAAAATGAATGCAGACAAAAGCATAGAGAAATTAAAAGCTAGGCTGGTTGCAAAAGGTTATTCACAACAGGAAGGTATAGATTTTGATGATACTTTTGCACATGTAGCAAAGTTAAATACAATCAGAATACTTATTGCTTTAGCTACTAAATGTAATTGGGAATTACACGAACTTGATGTTAAATCTGCATTTTTAAATGGTGATTTAAAAGAGGAAATTTACTTAGTACAGCCAGAGGGATTTGTAAAGCAGGGGCAGGAACATCTTGTTTGCAGATACCATGGAGATTCGCAAATCTCTCACCAAGAATGGCGAATATTTTACTCAATTATAAAATCTTGTGTTTATTGAATACACAAATGAAATCATTGCATTTCTTTAAAATATATTTTGAAATCAAAATTACCAAAATTACATATCGATAACCTAGTGGGTGTAGGATAAAATTCACCCGTGCCATTCACAGAAAGCATGAGAAAAAACCTAATACTATATATAAAACCAAGAAAAATTCAAATTCATCACTTCTAGGGACCTCGTAACCACCCTTCCAATACACAAGTATGTTCCTGTTTGCAATTAGAAAAATTACCCAAATTACAATTTGTTTACTCCAGCATATGTTGGAAATTTATAGAAGGATGACTAGTGCAATCAATCCATTCCTTTTAGCCCTGGATTTGTTTCAGTTTAAAACATAAGTATACAAATATACCTGTCCAATGTCTATGCTTTAACCATTCACCTTAAGATGTTTTTACAATATAATTTCCTAAGTCTATTTAATATCTTCATTATCATAAAAACCAACCTATATCCATCTTAACTCCACATCTACCACTCTTGGGGGGATGAAATCTATTTATCCCTCTGAGCACTTAGTAGACCCAGAATTAAGATGGATTTAAGATGATAGAATTTCCCCTTTAAATAGTTTATGCTCACATGAATACCATGGTATTACCATGGGTCAATACCATGGGTTATCATAAACCTGGAGCTTAAAAATCACTATTAGTAATTTATAAAAATTAATAAAATTAATAGTTGACCAAGCTAAAATTATTTTTTATTTTAACCAAGCTAAAATGTTTAACATACATTAAATTACAACATCCATTTTTACTCTTGATCGGATCAAATATTTTTCACTCTATTCTAGTTTGCATATCACGATATTTGATACCTCTCGGGGGTTAGTAGATCCAGAGTAAAGATGGATCTATGCTGGTTTAATTCCCCCATTTAAATAGGCTACATTTCAGGTGAATACCATGGGTCAATACCATGTGCCATTTTTATTTTTATTAATACTAATATTAAGGTTAATAATGTTTTTTTGCATGGTACTAATAACAATCTAGTCCATGGTATTTGTCCCATAGTATTTTGCCCATAGGTTTCACCTAAATATAACACATTTTTTGAGTGTTCATAAATATAAGGTGACTTATGGAGCAAATATAAAAAAATGTTTTATTTGTTTACCATACCTCTAGTTTATTTATATTTTTATTAATTTGCCATACCTTTTTTACAAATATGGTATTTGGCCCATAGGATTCACTTAAATAAAACCTCTTTCTTGAGCCTTCATAAATAGAACGAGGGTTATGGACTAAATATAAAAAGAGTTTTATTTATTTACCATGCGTCTAGTTTATTTATATTTTTATTTATTTACCATACCTTTTGAGTAAGTATAAAAAGACGTTTTATTTATTTACCATACCGCCACTTTACTTATATTTTTATTTGTTTACACCCTTGCATGTATATAAGGTGACTTATGGAGTAAATATAAAAAATGTTTTATTCATTTACCGTACCTCTCATTTATTTATATTTTTATTAATTTACCATACCACTTTTATAAATATGGTGTTTGGGCCTTTGGCCCATAGGATTCACTTAAATAAAACCTATTCTTGAAAATGGGCGAATGGATTCACTTAAATAAAACCTATTCTTGAAAATGGGCGAATGGAAGGTTGTAACTCCTAATTTCAAGGGCTAAATTTAACTTTTTTACCCTCTCCCTTAAAATAAGGTGGGCTATTTGAGGTGATTTGTAAAAATGTACTATGATACAAAATATTCGCCCACTAAAAATTTAAAACCCCTTCATTTCGCCAAAGGGCGAACATTCGCCCCTAAAATTTTCTATGTTCATTACTATCTGGGATTAGAAGTATGCAAAGATACTGGGCAAACTTTTCTTACCCAAGGGAAGTATGCTAGAAATCTATTGGAAAAGTTTGGTATGAACTAGTGTAGATCAACAGCGACACCTTTGCAGCAGAATCTAAAGTTGAGCAGTGACGATGGCACTAAATAGGTTGATGCTACAATGTATAGACAACTGGTTGGCAGCTTGATATATCTTATAACAACCAGACTTGACTTGGCATACTCTGTTAGTGTGTTGAGCCAATTCATGTCGAAACTGCTTGAAAGTCACTGGGTAGCAGCAAAAAGTGTGTTGAGGTATCTTTGTGGTACTGTTAATTATGGTATTTTATACACTGACGCATCCGATGTTACTCTAGCAGGTTTTTCAGATTCAGATTGGGCAGGTAACTTGGATGATCAAAGGTCCATCATAGGTTACGCATTCAACATAGGATCCGGGGTCATAGCATGGAGCAACAAGAAGCAGAATACTATAGCCTTGTCATCGTGTGAAGCTGAGTATCAAGCATTGTGTGCAGCGACGTGTGAAGCGATCTGGTTGAGAAGGCTTCTCAAAGATGCAGGAAAAGAACAGAAGAATCCCACTTCCATCAAAAGCGACAACCAGAGCACCATTAAATTGGCATACAATCCAGTGTTTCACAAAAACACCAAACATATAGACACTCAGTTCCATTTTGTTAGAGAGAAAATACAATGAAAAGAAATTGTTGTTGAATATTGTAAAACTTGTGACAATTTACCTGATATTTTTACAAAGCCACTTGCACGTGTGAAATTTGAATTGTTTAGAAGGATGTTAGGAGTCCAGGAGAACCCTTTCTCCATTAAGGGGGGGAGTTAAAAATAATTAATATTATTTTGTATTGATGGAGAAAATGGTTACATTGTTGTAAAATTCTCCCTAGTTTAAGATTAGTTCCTAAAGTTTAGGGGTTTGGGTGCAACTTCCTAATTCCTAGTATTGCATTTAATGATGTAATCTTTCATTGATGAAATAGAGTGTACGAGAGTGATCTCTCTGTTTGTGAGTGTAGTCTCCAGCTGCAGGCCACACCTGAGAGCTACATCTCTTTCTTTTCAATTATGTTCACATTTGATCTCTTTTCACTTACATTGCTAGCTATTATAAAGTGTTGGACACCTAATCCTCAATGGGTTAGTGTGGAAGCTCAACAGACAAAGTAGTCCAAGAGACCTTGGGATGTGAAACCCAACGGTCACAATAGTGTACTATAAATGTATATCATTTGTCAATAAAAAATTGTACTGCATGTTTTATCTTTCATATTTTCTCTTGCTGCCCATGTGTGTTTAACATGGTATCAGAGTAGGCGTATTCCTGCCCTGCATAATTATTTTGAGCCATTTTTTTTATGGCCCTTATGTGTAGATCATTTCAGGAATATTTTCTCAGCTAAATTTTAGCTGCAACTTATCATTTCTCCAACGCCATTTTTGGCCTCTCTCTGCCATTCTGAATCTGCTCAGTCATAATAATCTATGACTTAAATTCTCCATTCTGAAATCCTATCAGCCATATTTTAGCTGAGTTCTCTGCACCCACTAACCAATAGAGAATCCTGGAAACTCTGACTCATTATTCCCCTGCAACTCATTATTGTTCCACTGACCTCCACTACTGAATTTCGTTGAAGCTAAATTAAATTTGCCTATCTGCCAAAGGAACGATCTACGGACCTTCATATGCTTTCTTTCTAAACGCTGTCCTGACTAAGTCTGAGCACTGTCATAAACATTCATCATAAATCTTCACCTGAACGCTGTCCTGATTGAGCGTTGTCATAAACGTTCACTTGAACACTGCTAGCCTGCTCCATCACTAGCGTTGTGCGTTAAAATTGTTTTTGAAGGACTTCAATGAGGTCTTATCCCATTGCTAGTGGCATCCCATTCACCATTTCTTCATGGCACTGCATTACTTGATGAGACAGCTGCTCCATTAATCTGCATCATGCAGAAGGACTGTCTTAAATTCTGTGGTTCATTTGATTTCTCAACACCATATGCAAAGACCCTTGACCAAAGAAAACTAAGCTACGGATATGTCGTTCTGATGTTCACTCTCTTTGGTGGCATCACAAAGGCTGTTGGAGGTCCTACCAAGATCCGAACTCAGGTCGCTGGATTCAAAGTCCAGTGTGCAGAAGCGTGGTGTGTGAGCCCTGGTCTCACGAAACTACACCATAGAACCGTCTCACTGCATGGTCGGCGCTTCTTTTATGACTTCGTTCCTTCTGTCAACGCTTCTTTTGTGAGTTTGAGCAGCAAATCATTTGTGTTGAATATTTTGACATGCCATCACTGTTTTGGTACAATGTTATTCACCACAACCGTTGAATGGGATTTTGACAAATGAAGAAGAGAAATTTGATGTGTCGAAATCGGTATTTATGTTGCATTGTTATGCGAATTAATTTTGTTGTATGCTAAACGTTGCGTGTGATGGTTTGGTGCTTGAATGCATGGTAGTTTTCCTTGGAAGATCTTGTTGCGTGTATAAGACTCTATGTCAGAAATTAAAACGATGGATTGATATTGGATTTTGTGGATGGTGGACATACATGGTTTAGTATTAAATGTGATTGAGAAGCTCCATCGAGACCCATGAGCCATTATCATTATTTCTCCATTATCGTTATTTCTACATTATTTCTGTCCATAACGCATCTGTCCATATTCCTTTCTGCTACGCCACTGCGATCTGTCCATAACGCTCTCTATAACGCATATGTCTCTCATAAGCCGCGGCTTGTCTCTGATCGCATCGGAAACTGAATAGTCGAGGTTCTAATCTCCATTATTTCTGCACTCCATCTCTAGTATCTATTGTTTAAAATTGGTCGCTGTAAAAGAGCAGTGGTGTACATATGTATTGGGCTGTAGGTATACATATTATATTATAGTCATTGAACTGTGGCATATGACAGCATATGGTGTGGCATATGACAATGTATTACTCCGGGAAACATGTTGTTCGGTGCGTTGATAAACCATGAACGTTGAAAGTCATGGTATATGTTTTTTGCTGCGCTGAAAAGCCTTTGAAAGGCTGTAAATGAAGTGATGGCAAATATGAGCGTTGGAATTAAGCATATGGTCTTTGTTGTGAAGCCGTAAAAGAAATCTTGAGAATTGTTCATCAACGAATCTCATATTGCAGCCATTGAATTGTGCTCCAAGACAATTCATCACCAGCAAAGAGGAAACGTAGTGAACTGTGACAGAAATGGTCCTGCAATTGCACCCAAGAATCGCCTTCTGCATAAACCACAACCACATGTGACAGGTAATTGATTTTTTGAGGATAAATTCTCTGAATTTTTGAGCGAATACGACGAACGAAGCTTCAGCGGCTGCTGTTTCTTATTATGAAGTATTTGAAGTTTGAATATAGAAAAAGGAAGTGTTGTGGTATGGAGCGAAGGTGTCAGGCAATTTGAATGAGAAGGGAAGCCCTGCGAGTATCGGCTTGAATTGGGCAGAGCCATCGCCACAACAAGGACGCGATGCAACAGGTAGATAGTCGAAGTCGCCGATTCGGTTGTGGTTGGGAGAGAATGTGCGCAGTCACAATCCTGCGACTGAGGTGACTGGTGTTAACCATTCATATTCCTGGGTAAACAGTACGCAACAGGCTCATCATCCTACAACGGAAAACCCTTTCCCTACATCATTCGGCCTGAATCTTCTGGCACATATGTCAATCAATTTCACTCTTTCCCTGTCAGCAAAAGAGAATGATCGACATGAGCGTTCCCTACTTTCACTCGATAGCAAGATCAGGACCGAGGGGAGCGCTTCCATCGGCCATGTAAGAAGAGGCGGCGGTGTGATAGGCACAAGATATCAAAGAACGCACAACGAGGAGGCAATTCCATTTCTTGGGCAGTGCACATTAGAAACAAATGTTGAGGTGCCATTTTGGGCACTGATAATTGCATATCTACTAATTTGTGTTAGCTGACATTTAATTATCAGGTTCTATCTTCCAATTTGCTCGTTGTTTAGTTAAGCTTTTGAATGAGAAAAGTCCATTATGGAGTAGCTATCACTTAATGGCCATTGCATTTAATTTCTGAATTTGCTTTTGGAAAATATAAGTTTATTTGGAGACTGTTACTACATGTGGAAGCATTAAAAACAATGTACAGTGAATAAACTTACGAAAATCACCCACCGTGGAGAACATTGTGGCAAAAATCATTTACATATCAAGGTTTATCTATTGAGATAATGACCAGACTTGAAGATGCATTAAAGTTATTGAATATCCTAATTCATTCCACTATTGATGGGATGCTAAAAGTCAACAAAGAAACTCTTTTTGACATTCAAACTTATTTGCAAAATGCACAAGAAAAAATCGATTTTTTGCAGCTTGAATCACAGCTATAGCAAGAAGAGATACATCAAAATAGACATCATTCTGGACCTGTTTCTGTTCAGAACAATGAAACAAACTCCCATAAACAACGAGGAAATATTGTTGAAGTTCATTCAGATCCAGTGCCCAATAAAGCAGCAGTTGTACATGCAGATGCAGAAACTCAGTCTTCACTTCCCAAGCCCATCATCAGACCTTGGGAACAGCTTGTCCACAACAAGCACAGAACTGGTCTTGGATATGACAAGGACTTGTCCTTTCATATTCCAGACTATGCCAAGCCCATTCAGTTTCAGAGTGTTGGATCCATTCATGACAGTTCACCTGCTCCTCATGACAGTTCACCTCCAGCTATTCCAGATTTTGCTCCTCTTCCACAGCAACAACAATAATAGATTGCGAAATGCCAACACTGTGACCGAGTTGGCCATTTGAAAGATCACTATTTTGATCTTCATCCATGTAAGCATTGTCATAAAACCAGTCATTCTTCACATAGATGCTTCAGAAACAAACGTCCTGCAACAACAAAGATTCATCTTGGATGGATCGCTTCTTGGCAATGGGCATCAATAGCCAAGAAGATATTCCAAACACATGTCAGAACTTTTTCCAGAGTATTGAATAGTCTTGCAGTTGAGTTTTCTCCATCATCTCACCTTGTATCTGACAGGGGGAGAAATGATGGTCATCTACAAGCTTCAAAGTTACATCAAGCGAGCCTGAGCCTCAACCTGCCACACCGTTTCAGAGTTGTAGCCAGAAACAAAGATGCCCGTGAACATGCCTTCAGTTGGTAATCTGGGACACTTCCTCTAGCATAAGACTTCAGCTTCTTGCCAGTTTTGGAAGAATTCCAGAAACAAAATTGAGAACACTTCCTCTAGCAGAAGACACCAGCTTCTTGCCAGATTTGGAAGAGTTCCAGGAATTTCACTAAGCATTCTAGAGTTGTTGGTTATCCTTAAACCATCACAGGTTGAGACTTCCCTTTTCAGGTTGAAGTTCTCCCTTTTATACGGGGTGAGACCTCCCTTTCATGGTTGAAGGTTTCCCTCTTCAAAACAATAGGAGCACTTCCTCTAGCAGAAGACTTCAGCTTCTTGCCAGTTTTGGAAAAGTTCCGGGAACTGCACTAAGCATTCCAGTGTTGGTGGTCATCCTTAAACCACCGCCCTTTATACCAACATTTCATAGAGCACATTCAACCTAGTGTTGCCATGCATTTTTTGCACATTTTGTATTACAGCTCTCTTCTTGGACTCATGCATAACCCTTCGGATTAAGGGGGGGAATGTTGGACACCTAATCCTCAATGGGTTAGTGTGGAAGCTCAATAGACAAAGTAGTCCAAGAGACCTTGGGATGTGAAACCCAACGGTCACAACAGTGTACTATAAATGTATATCATTTGTCAATAAAAAATTGTACTGCATGTTTTATCTTTCATATTTTCTCTTGCTGCCCATGTGTGTTTAACACAAAGTATTAGCAAATTATTTTATGGAATTTGGGAGTTTCCATGAATAAAAGTGCAGATCCTCTGTTAATCACATGTTTGGTTATGTAGTCATAGATTTTGTTTCTCAGTGATCTATATTTTAAATTCTAACCCTTCATTTTTTATTTTGCAGAGCATCTGCATATGATTTCCTAAATATGTATTTGATTATCATAAACTTCTAATGTCATCTTTCAGGGAATTCGAAAATATCAGAATCCACTTCCAACCACATGAAGAAAAGAAAAAGATCAGAATCCATTTCCAACCACATGAACCGCCAATAGGTGGCCCATTCCATGCCACCTGAGAAGGCTGAGATCTTTAAATCTGTAGAGGAGTGGGCAGAGAAAAATATACTGATTCATTTAAATCCCATTGAAAAGTCTTGGCAGCCACAAGACTTTTTGTCTGATCCTTCTTCTGAGGGCTTCATTGACCAACTTATAGAATTGTAGGAGTGGTCCCATGAATTCCCAGATGACTATTTAGTTTGTCTAGTGGGAGACATGATTACCAAGGAAGCATTTCCTACTTACCAAACTCAGCTTAACACATTTGATGGTGTCAGAGATGAGACTGGTGCTAGTCCCACTTCCTGGGCAACATGGACACGTATGTGGATAGCTGAGGAGAATAGACATGGTGATCTTCTTCACACATTATCTAATAGGGTGTGCGTTTAGTTGAATATTCAACAAACAAGTCCTGATTTAGAAACTTTCATGCGCTTCACCTTAGGACAACTATTGTAGTACTTTCTCTGTGTCTGTAAAATTATAATCCCTGTACAGGAAGCCAGAGAACTCACTGGATTTGTTGGATTGATAGCCTTGCTGAGTTTATTGGATTGGAAAATTCAAGCTGCACAGTTTATTTTTAATAGTTCATTTCTTGTTGTGCAGAGCACCTGAATTTAGTTCCCTAATTATGCACTTGGTTCTCATGCATTTCTGATGTCATCAGTTTCATCTTTCAGGGAAGAAAAGATTAAAATGCATTTCCAACCACATGAAGGTCGTGAACAGGTGGCTCATTCCATGCCGCCTGAGAAGGTTGAGATCTTTAAATCACTGGACGAGTGGGCAGAAAAAAATATATTGATCCATTTAAAACTTGTTGACAAGTCTTGGCAACCACAAGACCTTTTGCCTGATTCTTCTTCTGAGGGCTTCATTGACCAAGTTATAGAATTGCAGGAGCGGTCCCATGAATTGCCACATGACTATTTAGTTTGTCTAGTGGGAGACATGATTATTGAAGAAGCATTGCCTACTTATCAGACTTAGATTAACTCATTTGATGGTGTAAGAGATGAAACTGGTGCCAGTCTCACTTCATGGGCAACATGGACATGTATGTGGATAGCTGAGGAGAATAGACATGGTGATCTTCTTCATAAATATCTTTACTTGTCTGGCAGAGTGGACATGAGACAGATTGAAAAAACCATACAGTATCTTATTGGATTTGGAATGGTAAGTGACGATACAGTGTCTTAAAATCAAAATGAGAATTTTTAAAATCAAAATGAGAATTTTGCATTCATATTGTAGCAAATACATCTACTATTACATAGTTATATATTCAAAATTTCTTCTAAGTCTTCAAACTACAAAATTTTCCAAAGAGACTCCAAACTAGACAACAGAAAGTGGGGTTTTGTAGGTATATACTTTACAAAATTAACCCACCAAAAAACAAAATATACATATCATACTATAATCCTTCATAATTGTGCAAGGTCAATCTATTTAGCTCTAAGGAATAGGAGAGGGCATGATTCAACCATTGATTTTTAAATCTCTAATGTTAATTTACAATCTTTCATTAGTGCATAAGTCAACATTTTTATTGAGATCACAAAGAAGATGGAAACATACTATTGAAGAGAACCCTTTAAATCTCTAATCTTAATTTACACCCTTTCATTAGCACATAAATCAACATCTTTATTAGATCACAAAGAAAATGGAAATATGCTAGAGATCACAAAGAACATGGAAATATACTATTGAAGCGAACCCTTTAAATCTCTAATCTTAATTTACACCCTTTCATTAGCACATAAGTCAACATCTTTATTAGATCACAAAGAAGATGGAAATATGCTATTGAAGAGAACCCTTCCACTACTTTTCTAATTCTTTTCATAGGAATTTTTAATCTTTAGTCCCTCAAAGAGGAGTCCTTCACCAAATGTTGAATGAGGAGGGAGTCTCCCAAAATAGTGAGAGACGCTACCTTATTTTATTTGGCTAACTAAATCCCCTGGTAGAGGGCATAATCTTCAACTTGGTTATTTTCATGTATTCCTAAGCCTCATGAATACTTAAAAACATTGATTTCCTCTAGATCATACAATGCACCCTCTTGCCACCCTTTTTTAATTTTAAAACTTATTTTTATGTGCATTTTTAATATAAATATTTTATTATTATTTTCTAAACTAATTTTATTTTACACTCATGCTACATGACAACATGAGATTGGACTATAGAGCTTCGGTGGAAAGATAAGTCTAAATTGACTTGATCTGCTTGAGCGCAACGATAGATCTATGACTTAATATGGGAATCAATCATTCAAACATATATGGTGAATCTAGTGAGGCAAATGTATAATTTCCAACGTTAAATAAGAAAATGTATGGTTTCCAAAGTCAGATAATAATAATATGAATGAATGAATTAGAATAGAGTCATTGCATGTAGAGAAAAGCTTATGGGTTTTGAGTAAAACCAATAGAAAGTATGGGTCAAGGGTTAGTGCCATCAACTCTTTGCCAACCAAAGCACCATTCTTAAGAAGGGTTCTTATATAGTAAGAGAGAGAAGAATACAAGACTATGTTCATGTGCTAACTTAAAATTTTTAAACTTGTTGGTTTAGGTGTTGAACACTTTATCTTTATTATATATTTCCTTACCAATAGGTTGTTATTTATTGAATGTTAGATGGAGAAAGGAAGTTATGAATGATAAAAGAAAGCATCCATGTAAGTGATGCAATTGTAATGTTTATTTGCAATAGAATAATTTATACTTTTTTTATTTCATAAATTTTATGAAGGTTAAAACTAAGGTTATGCCCAAAGGCTTGCCAAGAGTTTAAGAAGGATAAAATCAAATTTATTAAGTGTCAATTTGATAGAACAAGAAGTGTGGAACTAGTCATGTGTATGTATTATCGATTGTTTGAAGTGTGTTAAAATTATCCTCTATTTGCATGTTTTTCATTGAGTGTAATCCATTCCCTATCTTAGTATCAAGTGATAAAAGAGTAGTGCAAAGCATTGATTGTATGATATTAGTCTAACAACAGTCCTCACACCTTTTTAGTTTGTTTTACATAACATGGTGGATTTTGATAGGAGATAACTCTAAGAGTTTGTTGCATGAAAACCCATTCTACCATTATGACAAGGGGGCTTCACTAGGGGAGCATTACCATACCACGTGCATTCATATTGCGGCATATATATTGAGCAAAAATGGTATTATATATTGGGGGATATTGTTATGAAACCAGCTCACAAAAATATAGAAAAGATAAAAGAATGACTTGGAAATAAGCCTCTTCGAGGGGGCAACCTCCTTTACATTACAGAAATGAAAAATTCTTGGATGATACAAATGACAAGACCTCCTTTTTATATATATCAGTCTAAGGGGTCATAATGTAATCAGAGCCGACATAACAATTATAATGTAAGGGCACAATAATAATAATACTGGGCTTCTATGGGGCACAATAATAATAATATGGGGACTACATGGGCACAACGATATAATAAGGGGGTTGCACTAATAACAATAACAGGTTACACTAGTATTATAGGGACCTAACATGCCCCTCTCCTTCAAAAAATGTTGTCCTCAACACTTGAGTAGTTTTGGATGCTTATGTATAAAATTCTCGTCCTCCCATGTGGAATCTTCAGTAGGTAAGTTCTTCCACTTGATGAGATACTTTTAAATTGATCGATTTCATAGCTGTCGGGTTCTTGTTTCCATGACTACTTCAGGTTCCAATATGATTTTTCCTTCCTCGTCAAGTTCTGACAATATTATTTGAACTGGGAGCTTGTCACTTATAAACTTGTTTAATCATGAAACATGGAAATCTGGGGGAACTCAGGAAGATGCAGGAAGCTCCAATTTGTATGTCATAGTAAAAATCTTTTGCAGCATCTTGTAAGGACCATAGTAATTTGGTGATAGTTTATTATCCTTCTTAGCTTTCTTGAGGGACATTTTTTTGTATGGTTGTTTTCATAAAAATACCCAATCGCCTATATCAAAACTTCTTTCGCTGCAATGTTGATCTACCTGTTGTTTCATTCGTTTCTGTGCCAAAGTGAGGTTATCCTTTAAGATTTGGAGAACTTGTTATTGTTGAGGGTCTACCTTAACACCTTCATGAGATACAATATGACCTAAGTATTCCACCTCTTGTACTCCAAAGAAACATTTGGAGGTTTTTTCATATAATTGTTTCTCATCCAATAGTCTGTGCACTCTATCAACATGTTGAACACGATCCTCCCAAGACTTGTTGTAGATTAGTATATCATCAAAAAATACTAACACAAATTTTCTAAGGAAGGGTTTGAAAATTGAATTCATCAAACCTTGGAATATAGAAGGTGAATTGGTAAGGCCAAAAGGCATGACCAAAAATTCATAATGACCCTCATGAGTTCTAAATGTTGTTTTCGGAGGGTCTTCAGTCTTCATTCTGATTTGATGATATCCTGCATAAAGGTCCAACTTGCTGAAGTAAATTTCTCCATGCAATTCATCTAATAATTCATCAATGAGAGGAATGGGAAATTTATCTTTAATAGTGAGCTTGTTGAGCTCTCTATAATCCAGAGACATCCACCATGATCCATCCATCTTTTGCACGAATACTACTGGAGAAGAGAAAGAACTTTGACTAGGTTGAATTATACCAACCTCTAGCATTTCTGCAACCATACATTTAATTTCACTATTTTGTGCAAAGGTATATCTATAAGGCCTGATGTTTGGAGGAACATTTCTTGGAAAATGAATAGCATGATCATGATCACAAATAGGTGGGAGGCCTTTGGGAGTCTCAAATACCTTGGAATGATTGTCCAAGACTTTTTGGAGATCTAGAAAAATAGATGATTTCGACGTGGGAACCTCTAGCGAATATAAATGTGCAATTATGTCATGTTTTTCTTCCTTTAGTAGCTTTTTCATACCGTTAGTGTTGAAAATTGGCAACAAGAAATTGCTAAAAATAGAAGTGCTAAAAATAGCAGTTTGGACATCAGTGCTGGATTGGGCAATAGGGAATGAAAAATGGGAGTGCTAAAAATAGAAGTTCTATTTTTAGAAGTTCAAGTTGGATTCCTATTTTTAGACAGTCCCTGGTCTAAAATAGGAAGTAAAATTTGAATTTGGTCTTACCAGTAGTTTGAATATTAATTAATTAATTCTCCATGAGTTAATTAGTTAAGGAAAATCAAACTTGAAGTCTTTGTGAGAACATGCAATAATTTCTCCACTGATTGGGAAATGTGTCCTTGATTTGCTCCACTGATTGAGGAATTAAGGATGAGTTCTATATTGACAGGATCAGTTGACTTAGTTTAACTTAGTCAAGTTCAGTTAGATTAATTTAACAAGTTGTTAAATTAATGAGATATAGTTTGTTGATGCTTGCATGCATGTGACAACTGTTATTTTTAGATAACTTTGTATTCACTCATGGATAACTGATGCATGTCAGTTCTGTCAGAGACCCAGTTGAGATCAGAGAAGGGATAGTGTACTATCAGCTGGATGAATATTTTTCCTATAAAGGAAGCTCATCCATGATGAGAATTTATCTCCTTCAGGTTCGTGCAGTTAGATCATAGGTTAGTGAGTGTGTAAAGAGGCCAATTCACACAGGTGGTAGCACTGGACCCCAAGGAAAACTACACAAGGAAATAGGAGGCTTGGAGGGTAGAGGAGAAGTTTTGTGAGAAGCCTTTGACTGTTTATGAGCAGCAGAGGGATTGTACTGAGAGCTGGATAGCTTCCGAGCTAAGGCTTTGTGTAATCCGGACTATATTTCCACTTGTATGATAATACAGGGATGGGGTTTTAGGCTAAGGCTTTCCCCGGGTAAATTCTTCTGTGCTATGTGTGGTTGATTCCTTCTTATCACTTATATGTGTTCTTATTGATGTTGGTCATGGTTGATTAAGCTTCTACTAAATTGTTTGTAGAAGTAGATCAAGTGTTTTGCTTTAGTACATTGCATTACCAGGTTGATCTACAGGTGGGAAATTTCTACATGGTATTAGAGTTGCCCGATTTGTAGAAAAATTCTACAAAATTCTGCATGGTATCAAAGCACAGGTGATCGAGGAGAGAACAATATACTGAGAGGAGATTTCAAAGTTTTGAGTTTTGGGCCGAGAGTTTGCAGAGCAGATATGAAAATTTCTGTACAAAATTTGCAGAAATAAATAGCAGATTTTGATTCCTTGTGGAAAAATACCCAAAATCAAAAAAAAAAATCAGCTGAATCGGAGTTCGGATGAGGGAGATATCGCTGATTTAAAATCAGCTCTTTTTCTAGAAAATTTCATGATGGTGGGAAAGTGGAAATAGATTGGTGTGCTAGCTAAGAACCTGTATGCACTTGAGGTACAAGATGCATACAAAGCCTTGAGGAGCAAGGAAAAGGTTAGATACTTGGTGGTTGAGAGGGAGAGTAAATTACCTCTCAACATGTAGCGCCAAAAGAAGTCTCAGACAATTGTGGAGGAGCCATGATTGTTGCAGCAACTTCAAGAGGTTGTGGAGCAGCCATAACTAGAGAAGCTGAGAGGAGATCGAGTAAGGACATCCACTCATGCAGAGACCTCCAGTAGGGGGGAACTTCAAGCCAGGTGGGCAGAGGGATCACATGCAACCATACCTCCAGGTAGGAGGTGGGGCGATGTGGAGTGATCATCCCATGGAGGAGGAGCAGAATCCTTGAGGTACCCAACCTCTTGGATGAGACCTTGCTATGGGATCCCCAATGTGGAGTAGAAGGAACTGACTGATTGAATAGAGACAGATGCAGATGGAGCGGTAGAGAGAGCTACAGTGTAGGGAATCCCAAGACAATGCAGAGCATGCAGGCTGTAGCAATGCGAGAGGCACAAGTGTGTTGCATTGTGCAGGGTAGCACAGAGAAGGGTGCAACGGTGTGAGATGCATGGATATGTTGCAGTAGCTCAAAGGTCAGAGAGGGAGCACTTGTCAGCAGCAAGTAGAGCTTCAGCATCAGAGTATGTTTCTAGCCCAACAGAGTGGTCAGTTGGGAGTTTTTTTTGTTCCTAGAGTTGCTGGAGCAACCACACTTGGTAAATGTGTTGCATGCAGAACATTCTAGAGGTACGAGATCAGGTTCGAGAGGAAGCCTTTCTTGTTGAGAGGGAGTGTTGAAAATTGGCAACAAGAAATTGCTAAAAATAGAAGTTCTAAAAATAGCATTGCTAAAAATAGCAGTTTGGGCAACATGGAAAGAAAAATGGAAGTTCTAAAAATAGAAGTTCTATTTTTAGCAGTTCAAGTTGGATTCCTATTTTTAGACAGTCCCTGGTCTAAAATAGGAAGTAAAATTGGAATTTTGTCTTACCAGTAGTTTGAATATTAATTAATTAATTCTCCATGAGTTAATTAGTTAAGGAAAATCAAACTTGAAGTCTTTGTGAGAACATGCAATAATTTCTCCACTGATTGGGGAATGTGTCCTTGATTTGCTCCACTGATTGAGGAATTAAGGATGAGTTCTATATTGAGAGGATCAGTTGACTTAGTTTAACTTAGTCAAGTTCAGTTAGATTAATTTAACAATTTTTTAAATTAATGAGATATAGTTTTTTGATGCTTGCATGCATGTGACAAATGTTATTTTCAGATAACTATGTATTCACTCATGGATAACTGATGCATGTCAGTTCTGTCAGAGACCCAGTTGAGATTAGATAAGGGACAATGTACTATGAACTGGATGAATATTTTTCCTATAAAGGAAGCTCATCCATGATGAGGATTTACATTCTTCAGGCTTGTGCAGTTAGATCAGAGGTTAGTGAGTGTGTGAAGAGGCCAATTCACATAGGTGGCAGCACTAGACCCCAAGGAAAACTGCACAAGTTAATGGGAGGCTTGGAGGATAGAGGAGAAGGTTTGTGAGAAGCCTTTGGCTGTCTATGAGAAGCAGAGGGATTGTATTGAGAGCTGGATAGCTTTCGAGCTAAAGCTTTGTGTAATCCGAACTATATTTCCACTTGTATAATAATACAGAGATGGGGTTTTAGGCTGAGGCTTTCTCGGGGTAAATTCTTCTGTGTTATGGGTGATTGATTCCTTCTTATCAGTTATATGTGTTCTTATTGATGTTGGTCATGGTTGATTAAGCTTCATCTAAATTGTTTGGAGAAGTAGATCAAGTGTTCTGCTTTAGTACATTGCATTACTAGGTTGATCTACAGGTGGGAAATTTCTACATGGTATCAGAGTTGACTAATTTGTAGAAAAATTCTACAAAATTCTACAGTTAGAGATGATTATCTTTCTCAGTTTCCCTGCAACACCCCTTAATTTAACTTCCTTTCCTTTCGAAAAAAAAAATCAAGAAGAGTTCTTGAAAATTAAAAGTTATCATACCCAAAGATTGTATCCATTGGACTCCTAGTACAACATCAGCGCTGCCCATTGGAATGGAAAGCATTGGACTATTCAAAACATATTCTCCCATGGATAGCTTAATATTATGGCACTTTCTAGAGCAATTTATGGTTTTTCCATTTGCAACCATCACTTGACACTTTGGTACTGGATATAGGAAGAAATTCAATTCCTTCACTATCTTACAATGAATAAAATTATGGGTATTGCTCGAATCAATCAACACTATTACAATTTTCTTCTTGATACATCATTCTATCTTGATAGTTTGCACAGTGGTAATTCCTACCAATGCATTACAATATATGACCAGACTCATTTCTTGATGCTCGATGTGATCTTTCACTTCTTGAACCTTTTTCTTCTTGACATGTCCTTCTATCTTGAGAGTTTGAGGAGCAGTAATTCTTGCCAATGCTTTACAAGATATGATCAGATTCATTTCTTCTTTCTCTAGGGTTGGTTCTTGGTGTATATCCTCTTCTTTTGATGTTTCTTGATCCTTTTCTTGATCCTATTCACAATCTATGTAAAATAATTTCTTCTCAGCACACTTATGACCTTTAGTGTACTTTCTATGACAAATGTAACAAAGCCCTTTTTCTCTTTTTCTTCCAATTGTTGTGGTGTAAGCCTTGTAGGTTGTGGAAGGCTAGGAGAAAAAACACTTCCATATTTAGAGTTGTGAGTGGTATGATTCCCTTTTTCCATAATTCTGCTTTCAATTTTTCTTGCCAACCGGAATGCCTTCTCCAATGAATCAGGTTCCCAAAGACGAACATCATGTTGAATGTTATCCTTTAAAGTCCCTATGAAGACATCAATCCTTTGCTTCTCTAGAACATAATTTACCCTTATATTCAATTTTTGGAAGTCCTCAATGTGCTTTTCCATTGAATCCTTTTGTTTGAGATTTATCAATTGGCTAAAGAAGGTGTTTCTCTTTGTATCCTCATAATGTGCTATCATTTCCTCCATGAAAATTGACCAAGTGAAAAGTGATTTACGAGAACAAAGCCATTTATACCATAAAAATTGATTTGATTCTAAATATAAGGATGCAATACGTACCTTTTGTAACAGTTGTACATCATGTAGAACAAAATTTTATTCCATCTGTAGTATCCAATTTACCGGATCCTTGCCATTAAACTTCCTCAAATCTTCTTTTCTTTATTTTAGGATCTCGATCTTGAAACAACTGTAACTCTGTAATTTTGGATCTCCAAGGTCTAAAATTGTGACCTAAAATGACCCTCTACATCCTCTTTCCAATGCCACCAGTATGATCAAAATTGGATTCTCCAAGAAAGAGTTATGCCCAATCTCCCAAGATGACCTACTTATATACTTTTTCAATAGAGAAAACTTGTATAAAGTGCCACGTGTTACTGTTTTGACCTTCAGACCCAAAAATAATATACAGAAAAGAACATTCTATCCTATTTCCGTAGCTTCTGACGAAATTTCAATCTGATGCTCAGAGCGAAAGTTATGACGATTTTCCCTAGATCACCTGTTTGGGATGTAATTCAGGAGCCTGTAGAAACCATAAATGTCTTGGACTGTATCTCCAAAAATATAGTGAAACAAGATCTTAAATTCAGGCCTAAGCTTCACCATGATTTCCACTCAAATGGGTTTTAATTTTAGAGTTTGAACCTCGTAGATAACAAATTATAGCAAAAAGTCCACGATGGCCTGTTTGAGTTGGAATTTTGGAGCTTGCAAAAACCCTAACTTCCTCATATCATATCTTCGAAATATAGTGAAACAAGATCTGAAATTCAGACCCAAGGTTTAGAACGACTTCGGCTCAAATGGGATTTTGTTTTATCTTCTGAAACTTTATATAAAAAACGTTATATCAAAAATTCCATCATGGCATGTTTGGAGTAGCAAAACCCTAGACTCCAAGTCTCTGATACCAAATGTTATGAAACCAGCTCACAAAAAAATAGAAAAGATAGATGAATGACTTAGAAATAAGCCTCTTTGAGGGGGCAACCTCCTTTACTTTACAGAAATGAACTATACCTCCTTTCTATATATAGGAGTCTAAGGGGCATTGTAATCATAGCCGACATAACAATAATAATGTAAGGGCACAACAATAACAATAGTGGGCCTCTATGGGGCACAATAATAACAATATGGGGACTACATGGACACAACGATATAATAAGGGGGTTGCACTAATAACAAGAAGGGGTTACACTAATAGTATAGGGACCTAACAGATATATAGAGGGTAAATGGTTTTTATATTGGTAGGTATTAAAAATGGAGCTCGAAGTTAATGAAAAAATATAAAGGGATATAAAACATGTTAATGAAAAAATGCATACCTACAATATATAGTGAAAGTAGGAGTTTTTTTAATTGGAAAGGTGTATTGGGTTCATAGTGGTAGGGGGTTAAATAATATGATTTTTAGAGGTATTTTCTAATGTATATTCAAATCAAGGGTATTTTTTAATATGTCATGAATGCACGTGATATGTCAAAGGTTCATTGAGTGAAGCCCCCGTGCATTATGATTAGATATAAAATATTGGGAGTAGGATAATGAGATAACATAACTTCACATTCATATGGTCTTCTATGAACTCACCTATTTTCCTTGTTTACTATATTCTAAATCTATAATTGAATATGGGATATCATATATTTTTCTAAAGAGAATCAATATAGTTTATTATTTTTAACATGGAAAATTACTTTAATGTCTTCTCTAAACTCGAAGCCTTATCTTAATTTGTCTATGGGATGGTAGAGTTGAACCTAAAGAGTAGTTCAATGAAAACATAAACATGTGCAATAGGCCTTAAGAGTCTACTTTGAAATTCTTATGATTAATTGCATTTGAACTTAAAGCCTTATGCCCTAAAATATCAAAACACTATATGTGTATTATTAATAAATTAAAGAGATAATACTATACTTCAAACTTCTTTTTATTTTGTGATTCTTTTAGAAAACATGCCTAGATAATCTCAAAAATTGATATGTGGCATAGTAGCATACATTGTTGTACAATGCCATGGGTGACATAACCGATTGTTGACAAGGATCTAATCATAAGATTTCCATAAAACGATGAATATTTTGAGGTTTTGGCCACTAGAGTGGTCCCTACGAGAGAACTAGAGAATTAAACATGTCTTCTCCATCTGATTCGTATGTTAATGAGCATTTTTCTTTGGTCTCTTGTGATAGGCCATGCTACAAGAATGAATGGGTTCCATCACCTTCCATATAATATTTATAATACTTTCAATGCTTCAATATTGAGGGGTAATCCCCACTAGTCAATCAAATCATCAAAGGTATTTTAAAGGTGGTCTTTCTGGTATTTTAAAGTTGAATCTTATCCATCTCCTTTCATAGACATAACCAGGTCCTTCTAGCTTCTAAGGAGAAGATTTATCCAATCTTATAGTTTCCGTAGAACATTCACTTTTGGTTGACCTCTCCAGGTCCTTTTCGATTTGAAAATGAGTTTATTCATCTCTACTTGGTCAAGATCCTTTATGACATATCCAAATCTGTTTGTATACCTCATCATTCCTTTTAATGAGGGATACATATTCACATCATAATAAGCTAAAATTTGTTCACTGGAGCACTGAATATGCACTGGAGCTCAATTTATAATTTCTTCATCATGTCTTAAATGAAGTGATCTGGCCATTTCTTTATGCAAAGACTCACTTCATTTCTTGAGATATATCCAATATTCATCATAGGTACCAATGTGCCATCCTTTATCTTTTACTTCCTTTTGAAGTAAGTCTTTCATGTGTTGATCTTGGTTGTTCCTTTTGTTACAATAATAATCCTTTCATCAACGCTTCCATAAGCAAGTTCTGGTGCTCCCTTTATCATGTAGGCAAGCCTTTTGTACTGTTGTTATTCCCTTTGTCTTGAGACATCCTTTTAGTCATAATTTTGTTTATCCGTTTTTATTCTTAGTATCATAATGTTCCTACAAACCTTATTTAGGATATCAAGTAAGAAACAAATATAAGGACAAAACATGGGAATAAATTTAGCCAAAATAGAAATATAAAATTACTTATCTTTTAGTTTGTAGTTGTCAAATCCCTCTTGATCCTAGCTCCCTTACAAAAATCCACCTGCAATCCTTCTTCTTAACATCGATTATACAACTTTATTTCTTGTAAGAGTTATAAGAGCTAGGTTTTCTTCATCCCCTATATCTTCTACTCGCATTCAATAATCTAAGTTTGCACTAGGGTTTTATCCTTAAAACCCTAGGATTTACAATAGGTTTCCCTTTGCCTTTTGTAAGAAAAATCCTTCTTCCTACTATATAGCTTAGTACTTTATAATGTTATCATAAGTCATTATAATAGTAGTCTTTATAAAGGTCTTCATTTTAGAGGAAGGATTTACCATATAATTATAAAGGAAGTACCAAAGCTATGCATAAAAAAATATTTAAAAGAACAAGAAACTTGAATAGAGTAAAAGATACTTATCTCTTGATTGAAAGAATCCTTTTACTTCCTTTGAGGTGGTTGGGTTATCAACATCCTTGACCATCAATTGTTGCTTTTGAATAATCAATTTCAATTCATTTTTATGCTTATCAAAGAAATGCATCACATATCAACATTCTATCGATTACATTATGGTTTCATCTCAAAAACCCTAGGATTCAAGTTTTTAATACAACTTGTAGTTTCCAATTTTTCTAGGGTTTACAAACCTTAATACTTCCAATATCTTGTGTCATACAACCATAATGATCTTAAGAAAAATTTCCCTCTTTAGATTTTACGAGCCTAGCTCCCTCTCACTTAAATTGTCTTTTAATATTATTGTTTTGGATCTTAGAATTATGTTCACCCTTATTCCATCAGTCAATCAAGGATGCTCCTTCCAACAAAGACACAATCATTACACGTCGAGACATATTTTCAAATCTCCAATAAAAGTGAGGTGTTTTTATAAAAAAATCTTATAGTGTCAAGATTTAATGATGGGGATAGTTCTATCTTGGAAACACTTGAAATCCTTAAACCTTAATTGTCTTCTAAAATGAACTTGGATTGAAACTCGATCATGCAACTCAACTTTTAACCTATCTCAATTTGGGTAGGTCTTGAATTTAAAAAACCACTCTTCTTAACTTTGGAAATGCTTCAAATGTGGCATTAGATCAAGCCTTTGTTTCCTTTAGAAAATTTGGTCTAGTTTCCAAAACAAAAATCTCCTTGTCTTTGGTTTTTTATCTTCATCATTTTCTAAAAGTAAATTTCAGTGCATTCAAGGGCTACTCTTTCACCTCGGCTTTGATACCATGTTGTTTTTTCTTATAATAGAAATGGATTTCCTAATATGAAAATTACTTCCAATGATTTGTAATCTCAAGTTGTCTTTATGTGACTTATATCATTAAGTAATTATACATATAAAATATCAATTATAATGCAATAATGACCATAGGATCATAAAGAGATATACAAACACAATAAGAGACACAAGATTACCCTATGGAAATCCAACCTTGGGAAAAAACCAACCAATTTTTCTTCTAAGGAGAATTCAATCTTCAACAAATTTTATAATATAATTTGTCTATAAATATGTGCCAATTTCCAAGCACAAATACTTATTCATGGTTAAAGGATAGACAATATCTAACTTCTATTTATCTTGATCAAATCAAGTTAACAAGTTGCATTTCGATATGCCTAGAAATATTTACGCAAAATCTTGGTCTTCTTCAGAAACCTGACTTTCTACATCTGCTTCAAAAACTCAACTTTTTACATCTGCTTTAGAAACTTGGCTTTCTGTGTCTACTTCAAAAACTTGGCTTTCTGCCCAGAGATGCATCTACTTCATAAACTCATATTTTTGTTTCTTGTCTCCTTTGCTTAAATGAGCAAAAGGTATCTTGTCTTGTTTGATTCGAATTGCTCCATTTGGGGAAGTCAAATTAAGTATTTATATTGGTAAAGTGGGTTCCCTTTTGACCAAGGGTCACCTCCCTTGGTGGTGTGAACTTAGGCTTCTTAGAGCCTACATAAAAATTAAATTTTCCTTTTAATATTTATAATTTTATTTTTTTTTATTTTGAAGGTTCCTTGGCATGCAGGAATACCTCCTGATGCTACACAAATAAACATAGGGGTGGTCCCCTTGGAAGGACTTAGGAACTAGAGGATATCACAAGAAGATATGAAATGTCTCTTGATTTCAAGGTCGTCCTCATTGGAGGAGACTATAGGTAGAGATGGTATAGTGTCCTAGTCATAGTACTTAGGGGTGGTGCCTAATGTAAGATCAAGGCATCAAGGGTCTTCTTCGTCTTATTGATTATTATTTATTTTAGAGACTCATCTCTAGAGATGGTCCCCACTAAAGGTAAGGTATGTAACAACCCCCTTTTGATTCCTTCTCTCTTAATTACCCAAACCCCTATGGGTGTTCCCCAATGAAACCCTGGGAATTTGAAATGGGAGGATAGAAAAAAAAACCATAGATTTGAAGAATTTCCTCCCAATGAATAGGAATTATAATGGAATTGGGCCATTAAATGATACAAAACAATTACTACAACAAAAGAGACTAAAGAAGTCTTATGTCTTCAATCTGAAGGGATGGTCCTAACTAGTTGATTAGAGCATCAAAAAGGTAATTTTCCCTAACTTGATTTTCAACGGAGGTATCCATTAAAGGAATGGGGAACTTGAGGAGATCGCAACAAATATCATTTAGTTTCTTGATTTTAAGGGTGGTCCCATAGAAGGAGATTGTAGGTATAAATGGTATAGTGTGAGGGTCTTGGTACTAGGAGGTGGTCCCTCAGGTAATATCAAGATGCCAAGGGCCTTCTCTTTTACATTCATTGTGCTAGATTTTAAAGTATTTTATCTCTCGTTATGGTCCTCACTAATGTAATAAATCACCATGTGGTATGTAACACCTCCATTTTGAATCATTATCTCTTAGTCACCTTGACCCCTATGAGTGTCCCCCAATGGTACTTGGGTAATAAGAGATTACAAGAGAGAGAAAAAATCCCATGGAGCTAAAGGATTTTTTTCCCAATAAACAAAGCCACAAGATAATAGAAACAATCAAAGAGACATACAAGTGAATAAACAAAGACGAGAAAGCAAGTAGAAAGAAATTTTTGGAATCATATATGTGTGTTGGGCTAATTAATTACCTTAGTTATTAAAAAATTTCATACATTAATTCAACATAGGGTCCAAATGCTTAAAATATGTTGTTCATTTTATGTGCAAGATACAAATTCTTAACTTGTATTAGTTTGTGTAAGAAGGAAAATTTGTATCATTAGTCTACAAATTGAAATGAAATTATGACAAGCAAATGCACCACACTTCATAAGAAAATAAATCACAGTTGAGAAAGTAAACAAATGGAAATAGAATGCATTGCACATTAAGTAGTGCTTTGTCAACTTCACATTTCTCTCTTATTTCTTATATCCCGAGGGATTGAACCATTTTCCCTTGAAGTTGGCCTTATCTCTCTTCTTCCAATATGTTTGGAACTCAACCCCATGCTTGGATTGCTCATTGCAATACTTATCCTTTCAGACAATGTCCTCCAAGGTTCTTGACTCATCACACTTAATTCTATCTCAATAAGCTTCTGGTAATCCACTAAGGTACCTTTGAATATTCACCTTCTCAACTCTAATATACAATGCATACCTCAATAGTTCTAAGAATATGTTGGTGTAATCATCTACGGTAAGTTGGCTTAGCTTATGTGTATGGAACTCTTTAAATTTTTTGTCATAGTACCTCTCAGATAGATACTTATCTCAGAAATATTTCTCAAACTTTCCCCATGATAGTTCTCTCTCTCTAATTCCCTTGACATATCTCAAACCCTCACACCATATATCAACTTTTCTCTTCATGTTGAGAATGCCTACTCTAGCCTTCATGTTTCTAGAGTGGTCATGGACTCTAAAATATTTCTTCATTCCCAATAGGCACAATTCCTCTTCTTCAGCCTTCATAACTTCTCCATCAAAGGTAGGGGGATTTTCTTTCTTAAAATCCTCTAGCATTAAGTTTTTCTCACTCCTTTTCTAGTGATGTCTTCTATTTGCAACACTAGACAATTGCTCATGGTTGTCAGCCCTTCTTTCCATAGTGATTAATGGAGCTCCTCCTCTCATTGTTTCTTCCCTTACCTATTGACCTCTTTTCTTTGACATGCTTCCTTCTACCGTATTAGTCTCCAATCCATGCTTCCATACTTCATATGAACTTTTCTTCGATTTGTGCCTATCGAGGTAGTTGGAACCAAACTCATATTTCTTTTTCCATTGTAGACCTAACAAGCTCTATAAAATCACCATATTTAGTTATGCTTGTTTTTCTTCATATTTGATAATCCTTTCATTGTCTACCTTACAACTTCTCAATTCATCCCTTAAGCTCTTGAGGGTTTCCATCTAGTGAGGGGAATTTTCTTCAGTCCTCTTCCTGATTATGTTGGGATTTATCTATGTTGTATTTTACCATTTTGTTGCTCAGTTATTCATTTCTTAGCTATAAATTTGTGTCTTCTTATGTGCTATCACACACACATAGCTATTAATTAAATCTGGAATGAATATAGTAATTTATTGCCTTGGTATATCAACATTAAACATGCTAATAGGAAATTGTTCATAAGAAAAACACCCATATTAGTCACATAAAATAAAAGGACATGTAAGCATCCTATCAAGGTTAGAAACAACATCAACTGTAAATCCAAAAAGATTAGCATGTGCAATAGTTAAATTGTTGTATTGATTTAGTTTGTGAACCACTTCAGGTCCAACAATTAACCTAAGCTCTGATATTACTTTTTAACACTCTCTCCCACACCCTTGTACCATCTTAGGCTGAGAGAGGTGCCATTTTTTTCTTTAACCTAAATCTAAAGGTCTATTATAGGGATTGGGTTAGAAAATATATATATTTTGTAAAGTATTCAAATCTCAAATAAAATTCCCACACTGCGTTTAGTTTGTTGTGATATTTCCACCTCAATCTAACTCTTGGATTGAAAGTCATGCCCCTTATAATTCTATCCAATCATATTACACCATGTGAACATTGAGCTTCCACATAGAATCCACGGTCCCTATTGTTTTCCTTTGAGATAACCTAAGGTCAATTGGTTATGCCAAAGCATCTATAATGTTTTGTTGATTTTAATGATTTGGATGTCCAGTGAACTATTTACAAACATGTGCTTTAAACTTAGAAAGATTCTTAATAAAACAAAAGGTTGTTCTTTACATAAACATGGTTATTTTGATTTTAGCGGGATGGATGAGAAGAAAATGTAGAAGTATAAGTGATTTAATATTCAAACTAAGTATTTAATCGTCTATAAGAAGAAATCAAGAAAACAATGTTGCCCAGATCAACAGAATATAATTAAACTATTACAGAAATCTAGTACAATTTAATTTCAAAGAGGAATTTACAACAACAGATAGTTCTACAAATTAATCTCTTATTTAAATGTAACTTCACGTTGGATTCAAAATGAAACTGAGATTCAATTAAATTTTCAATTGGATGACTGTAAAATAATTAATTATTATGAAGAATACATAATGAATAACATGATGAAAATAACTCACTGAGAGACAAGCCATATGAAGTAAATCCAAAATATTTTATTATATAAAAAATGGTCCAACTTAGTAAAAATCTGTGTGATAACTGGTTCAATGGTTCAACCCTGAATACTTCGAAAGAATGAAGTATTTAAACAAAATTACAAAAATATTATAATAAATGCCTGAGTGACATGACATTCTATTATTACTTAGAACTAACAGAAACATAAGTAATTTGATCAAAAGGAATGAATGTAAACATCTAGCGTTGTTATGTTGGAGAGTAGTGATGAGTGGCCACTATTTGGGTGCTGCGTTGGTGAAGTTGACGTGTCCTTTAATCCTGAAATTCACACAACTTTTCCCACCTTTCTTCATTTGGAACAACTATCTTGGTTACCTTGCGGTAGATTTCATCTACCTCAGTATACCGAGAAAAAGTGGGTTTAACTGTGAAAATATGTTTTATCTCATGTTGAATAAAACTTATGTTGTTGATGGCTTCATAAAATTCTCTACCTGTCATAGAACCTTTGATATTGGAGGACTTAGTTGTATCCCTGGCAATGTCCTGAAGCTTCTTCATGTAGTCTTCCCTGGTCATTAATTTATCATTGATTACAAACAGTGAAGGCAGACCCTTCTGGTTCAATGCATCAATCCTTGTGAAAAGCCTGTTGACTGCTACCTCTAGAGTGTGACACTTCTCTGTCAACTGTATAACTAAGTTCTTCTTGGTTAGAACTTTCTTCACATCTAGGATGGTTTCTGTTTTGTCAGCCACTCCTAGATCATCCAGCTCATTTATATTTTTAGAATTGAGGAATTTTATGATGCGGTTGGCTGTAGTAGGAATTTCTCCCAGTTGAGCATTGATAGTGGCAATGGTCTTCTTTTCCTTCTCCATGAGTTCCTTCTGCTAAAAAATAATCTAAATACATGTCCAGATTTCATCTACTTCTTCAATAATATTATTCCATATGACTTATTTAACCTGACCTAGTGTAAAGCCAATAGAAGATTTAGTTGTTGACTTCTTCCATGCCTCGATCTGATTTTGAGCTCTCTAAAGCTCTGATGCATGAAAAATCTTAGATTTCTGGTGATGATCATTTAGAATTTTCACTTGGTCCTGCAAATTTTTGATCTCTTCAATCTGGAGAGACATGTTTTGTACTGCATTGGCCAACTGATCTGTGGCAGCTCCTGTACTTGTTGTAGTAGATATGGCTGTAGGAATTGTTGTGATGGGAAGTGCTTTTAAATGGACAATAGTATTTTTAGCAGCTTTCTCCTTTTCTTTAATCAATTTCTCCATCTCAATCTCCATTTTCTTCAGTTGTGCAGTCTGCTCCATGATGAGCTTCATCATATCTGCATTTTGTGTCTCTGTCTCTTTAATATCCTTGGCTAGAGGATCTTCTATAGCTGGTAATTTTAACTTATTCCTTAATGTTGCTATGTCCAAATTATTTTTCTTCACCAATTCCTCTGAAACATTGATGTTGGAAGGATCATAACCCAGTTTGATTACCAATCCCTCCAGGGTTTTAACCCTGGTGTCTTTGGCAAGCGCAGAGACCTTCTCTATATTTAGCTATGATTGGACAGTTTCTAAGGTAACCTGCAGTTTTGATAAAGTCATAGAAATGTTAGTAACAGTTGAAAATATAATTTTCCCAGTCTTCTTATGCATCTCCATTTCGTCAATGGGATGTATATCCCTTACATTGAACTCAAAGGTTGTCTTCTTGTAGTCTGATGTTTCCTTGGGCTGGGGAACTTGTGCTTGTAGGAATTCCATTTACATCTTTCCTTTTTATGAATCAAAGGCTGAAAGTAGCCTTCTTTGAGCACCGAGAGTCTTCTTCGAGAACTAGTTGTAGGTGTTAATATTCAAGGTTTGATTCCTGACTTTTATCTCCTTGAAGATGTCCATTATAATCTTCTATGTTTCCCCTGAAGTATATGTACCTGTTTGCATAATTTTTTGCTGCTCTTGTGAAGTTGTGGAGGTGGTGGGAGAATGTGTTGTTTGATCACCCACTAATGAGGAAATAAGTGGCTCATTAGTGGTGATAATGGTCTTCTTCTCTGAATATTTGATGATGCTTCATCTGGAACTAAGCATGGCCTTCTTTCTATACATTACTTTAAATCCTTCACTGAAAATGTTAGTCTCTAAAGGAGACTCTTCCTCTTTGCTTCTCTTGGTTGTTTTCTCCTGCATGGTAGGAGTTTGCACTATAGATGATGATACCTTGTTATAGACATATTTGGGCACATCAACCCCAAACTTATATATCGATAAACTAGGGCTCATCAACCCCTAAAAGAGTTGTTTCATGCCCTAAAAGAACATGGTCATCTGATTACATCATTCCCCAAAATTTCCACTTGAGAAACCATCCAGAATTGGCCTAAACTGAACCATACTGACTGCTACACTGGCTAGGTGCGATGCATACTGAGTGATACACTACTCAGGTGCGATGCATATTGATTAGGCCTTCCATAGGGTGCAATGAGCGAGGATGGACAAATGTCTGGGACAGTTTGCTAAGTGGATGTTCATAGAATCTTCTAGAAACTTCCCCTTTGCCACTTACCTCTCTGAATTCTCCCAAAGTTGAGTAAGGGATCTAAACTTTAGTTATCTCTTCTCTTGTGGAACCAAGTGTAACAAGTGGAATGACACTAAACAAACCCCAGAGATGACTCACACCCTTGCAAACATCTATAAATGGATCCCTCATCCAAGAGATCTAGAGGGCTGGAATGTTGTGAATTACAAGGAAGTGATGATAATTTGTAATTGAGGAAAGAGCATTGTATTTTTGGTGTGATCTTGCTATTTCATGAGGTGAAGAGGGCTTGATGCTAGAAGGATGATGTTGGATCAGACAACTGGGTTGTAATTCTCCCTTTTATTTAATAAAGTTCTTCAATTTTTCTTCCATATGATTGTGCAATTGTGAATGTTATCATTTGTGAATGCTATTATATGTTCATTATATATCTGATTGTGCAATGTGTATGTTGTAATAGATCATCATGCTTTGACGGTTCTTTGCTGCTGTACTTGTGCAGGTACTCTCCAAGCGGATTAAGTAAGAAGAGGAGTTGCAAGCTTTGTTAAGGGGGAGAGAGATCAAGCAAGGGATTAAGTGGAAGTTCCAGGTTGATCTTTCTCTTATCTATTACACATAGAGGAAATCATTGAATTGCTTTAAACTGTTGTTTCTAGGGTAGCTGCCAAACCTAGAGGGCTAGTCGTTCGACAAGACACTAATTTCCCAGAAACAAATTGGCGACTCTGCTGGGGAATTGAATAGATGTTTGTTTGTTGTTATTTTTTGCTTTATAAACTATAGACAGACCCTCAAGTCAGCCAGGTAGCCTTTGAACTACTCTTTCTCTGCAATTGCATAGTAGATGAATGCTACTTCAGTCAATCTTTGGTTTAGTTTATGAATTAAACATTTGACTTACAAGCATTATAGATGCCCTTTTGGTAGCTCAGTAACCTCTCAAGACATTCCTCTGTACTTTGCTCTTTACTCTCCATCATAGCTCAGCTTAACTCACTAAAAACAGCTACACATCTGAGGCAAAACCCACTTCAATTGCACTCCCTGGCCCATCGCACTGTCTATCACTATAAACCAGTATGCATTGCACCTCTCGAGTGTGTAAAGTGCGATGCATCCCTATTTCTATGAAGCCCAGGTGCGATGATTGACTGAACCTATTTCCATTCCAGAAATTGGGGGTTTTTGTCCTTGTTTTCAGTTTTGTTTAGTTGTTTTGCTACTTATGAATAGTGCCTCCTTACTCAAGCCTGCTTGCATCACATAGATCAGCCTCCATTTATTAGGATTAGTGAATGTTTTTTGTATTTGTTCATCATTTACAATCCTTTGTCGAAAAGTTGTTTAAATCGATTGGTCGCTTTGATGCAAAAAGTGTCGTAATTGTCGTTTTTTGTCGAAAAGAGAAGTGTCATGGATTCTTCCTTCCCTGGATAGTCGATTGAACTTTTCATCATGTACTTGGTTTGATTTTTTGATATTCGAAGTGTCGAAAGCATTGTTTTTATTCAAAATTGAAGAGTGTCATTTAGTCTTCCTTTCTCTTTTAAAGAAGAAATTGTCGAAATTCCATTTTGAAAGAAATATTTCATATCTTTGCTGCATTTAGTTTTCCTTTCTAGCATTTTTCACATTAAGGAAAACAAAAAATGAATACATGCATTTGCATTTGCATTTAGTTTGTGTGCGAAAAATGATTTAGGAAAATGCACTAGTGTGTGCTCTTTGCTCTTTGCTGAAAGAATTGTAATCTTCTTTCCCTAGTAGCTAGGACTTTCATTGATCGAAATAAAAAAAGATTGTTTATCATAGTAGATTGCATTTTAGGAATTTCAAATCATCATCACGTGGTGAACCATTGAAAGGAAAACTTTAAACAAGATCAACTTTAAAATAAATTTCAATGAACTTAACAACGTTTTGGAACTTAACGCAACATATCTAAAGGTCTAGGCTAGAGATGTGTTCCGGCGTTGTAAAAACTAGTAACTATCGTTTTCATTGAAGGTTGAGTGATTCCTCCTCATTGATATGACAAGTGCTAGCACGGACTTGTGCTCCCCGTACTGTTGCGTATATATTGGGAGACCACAATAGGCTTATATCCTTTATCCATAGGAAGCTGAGTCTACCGCCTTATTGATCGCAATGCACTGAACACAGCATTCAAGAAGATTGACTGTCGTACATAAGTCCTTTGTAATTTCTCTTTAATTTATCACCAAGGTGTATATTGCAGTTTTGTGATTGGTTTGGTAATCCCTCTGTTTAGATTTCCAGAGTAGTCACTTTCATTCCTTTTCAACTCTTTAAAAGAAAAGGTCCATCTGAGCACTTGTCACTTCAGGCTCATTAAAAATCGAAGGGGACTAGAGTCATCTTTAGCTTTTTCTCGACTCTTAAAAACTGAAAAAGAAAAGTTGTGTCAAAGCGTCATTAAAATTAATTAAATTCAGAATAACATCCCTGTTCCTTAGTTGATCTTAGGTTGAGATATATGGAGACAAATCCTGGATCCACCAATCAAGGAATCCATTTTGAAGGGAATCCTAGTCCTTTTTCTTCTTAGGGAAATATTGGTGCTCCGTATATGGTTACATTTTCCCTTCTGGAAATAACCATTGGCCTGCCGGTATGGCTGTTTTCAACCAATGTGGTTCAAAATGCCCTGATTCCTCCATAGTCGAATCAAAATCCAGTTGATATTGAAGTCGACCCTTCACCTTATTCTTCGTTTGTTTCTCCCTCCCCTTCCTCATCTTCACTTGGTGAAAGTAGTGATGCTAGTAACCAAGTGGTCGAGAAGAAGAAGAAAGGGAAGGAGAAGAAGAAGAAGCCAACTCAGCAAGGGGGAACCCAAGCAACCATTGCTTTTAATGCATCATCTGGTGAAAATCCGAACAGTAGACTTTCCAAAGCCAAATATCCATGCATAATTTTTGCGAGTGACAATTTTTTTCGAGACTGTCCTTGTTTTCCTTGGATCTTGAGAGAATGGTCTCCCCGTTCACACCATCTTGTGTCATCAACTTTTGGAAATCATGTTGATAACACACCTTTAACTGGTGATAGTAAAGTTCATGGATAGACGAGAAAAGTTAGATTTCTATGTAGGTTATGTGAAAGGAACCATGCCCTTCACCTTTGTCCCTTTTTGGATGAAGCCAAAAGAGTGTTGGATAACCATCTTGCTTCATCGTAGTGACTTCTATTTGGCTACAGGAAACTCTCCCCAAGTCCTTTACTAGTTGAAAAACCGACTGACTTAAATCAACCATCAGTCGAAACCACTCTCTCTGAAAGTGAATCTTATGAGTCTATACCTGACCAAAGTCAACAGGTCGAGGTGACAGGTGACCCAAGTTCACCTTCAGATAATCGTACCCTTCCCAAAGAGAGTGAGAACGATACCGTTCAAATTCCTTTTGTTACTTCAGATGCCGATGAACTTGGGGGCAATCCGCCTGTTCCATCTAGACAAGAGGAAAACCCTCCAGCTCTCATAGCTCAAAGGGTTGATTCCCCCATTTTTCGGTACCCCCTCCAAGTAGTCTAGTCACTTCCTTTAATTGGAATCAACTAACAAGATACTGCCTTCCTTATCATGTACCTTTCTAGATCATAGTACAAATTTGTAAAATGATCGTGTTTGGCACTATTATAGATGAAGGGGCATTAGTGAGTATCCTTTCCTCAACTGCTTGGAAAGTGCTTGGTTTGCCATCACTTATGCCTGTTACACAGAATCTGTTAGGCTTTAACAAAGGAACCAATCAACCGTTAGGGATCCTTCCTAAGTTATCGATCACTTTGAGAAGGAAAACCGTTCATTTGAACGTGATGATAGTCCCAGGACCGTTAGATTACAATTTACTTCTTGGGTGTGAATATGTTTATAAAATGGAAGCTATTGTTTCAACACTCTTCCAAGTGATGCATTTCCCGTATGAAGTCAAAATTGTCACCATTCACCAGCTTTCATTTCCTGGTTCAAGCATAGCTCCAAGTCAATCATCATCCCTAAATGGTTCTTTTACATCAACTGTATCTCTTGAATCTTCATTCCATCCACCCAATCGCCATGATTACTCTAGTGAATGTAATGAAGATTAGGGGGCATGCACCCTTGTCTATTTTGCAGATGAATCCAGCTGAAAAGATAAGTTTCTCTGTAGGTGATGTGATTGGTCTGACACACCATTCACCTTTGTCTATTTTGTGGACAAAGCCAAGGAAGTGCTTTGTCTTCTGGACGAAACCATCCTACCTAACCTCAATAAATTTCCATATGGCTATTGGAGACTCTCCTTTTCATCATGCTGGGGGCATGCATACATTTTATTCCCATTTTTCAATTTCATTTTAATTCTTCGTTTTGACATTTCTAGCTTTTTAGTTTTGTCATTTCTAGCTTGTGTAAAAATGAAACTAAAACCGAGCATAGTTCCCCCATGGTTCAAGCTCATTAAAAAATGAACCCACCTTCGGGTAATTAACCTTTGTGATTGCCATGCTATCAGCCTTTTGAGCCTTGGTTGTGTACCTCTCATCACCTCCATTCTTTTGGCCAATCATACGCTTCCACATGGTTGTTTACCTTTTTTGAGGAACAGTTGCGATCAGTGGTCTTATTATCCAGCCTCTTCACAGAAATCACCATGTTTTTAGAAGTTCCAAGATTACCCAGAACTAATTGCTATCCTAGACACCACATGTTCCTAAAAATCGAGTCTCCTTTAAACCCTTTTTAGACTCGTTAAATATGAAAATATTGTCGAGCAACTGGCCTTTCCAGCTCATTAAAGTGCTTGGAAATGTCATCCCTCCTGTATGATTTTAATCTTTTTCTGACCCAAGGGATTATCTCACGAAAAAGCTCAAGCGCTTGTCTTTTTCAGCTCGTTAAAGTGATCGAAAAAGTCATCCCTTTTGTATTATTTTAATCTTTTTCGGACCTATGGGATTATTTTACAAAAAATAACTTCTAGAGTTTCCTTTTCGTCCCTTTTAAAACTATCTAAACATGAAAAGCACTGAGTTATCCTTGTCGTTAAACTCATTAAAATAATAGTGACAAACTTGTCCATTCTAGACAAGACCGAGTTTCACTATTGCTAGACTTGTTAAAACATAGCGATAGGTCAAATTATAGAACAAGCATATGTTATCCTCCTCAAGCTTGACAAATTTTAGGGGGTACTGGTCAGCAATGACTGGGGAAAAAGAGAAGAAAACATGAAGAATTTATGGTAGCAGGTCGCTCCTGAACATGACACTTTCACTTCATCACCATGATTGAGTTGGGTTGGGTTATTCTATTTACCAGTCATCTCACCATTGGTCTTTCATACCATCCATCTTTTGGGGTTAATGCTACCAATTCATCTCAGTGTCACCGACATGTTCAAGAGAAGTCATTTAGTGGAGAAACCACCACCCAGTTAATGTCTCATCCACTACAATACCTTCAATCTTCATTTTTCATGACTGCCATTCCTAAACCTTGTGTCGTCATATCGTTTTCAACTCCAGAAAATTATTTGTTTTGTTTCCTGTCGTAGATGTGGGATACATCAAGGCCCTCCTACGATGAGTCACTTCTTGTCAACATCAGCTCATTATCCAAGAAGTTGACTTAGAAACAACCCTTTCAGTGTTTTGAAGCTTGCATGCCTCAATGGCAAGTTTCTCACTTCCGGCGATGGGTTGATACCAGTGGCCTTCGATCGAAAGATTTTGCATGGTGTTCGACATCGGATCGTATATTCACACCACATGAATTGTATTGTAGTACCTTGAGGGTCATTATCATTATCGGTGATTCCTCTCACGTCTGTTAACAACTCACATTATTGGCTGGTGATCAGGCGATGTCTTTCCATGTTCGACTTTAGCACATCTCTTCACAAGGATTGACTTGTACATCAAGCGAAGATTGAATGAGTTTGAAGACCCCAGATCTAGTTTCATCCATCCGGGCTGTGATATATTCAGGGATATAAAAACATCAAATGTACAAAGACGCTGCACAGATGGTCATTCGAACCAAGGATGATGACTCTACATCTGAAGAAGCATCAGTCCACATCTGTCGACGACTATCTGATCTATGTACATGAAATGAATTTATAAAGCTAAGCATGGGAATGCCTACCTCAGCTAGATCATGAAAATTATATTATGATGATGTATTGTATTATATCTTATACAGGTCACCTTCCAATTCGAAACCTCGGATCCTCATGATAAAGCATTTCACTCGACATCAATATTTACGACTTCATGCTTTAGGGGGCAACTGTTATAGACATATTTGGGCACATCAACCCCAAACTTATTTGTCGATAAACTAGGGCTCATAAACCCATAAAAGAGTTGTTTCATGCCCTAAAAGAACATGGTCATCTGATTACATCATTCCCCAAAAGTTCCACCTGAGAAACCATCCAGAATTGGCCTAAACTGAACCATACTTACTGCTACACCGGCCAGGTGCAATGCATACTGAGTGATACACTGGTCAGGTGCGATGCATACTAATTAGGCCTTCCATAGGGTGTGATGAGTGAGGATGGACAAATTTCTGGGACAGTTTGATAAGTGGATGCTCATAGAATCTTCTAGAAACTTCTCCTCTACCACTTACCTCTCTGAATTCGCCCAAAGATGAGTAAGGGATATAAACTTCAGTTATTTCTTCTCTTGTGGAACCAAATGTAACAAGTGGAATGACACTAATCAAACCCCAGAGATGACTCACACCCTTGCAAACATCTATAAATGGATCCCTCATCCAAGAGATCCAGAGGGTTGGAATGTTGTGAATTGCAAGGAAGTGTTGATAGTTTGTAATTGAGGAAAGCGCATTGTATTTTTGGTGTGATCTTGCTATTTCATGAGGTGAAGAGGGCTTGATGCTGGGAGGATGATGCTGGATCAGAAAACTGGGTTATAATTCTCCCTTATATTTAATAAAGTTCTTCAAGTTTTCTTCCATATGATTGTGCAATTGTGAATGTTATCATTTGTGAATGTTGTTATATGTTCATTATATATTTGATTCTGTAATCTGTATGTTGTAAGAGATCACAATGCTTTGACAATTCTTTGTTTCTATACTTGTGCAGGTACTCTCCAAGTGGGTTAAGTACGGAGAGGAGTTGCAAGCTCTGTCAAGGGGGAAAGAGATCAAGCAAGGGATTAAGCAGAAGTTCCAGGTTGGTTCCATTATATTTCTCTTATCTATTACACATAGAGGAAATCGTTGAATTACTTTAAACTATTGTTTCTATGGTAGCTGCCAAACCTAGAGGGCTAGTCGTTCAACAAGACACTAGTTTTCCCATAAACATACCTATTGTTCTTCTGCCTCTTGTAGGGTATTCGTTCTTCTCTATCTCTGGCCTGGATGTGTGAAAGTAAGGATTAGACTTGGTTTCTACTCTTAATTTAGAAATGATCCCTAATGGATCATATGACCAGGTAAAGCTAAGGCTAAACTACATTTCCTTCAAGAGTTTATCTGCTTCTTCCCCTGCTACCCTGCTGTTGCAAATGAAAGGGCCAATCTATGTTTTAATTTTAAACTGGGACTTTTTCTTGGCAGTAACAAAGTGGATTTCATCCCTGTTGATCATCTGCCTTATTTGTTCCAAAGCAAAAATCCTCATTGGGAGGAATTTTGGTAGCTTGTAAGGTGGGAGTTCACATCCAAATATTCTTAGTTCTATATAATTCTCATAAAGGTACCAGTCTCTTGTCTAAACTTGATCTGATAGCTACAACACCCTTCTGATTTCCTCACTGATCCTCAGTTCTATTCTGCTGCTTAGGAGACCTATTACTGGGTGAACAAACATCTCTATAAGCTTTTTATAAGTGTACTCTTTCTGCTCCTTCATGACCAGAGTAGTCCAAAAGATGTCTGACTACTGGTTTCCTGTCTCATCCAACTTTTGCAAAGATAGGTTGATGTTGTCCCCTTGAAAGTATAGGAACATGTAGACTAATACAGAGGCATACTTGAATACCTCTTCAGTTGGAAATTTGATAAGTTGTTGATGAATGGATTTTGCAAGAAATTGGCTGAAGTTAAATACAATGGAGGGCTTAGAATCAACATAGAAGATGGAAAAAAAATCCTATAATGGCCTCATCTACCCACTGATCAAATTAGTAGCCAAGGAGGTAGGAAACAACTGTAATAATATGCTTGGATCTCTCAGGGAAAATTGAGGAGGGATAAGGAGGATTTTTCTTTGGTAATGAAGCATCTTGTGTCAAAAACAACTCAAGTGTTTGGGCTCTCTTGGAAAAGTCTAGTTTATGGTATAGTACAACCACTGCTTCATAGAAATTGTGGGGGCTTGCATCATCTGATCAATGGCCTGAGGGGTTATGGTAAACATAATTTCTCCAGTGGGGGTGACAATGGCCCTTTGGCTTGGAAAATAGGATGCATGACATTTTCTAATAAAATTTGGGGTACCGTGGGTACGAGGAAAGATGTAGTGAGGTAAATTTGACTCCCATAGCTATATGTCATCAGACTTGTCAATGTATTTGTCCTCTAGCCAACAATACATCTCGAAGAGGTAAAATTCACAGAGTGTCTCATGGATTTTATAGCCTCTGTCAGGAAAAGGAATATGATGCAAATCTACTAGAGGATAGATCAAAGGATTAACAGGTTCCTCTGGTCCTTTGTCCTTTGGAGGCATATTGGCTATGGTTAAGAACAAGAGTGAAAATTGATTGGAGGTTTGAATGTACAAAGAGGGATCAAGTTTTGGAGGTAAAAGCAAAGGTAATAGGTTGAAAATGATTGAGCAGAGAGTGTCGATGGCAATTGAAAATGTTGGAATGAGTCCAGCAACCTGTAACAAATCAATATTAGTGACAATATGAATTTAGTAACCTAATCACAAGTGGAAAGGAGGTTTATATAACAAATTTGGTTTTTCCGTTGAAAGAGCATGGGTCCGTATTATTAATGGCTAAGCAAATTGAATGCTTAATGGGTTAATTCTGGAGGGAATGAATGTGATTTGATGGATTTAATGGATATATGAGGTGGCAAACGGTGAATGGTGAGAGTGCAATGGATATGCAAATGGTATCGGCGGTAAGGGAAGCAAATTTTTTTTTTTTGGGGGGGGGGGGGGGAGTGGTTAGCGATTTCACCCAAGGGGGGTCTGAAATTCTTTGGCATTGGCACGTACGGAAGGGCGTAGTTTCATATACCACCCATTTAGGACCCCCCACTCGATGGTAAAGCTCAGATGGTGAGGGGGGAGCCGAAAATGTATGCGAGCCGTCAGATGTGGGAAGATGGGCAGAGATAGAGTGTGATATCTTGGGGAGTTAAATCATGACATGACGAGACTGTTTGGTGGGGTTAGGAACTGATTTAATACAATGTTGGGGAACATGCGATGTAAGAGGAGTGTTAAAACTTAGGGATATGAAGGTGGAGGGTAATGTGAGAAGAGGGGGAATGGTTTGGGATTTTAAACTTAGGGATAGGATTAATACCAAAATTGATTGATATATGAAACCTTACAATAAACCTTTACTCCTCTGTCTTTTCTTCTGCACATGAGAACAATGTTTTTGATAATTGACTTGTGGCACATTTAGAATAGCAGTCTGTGCATTTATAAAAACATAAAATGAAGCCTTTCATTTCTTTTTGCTTCCCTAGCATTTTATTTTCCTTTTTCCTTCTTTATTTAGGGAAGCTACCACGTAACATTTTATTGATATGGATGCCTATAAAACATCAAATTTTCCTAACATTTTAACTTTTATTTCTTTTGCATCCATATCCTAACTTAACATTTTAAAATTATTTTGACTAATATATTAACTTATCAAAACCAAATAATGTTACAACATCAGCTCCATCTGGGGACTGCTTCCTCCTGTTGGATGCAAAGAACAAGCAGATCCAAGGGCCTTCTCAGGCTATGCAGTCTTCGCTTAAACAAATACTCACTTTCAAATTTTTCAAAAATTAAATAAACTCTCTGGATATTTACAGATGGCAAATAAGTGGAAAATCAATACTGAATGTAATGTTTCAAGTATCTCTCATTTACTTGCAATGAGGAATACTCTCCATCCATATTTTGTAGGATGAATGTATTTTTCCCTTTGACTTCTACAATGCTGAATGGACCAAACCAAAGGTTGTCAAATTTTGCATGCTTGCCTTTATCTTCTCTCCTTGTATCCCATTTAAGCACTAGATCTTCATTCAACTCAATAATTTGATTAATCCTTCTTGAGAAATCATATTTTTCTTCATAGGATTCCTGGAAGAATCTCATAACAGGTAAAGCTAAATGAGTAGGAAAAATTGCTTCCTTGCCATAAAGTAATTGGAAAGAAGACTTGTATGTTGATATCTTAGGAGAAACTCTGTTTGCGCAAATTGCGTGGATTATATGGTTGTTCCAACTCTTTTTATGGTCTTCAAGAGACCTATTAACGACTTTAACTAAGCTCTTGTTGGAGGACTCTGCTAGTCCATTACCCTATGGATGGTATGGTGTAGAATGGTGTGAAAGTATTGAATACTTTTGACAAAATTCAATCATTTTAACACTGCTGAAAGCTGCTCCATTATCTGTAACAATTTGTTGAGGACATCCAAATCTTGATAGGATGTTTTCTTCAAGAAATTTAATCACAACAGTATCAGTTGCATTTTTAAGAGGCATGGCTTCTACCCACTTGGTGAAATAGTGTGTAGCAGTTAAAATCCATCTATGTTGATTACTTGATTGTGGATGAATTTCCCCTATAAAGTCCAATCCCCATTGTAAAAACAGAGCATCAACTCATGCTGGAACCAAAGGAAGTGTAGACAGTTTCTATTTTCCTACAAATAATTGACATGGTTTGCAACTTCTTACTCTTACTCCAACTTCTTTGAAAAGTGTGGGCCAATAGAAACCTTCTTTTAGAATTTTGTAGGCTATTTCTCTCTAGGCATAGTGTCCACCACAAAACCCTGCATGAAATTGATCTATAATTCCCTATGTTTCATTTTCAGTTAAACACAAAAGAAGGATATTAGGAGGGTCTTTCTAGTATAGATTAGCATTGATAACAAAGTATTTTACTGCTTTAAGCTTTAGGGATTTTCACTGCCTCAAATTAAGATCAGATGGACATTGAAAATCCTTGAGAAACTGCACAATATCAGAGTACCAGACAGAAAGTAAATTTTTCTTATCTATGTGAACAGGAATGGCTTGGTCTGAAGAAAGAGGTTCTTGTGGATTCTCTCCTTCTTTAAGAGGAAGAGGTTCTTGTGGATTCTCTCCTTCTTTAAGAGGAGGAGGTTCTTGTGGATTCTCCTCAGATGTCAAAGAAAGGTCTTGTGGATTCCCCCCTGATATTAAGGAAGGTTCTTGTGGATTCTCCCTTGATGAAATTTCAGAAACCATATTAATCCCCAATACTTTGCAGTTGGACTCAGCTAACAATTTGGTCAGGCCTTGGCCTTTTACTAGCTTTTTGGTTTTAATTTCAAGGTCATATTCAAGGATTTTAGCAATCCATCTCCCTCTTCTTCCTTCAGTATCAGGCTGGGTCAAAACAGTTTTAACAACATGATTAGGGACATAAGATGTAAGGTGTCAATGCAGGACATAGGTTCTCAAGGCTTTGAGGGATTTAAGTAAGGCATAAGCTTGTTTTTCAATGATATCATACCTAAGTTCAACATCCCTCATAACTTTGGGAAGGAAGGCTATAGGCTAGTCATCACCATTTGTGTTCTTCTATAAAATTACAGCAGCTAAGGTTGTCTCGGATGCAAAAGAGAATATGCTAAAAGGTGAGGAATAATCAGGGCTACCTAATGTAGGGGCCTCAGATATAAAATCTTTGATCTAATCAAAAGCATATCTAGTAGGGACTGTCCATTTCACTTCATTTTTTTTCTTCATCATATCTATTATATCTTTAACTATCTCAACATAATTTGGGATGAACCTTATGAGAAAATTGATCTTTCTAAGGAAGATTTGTATTTCTTTCTTGTTCCTTGGTAGAGATAGGGTCTGAATAGCTAAAACTCTCTTTGGGTCAATTATAACTCCCTCCTTGGAGATTATATGGCCTATTAATTTCCCTTCCTTCACAACAAACAAAGATTTCTTTGGATTGATGGATATGTCAAATTCCCTGCACCTGTCAAAAATCTTACTCAATTGTTTTAAATGATTTTCATCACAATCAGAGAAAATAGTTAAATCATCTAAATAAATAATAGTAAATTTAGATGTTTTACCCACAAATGCTTGGTCCATGGCTCTCTAGAAAGTGGCTTCAGCATTGGTTGACCCAAATGACATTCTAGCATACATGAATGTACCCCAAGGTGTGGTGAAAGAAGTTTTGTCGTGGTCAACAGGACTTACCATGATCTGGTTGTAGCCAGAAAATCCATCTAGCATAGAGATCCTATTGGAACCTGAATCTTTCTAAAGTAGATGGTATATTTTGGGCAATGGATAATTATCCTTTAAAGATGATTTGTTCAAATTTCGGAAGTCTACACCTAGCCTAATCTCACCATTTTTCTTTTTGACAGGAACTAAGTTGGCTACCCAATTAGAATACCTTGAAGGCACAATGATATGAGCATCAAGCATTTTTTAAATTCTTTCTCAATGGTTGACAATAGTATGGGGTTAATTCTTCTTATTTTTTTACTGAAAGGGTTTTTTTCTGGTTCCAAAGTAATCTTATGCTCAATCAAAGATGTATCATAAGTTTTTAACTCATTATAAGACCAAGCAAAAACATCTTTGTAATTTCTAAGAAGATTTAAGGATTTGTTCTTTACATCTGAAGGTAAAGTTGATGACAATATAATATTTCTCACATCATCCAAAGTCCCAATTTTGCATTCTTCGATTTCCTCTTTAGGTGAGTTAAACATGGGGTTTTTAGAGACATCATTATTATCAAACAGTTTTCCCAATGGGACTAATCCTTTAGGAATAAAAATATTAGATAATTGGATGATATCATGATCAAGAATTTTGGGACTGAATGAAGTTTCTGGATTTCGTTTATTTAATTATTGAATATTGTTTTGATCTCCTTCAATTTTCATATTTGAGAATTCATCAATGACTTGAAGAAAAGATTTTAATTGTTCATGATATTCAAAAATCTGCCAGTGTTTAAGGTTATCAGGAATTGATGGTCTATACTTGACTTGAATTTGGTATTCTAACAATACTAGTTGAGGGATTTTGAAAGAGCTTGTTGATACAACAAGTGAGTCAGCATGCATATTTTCGTCTTTGGCAATAGCAGTTATGTTAAATCCTTGGAAGAAATTTTCAATTGTGTCCCAGGCTTCATTTCTGTAGGACCTAAGCCTCGGGTGCTTTCTTTGACACAAATTTCTAACCTGGTTCACTATAAGCTCATAATAAAAAATACACTCAAGTTTTGAACCTTTAAACTCCTAGCTAACTCAAGACCAAGAAGAAAAGCCTCATACTCAACCACATTATTTGTGACCTCAAATTCAAGTTTACATGGTGGAGTTATGTTTTCCTTATTTGATGATATTAGAAAAATTCCTACTCTTGCTCCTTCTTCTGAGCAAGAGCCATCAAAATAAAGTATCCAAATATCTGATTCTACTACTTTAGGTTGGGAAACTATATTTTCAATGGAAAGTTGAGTGTTTGATGAATTTTGTGAGGAGAAGTGAAGGCACCCAAAATCCTAATCTACTGCATAGAGAGGGTGGTTTTTTTATTGATCGGGCCTACAAAAGGTATGAAGGAATTTGACTTCCCTATATAACCTTAGATTCTCACCTCTACAAACTGGAATAGTAGCAGAAGACATGTCCATCTAAAGTGATCCTCCAAGTTTAGCACAACATGATCTAGATAGAAGCATGCCAAACTTGGCAGAAATATCAGTGACAACTATGCCTAAAACTATACTCTTGATAGTATTTGAGCTAAGGTCACAACTAGGTCTTTAATCAATCCTAGGCATGGTACTTTCTTTGAGTCAAAGGTATAAAAGTCACGATAAGAATGGGTGACTTGTAACTGATGCTGATCCATAATTACCTTCGGCATAAGGTTATGAGAAGCTCGAGAATCCAGCATGCAGATATACAAAAGAAAATCATGATCTCTTAATGTTACATAAAATGGTGGAACAATTTCATCAATCATATTAGAAGTAGGGCCAAACACTACCGATGGCTTTTCATCCTGCAAGCTAGTAACATCTCCCTCATCATCTACACTAGAATATTGTATCCATTTAGACACTTGATTTTTGTAACCATGATTTTTGGAAAGTTCAACTAAAGGTATATGAATCTTGACCCTTTCCAATTCCTTTTCAATATTAAAAGTTGTCAAAATGGTCTTGTCAGATGAAAATGTTTCAATGGATGACTTTGTAGTCTAAGGTGTTGGGGTTTGTGTTTGAATGGCTTTCATTGCAGGTTCAATTATGGTGGTAGATTTTCACTACAACAAAACCCTATGATTAGTGTCCCTTTTTACATTTTTTTTGCATATAGAGCCCATTTTTGGTGCTATTTGCATCCATTTATCAAATATGGTGCAAAACTTGACACAAAATTTGCATCGAGTTTTGCACCAAGTCTTACACCAAGTTTAGCACTAGGTATTGCAATAGGTTTTTCACTGGGTTTTGCACCAAAATTTATACCGAGTTTTGTGTCATCCTTTGCACCAGGTTTTGCATCAAGTTTGGCACCTAATTTTGTTTGACATACTTTTGCATCCTCATTTGCATCCACCTTTTTCACCTACACTTGCTTCACCTTTTGCATCAACTTTTGCATCCTTTTTTAAATCATTTTTGCATCCATTTTTGCATCACCTTTGTGCCAAGTTTTACATCGAGGTTTGTGTCTAGTTTTTCATATAATTTTGCATCTACTTTTGTTGCATACACTTTTCCATCTTGTTTTTCATCCATATTTACATCCTCTTTTTCATTTATTATTGTGTCCACTATTGCATCTAATATTTTTGTGCCACAATTTGCACCTAGTTTGACACCTCTTTTTGCACCCACTTTTGATTATAATTTTGCATCCACGTTTGCATCTAGGTTTTCATCAAATTTTACATATATTTTTTCATCCCTTTTTATATCCACTTTTGGATTAGGATTTGCATCGGGTTTTGTGTCTCGTTTTGCATCTACTTTTGCATCGAATTCTATTGCATCCACTTTTGCATACAATTTTGCATCCACTATTGCGCCCATTTTAAAGTCCACTTTTTGCATCCCTTTTTACATCTTCGTTTGCATCATAGTTTGATTCTTTTTTTGCATCTATCATTACATCCATTTTTACATCCACTTTTGTTGTGCCACAATTTTTGCCATGTTTTGCACTTACTGTTGTACCCACATTTGCTTCCAATTTTGCATCCATGTTCACAACCTCTTTTGCATCAAATATTTTCATCAAACATTGCATCTCTTTTTGCATCCACTTTTGTGTCAGGCTTATGCATTGGGTTTTGCATCTCCTTTTGTATCTACTTCCATTGTATCAATTTTTTGCATCCAATTTTGTTTCACCTGTTGCATCAATGTTTGCTTCCACTTTTACATCCCTTTTTTCGTCTTATTTTGCATATTTTTTTGTCTGTTATTACATGCACTTTTGTTCCACCATATCTTGCACCTACCATTGCAACCACATTTTCTTCCACTTTTGCATCCACATTTTCACCCTCTTTTGTGTTCAGGTTTGCATCGAATATTATGTATGTTTTTGCATCCCCTATTGATCTCCTTTTGTTGCATCCATTTTTGCATCTAATTTTGTGTCCACTATTGCACCCATGTTTGTGTCCATGTTTACATCCCTTTTTGCATCTTATTTTTCATCCACGTTTGTCTCTTTTTTGCATCTAAGTTTGTGTCATTTTTTGTGTCCATTGTTGCATCCACATTCGTTTGACCACAATTTGTGCCAAGTTTTACGCCTACCATTGGACCCATTTTTGCTTCCACTTTTGCATTCATGTTTGCATCCGAGTTTGCATTGACAATTGCATCTGCTTTTTCTTCGACTTTTGTGTCAGGTTTTTCATGTTGTTTTGCATCTAATTATGTTGCATCCAATTTTACTTCTATTGTTGCCCCCATTTTTTTGTTCGCTTTTGCATCCATTTTCCAACACTCATCATATTTTTTGCATTGATGATATTCCTTATGACATTAACAATTACGAACAATTGATGACAATGTCAATAATCATGACAATGATGAAAATGAAGATGATGGCAATGACATGAATTGTGAATATGATGATAAAGATGATGGTGGTTACAATGACAATGATGATGATGGCAATGATTATGAAGATGGCGATGCTAATGACCTTGGTGAATCTTCCCAATTTCAAAATGCTGTCATTGTCATAATCATAAGCATTATCTTTGGTGTCATCATCCTTGTCATCATCATCATTATCATCATTATCATTTAGGTTATCATCATCAACAATAATGACATGAATGATGATGATGTCCATGATGACGATGACAACAATGATGATAGAAATTACATTAATAATGATGAGGGTGATGATAAAAATGACAATGACGACGATAACAGTGGTTGTGATGATGATCATTGATCATCTCTCAAAAATAGATTTGTTATTTCTCTTGCGTATATCGTATGTGTCCTAAACAACCCTTTTCTAGCACTGATCACATTTTTTGGGTTGATGATATTTCTTACGACACCTCTAATTATGAACAATTACAAACAATGTCCATAATAATGATGACAATGATGATGATGATGATGGAGCTCATGATGATGGCATGAATGGTGATTATGATGATAATGTAATGATGGCAATAACGATGACAATGATGGTGGTGATGATGATGATAATGAAGATGATGACAATGATTATGATAATGAGAATGACCTTACAATCTTATGGATTCGTGAACAATTACTAGTTTCAATACCATCTTCTCGATACATATTACTATCATACTTTTTACATTTTCCGTCTCTCTTGAGATATCTTACTATAATGGTGTTGTCAACACTAGAAATATATCTTCTTGTAGTGGTGGTTCTATTGTTAGCACCAGAAAAGTTTTTGTTAAATTTTGGTATAAAAAAATTGATTTATGCAATTATTTTGATAATATATGTAAAAAAGTAAATAACATACAATTATTTTCATTGTGCTGTCATTGATTTTCATGAATTCACCAATTTTAAGACCATCTTTGACATACAAATTATTATTAAAGTTTTGTTCATTATATCCTTCTTATATCTTGTTGTAATGGCAGTATTAGCACTAGAAAAATATCTTGTTGTAATGGTGATGTTAGTTTTAGCACTAAAAAACCATTAAATTTTGGTTAAAAAAAGTTGATAATTTTATTTTGTTTTTTATTTTTTATTTTTTAATTTGGGAATTTTTTTTTTTTTTTTTAATTCTATTTTTATGTAGTAATATTTTTTTTTGTTAAATTTTGGTTGTAACTAGTTTTTGGTCAAATCATATGTATTAACCATGTTCTTTGTACTACAATTCTAATTTTTGGGACAAAATTGAGCTTTCAAATAAGTTGCAAAAAACATATAAATGGAAGAATAGCGATGACAACTATTTGTATTGTCCAATTGTTCCAGATATCATGCATGAAAATCTTCAACATTTTTAGAAACAATGGATTAGAGGTGAGTGTGTAAGTGTACATAATGTTTGGATGATACATCAAAACAAAGTTGGTTTCATTGATGTGCTTAGGATCTAATTTGGACAAGAAACCCTAGGTTTTAGAAGTATGCAAATAATTAATTTGGTTTACCTTTGATAACCAATGAAATTTTATTTCCTTTTCCTCCTAAAACGAAGGAGGATATGGAAAGAATCCTCATTAGAAAAAAAACTTCTTGCTGAAGATTTATAATTGGTTGCAAAATCTCAACAACTGGCTATAGAAGTTTTTAGTTGCTACTAGGGAAATAATTGTTGGGTTGTGTTATATTCTTTCCATAACTAGCCCACATAGTTAACTGGGGGGTTAGAGGGGGGGCGGAAGCCCCCTTCGTTGCGCCGATTGTGTAGCGGGGGGGGGGGTCATAGGGGGTTTGAGGTGTACCCGTAACCCCACTTTATGGGGTCCGAGGTAGCGCCCTGGAAAATTTTGGTTTTGGACCCTATGTTAGGATGGGCGGACCCACCTATGGTTTTGTGCATGATTTTCGCACATGTTTTTGGACGTGATGGTTTTCGGTCCATGGTATTGGACGCAATGGTTTTCGGTCCATGTTATTGGATGCTTCGACATGTATAAATATGTATTATAACATTGAAAGGAATATAATAAAAAATCGAGCTGGTAGTCCCAGTTTTGGGATCTAGGGGAAAATCTTTGTGTATATGTGTTTTATGTGTTATCCTCTCGCATTGTTTATTTTCTGTGTTTAAGAATTTGTATGCAGGTAATTTCTATACGGGGTTAAAACCTACATTTGGTATCGGAGTATTTTTGCCTTCAAGGGGATGCCTTTGTTACTGAGGGGTTTCGCTCGGGCCTGTGGTAGACCCTGTTCAGTGGGAGATCTGCGAGATTGATTCTGGTGGTGAAAGAAGATGGCAAGTAGTGGAAAGATAGAGATCGAGAAATTTAATGGTAAGAGTTTTGAGTTGTGGAAACTCAAGATGGAGGATCTGTTGGTGGATAAAGATCAGTGGATCGTGGTAGATCTGGGTACTAAACCAACGGGAGTGTCTGATGGAGAATGGAAGAAGTTGGATCGGAAGTCAAAGAGCACAATATGATTGTGTGTCTTAGATTCAGTATTGTTGAATGTATTAGGGGAAGCTACGGTGAAGGCTTTGTGGGATAAGTTAGGGACTTTGTACCAATCTAAGTCTCTGGTGAATAAACTGTTCCTGCGGAAAAAGCTATATAACATGAGGATGAAAGATGGAGACTCAGTGACAGAGCATCTGAACGCATTTAATACTGTGGTAAGTCAATTAGCATCTGTTGATATTAAAATTTCAGATGAAGGTAAGTTCATCAGTTTATTGTGTTCTCTACCAAATTCGTGGGATAGTCTGGTTATTTCAATAGGTAGTAATGCAACTGCCTTGCAGTTTGATGAAATAGTCTCAGCCTTGCTGACCGAGGAGATGAGATGAAAAAATATGGAGATCCAAAATGGTGATGCCTTTTCTGTGCAAGGACGGTCCCAAAACAGAAACAAAAATAAGTCATCGAGTGGGAGATCTAAATCTAGAGGGAGATCTAAATCTCCAGGAAACCCTGTAAAGGCGGTGTGCTGGAAATGCGGAAAGGAAGGGCACTACAAAAGGGAGTGTAAATCTAAAGCTCCTGATAAAGGAAAGGGATCTAATGATGCTCCTTTTGCAGAGGCGAAAACCACCTTAGATGAAGGTGGGGATTAGTACTTGGCTTCTTCAAGTACACATGTAGATCATGAGGCATGGTTGATTGAATCACGTGCATCCTTTCACTTCACTCCCCATAGAGAGTGGTTCTGCGAGTATGAGAAATACAATGGTGGTGATGTCTTCTTAGGGGATGATAGGAAGGCTAGAATCATTGGTCATGGAAAAGTAAAGTTGAAGTTGCAAGGTGGAAGGGTTAGAACATTTCTGATTGTTCTGTATATTCCTGCATTGGCCAGAAATTTGATTTCTATAAGCAAGCTGGATGATGCAGGTGTAAAAATAGTGTTTGAAAATGATACGTGCAAAATGGTTCGGGGAGTACTGGTATTGATGCGGGGAATTCGAATTGGAACTCTCTACAAGCTGCAAGGTAGCACTATTATTGATGAGTGCAACAGTTTTGTGGTTCTTGAAAGTGAAGCAGAAAATCTAGTGGTCTTTGGAGACAAGAACATGTTGCGGCATCAAAGGCTTGGACATATTGGAGAGAAGGGCCTTCGAATACTTCATGGTAAAGGTATGGTAGAAGGTATGAGTAATAGCTCTCTGGATTTTGATTTCTGTGAAAATTGTGTATGTGCGAAGCAGAATCGGGTGAGTTTCCCCTTTGGTAGTAAGAGGACGAAACAGATATTAGAAATTGTGCATAGTGATGTGTTTGGACTTGTGAAGGTTCCATCACTAGGTAAGTCTATATACTATGTATCATTTATAGATGACTGCTCAAGGAATACATGGATATATTTCCTTAAGAAGAAATCTGAAGACTTTGACAAGTTTAAAGAATTTAAGGCTCTCATGGAAAATCAGGCAGAGAAGAAGATAAAGGTGTTGAGGACAGATAATGGTGGAGAGTTTTGCAACAAGGAATTTGAAGAATTCTGTAACAAGTGTGGTATAGCACGATAGAAGACTACTCCATATACACCTCAACAAAATGGAGTTGCAGAAAGAATGAATAAGACATTGATGGAAAGGGCAAGAAGCATGCTCAGTGGTGCTAGGTTAGGACAAGAATTTTGGGCAGAGCCGGTGGATACTGCATGTTACCTGGTCAACAGGTCACCTTCATCAGTGTTGGAGGATAAGACTCCACAAGAGGTATGGACTGGTAAGAAACCCTCTCTTTCACATTTAAGGGTATTTGGATGTGATGCATATGTACATGTTCCAAAGGAGAAATGAACCAAGTTGGATAGTAAATCTGAAAAGTGCATCTTTATTGGGTATAAGGATGGTTTAAAGGGTTATAAGCTTTGTAACCCAGTCACATGGAAGGTTGTGTATAGCCGAGATGTGGTGTTCGGAGAGGTAAAAGATGTTATTAAACATGAATTCCAACCAAAGGAACCTGAGAAGATAGAGTTTGAGCTTAAGGAGGAAGAATTAGACTCTACAGAAGAGGAGGAATCAGAAGATGAAGATCCACAAACTCCGGGTGAGAAGATCAGTTCGAGAAAGAAGGCAGCCAAAAAGGTATAGTCCATCTGCTTTTTGTTCAAATTTTTCTTTATTTATTACTGACGATAATCCCAAAACTGTGAAGGAAATAGTAGATTCAGAGGATGGAAAACTCTAGAAAGAGGCCATGGTTGATGGAATGGCATCTTTGCACAAAAATGAGTCTTGGGATCTGGTGGAGTTGCCGGCTAGAAGGAAACCCATTGGCAGCAAATGGGTGCTCAAGAAGAAGACAAATGCAGAAGGAAAGGTGGAGAAATACAAAGCTCGGTTGGTAGCAAAAGGTTATTCCCAGGTGCCGGGAATTGGTTTTGGTGATATTTTTTCTCTTGTTGCCAAGGTAACTTCTATTAGATTACTTTTATTTGTTGCTGCTGCTTTTGATTTTGAGGTAGAATAGATGGATGTGAAGAAAACATTTCTTCACAGGGATCTAGAAGAGGAAATATACATGAAGCAACCTAAATGCTTTGCGGTGAGGGGTAAGAAAGAACTAGTATGCAAGTTAAAGAAGTCTCTGTATGGGTTAAAACAGTCATCAAGGATGTGGTATCAGAAATTTGATGCATTTATATGGGGACTTGGCTTCACCAGAAGCAAAGCAGATCACTGTGTGTATTTTAAATTAATTGGTGACCATGTTATTTATCTGGTCTTATATGTGGATGATATGTTGCTAGTTGGAAATGACAAAGAAATTATCCAGGATTTGAAGACCCAATTTTCCTTCAAATTCGACATGAAAGATCTTGGTGCTACAAACTATGTTTTGGGCATGGAAATTAAAAGAGATCGGGCAAAGAGGAAGCTCTGGTTAAACTAGAGGAAGTATGTCGAGACAATACTACAGAGGTTTAATATGCAGGATAGTAAATTGGTGAAGGTTCCTATTCCTGTAGGTGTGAGGTTATCTGCTGAACAGTGTCCCAAGACACAAGAAGAGGAAGAGGACATGTCCCGTGTTCCATATGCAAGTGCAGTCGGTAATTTGATGTATGCAATGGTCTGTACTAGACCAAACATTGAACATACAGTGGGAGTATTGAGCAGCTTTATGTCAAAACCAGGGAAGGAGCACTAGACAACAGTGAAGTGGGTTTTCAGGTATTTGCGTGGCACTAGTAATTATGGTTTGTGCTACCAAGTAAGATTAGGATTGGAAAGAATGTTGGATATTCATGGCTTTGTTGATCCAGACTGGGCTGGAGATCTGGATCATGTAGAAATTTTGAATAATATGAAACTTATTCATAGAGATTATCCTGATTATACACTATTTCAGAATGCATGCATAATACATAACCTCCTCTACGTTGATCATCAATTTTGTAGAATTAAAAACAATGAAACATCAATCGCATGCGCACATTAACACAGTATGTATTGGGGAAAGCATAAAGCTGAAAACCCCCAACTATCTATATATTATAATGATAGAGAACATGTAACAATACATAGTACAATACTCCTCACAAGTACTCAGTACTATCTCCACCTGCTACACACAAACGAGCTCAGATCTAAATCAAGTCATAGGTTCAAATCTCCTTCGCTGTCTGCCTGCCTCTACTGTGCAATCCAAAATAAGAATAGGAATGATCCAAGCTCATTTTCCTTGGCTTGTACTGTGCAATCCTCATTGGAAATCTCCATCATTGATTGTGCAAATCTCATGCACAGCTATAATCACAACTGATAGTAGTCTCCACCTCTAACACCTGTCTCCACTGAATTGTCCATGCACTGAGTTAAATGATGTATTCTTTAGTTGCTTTATGAGTTAATAATTAGTGAATTAATTAATAATTAATTCACAGCACTCATCACTAGTGTATTTGGCAGTTAAACTAAATACAACTAGTTCAACTAAGTCAAACTGAACACAACTCCATCAACTCCTCAATCAACTCCACCAAACTCAATCACTTGAGTTCTAACTGAAGTCCATCATGCAATAGCAAAACTAACCCATAAGAAAAGCATATTTCCTTCTAGCAATTTCATGTGCCACATCCGTAGCTTGAACTGAAGTGCTCCAAGAGGATAAGATAATGTTTATAGTCCAAATATTATTAAGAGCTAATAATATTCGACTGTTCTATTTTTAGACTGGCAGTCTAAAAATAAACTCCGCCCAGATGTCTAAAAATAGAAGTCCATCTATTTTTACCAACATGACCAATCATCCACAAATAGCATCCTGCAACTCATAGACCATGATCCATATGTCTAAAAATAGACATAGTCTAAAAATAGACATAGTCTAAAAATAGACTTTGCGCCAAAAATAGCCTATGGGCCCACTTAGTGAAGGCGACTTCTTTTCACTAACCTCCATCATCTTGTTGCATTTTCAACACTCCCTCTCAACAAGATATGGATTATCTGCAACCCCTATCCTGCAACTCTGGAATGTCTGCATGCAACACATTTGCCCGGTCCACTTGCTCCAACAACACTTGGAACAAAAACACTCCCAACTGACCACTCTGTTGGGCTAGGAACATACTCTGATGCTGAAGCTCTACCTACTGCTGACAAGTGCTCCCTCTCTGACATCTGTGCTACTACAACATCTCCATGCATCTCCCACCATTGCACACCTCTCTGTGCCACCTAACACTGTGCAAAACACTTGTGCCTCTCACATTGCTGCAGCCTTCTAGCTATGCACTGTCCTGGGATTCCCTACACTGTCGCTCTCTCTGCCGCTCCATTTGCATCTGTCTCTACCCAATCAGTTAGTTCCTGCTAATCCACATCGGGGCTCCCATAGCAAGGTCTCATCGAAGAGGTTGGGTACCTCAAGGATCCTGCCCCTCCTCCCTGGGACGATCACTCTATATCGCCCCACTTCCTACCTGGAGGTATGGCTGCATGTGATCCCTTAGCTCACTTGGCTCAAAGTTTCCCCCTACTGGAGGTTTCTGCATGAGTAGATGTCTCTACTCGATCTCCTCTCAGCTTCCCTTGTTGTGGCTGCTCCACAACCTCCTAAAGCTGCTGCACCAATTCTGGATCCTCTACAATCATCTAAGACTTCTTCGGGCTCCGCATGTTGAGAGGTAATATACGCTCCCTCTCAACCACCAAGTATCCATTAGTTGCCTCGCTACTCAAGGCTTTGCATGCATCTTGAACCTCAAGAGCATACAGGTTCTTGACCCATGAACCAATCTGCTTCACCTGTCTAGTGATGATGTGTCCAAGGAAAACCTTTCCCTTACTGAAGACTACATCATAGCCTCTATCTTCTAGCATCACGATCGACACCAAGTTTCTCTTCAGTCCTAGTACATACTTGACATCGGTCAAGGTAAGGTGAGCTCCATGCTGCCTCTGAAAAATAACCGTGCCTACACCTGAGACATTATACTTCTCATCATTACCCATCGCTATGAGTATCTGGAGATCTTTCTCCTCCAAAGTATTGAACAAACTCTTGTCACCGGTCATGTGGAAAGAAGCTCCACTATCAAGAAACCAACTACTTCCGACCATGGATGAAACCATGCATGCAAAGAGTGTGAAATCCAACTCAAACTATGAAGCAAGTGCCTCACCTTCAGATCCTTCCCCGAACCCCTTCTTGGATTTCCTCCGTGGACAATTTGCAGCATAATGGCCCACCTCATGACAACGAAAGCATCACACTTTTGATTTTTCAACCTTCTTCCCATCATTGGAAGAACTAGATTTAGAAAGAGAACCATTCTCCTTCCCTTTCTTTGCTTTGGCAGCCAAAGCGCAATTTTCATCATCAGATGCCTTTGATGAAGATTCGTCCCTGGTATTCCGCCTGATCTCCTCTTGCACAAGATCAGGCCAAAGTCTCTCCCATCTTGGCAATTTCTCCCAACCATTATTAAAGTCCTGATAGGAATGCCAACTCTTCAAAAGACCAAGGAGAGCCAAGCTCACCAAGTCCTCATCATCGACAGTCACCCCCACACTTCCCAGCTCATCCCAGCATTGAGTGAACTTCGTGAGATACTTGGGCATACTATCTCCTTTCTCACACTTAATGTTTCTGAGTTTATCCTTGAGCGCCAACTTCCTCTGGTTGCTCTTGCTTTGGAATAAATTTGTCAACACTTTCCACATCAAGTATGGAGAAGCCTTTCCATGCAGGCTGGATACAATGTGATCCTTCACGCCCTCCAACAGAACCCTTCGACACTTTGCTGTCTTCTTTTTCCAAACCTCAACGTCAGCAACATCAGTAGGCTTTGGGACCTTAGCATCTATGAACTCCTTCAACCCATTGTCATCTAACACCGCCTCCATCTTGTCTTTCTATGCAATATAATTCGAGCTGCCTTCAAGAGCATACTCTAATCGCAATCCGTTGAAAGACATTTCAACTTCGACACCAAGAAAACACTGTTGCAAATTCGAATTCCACCAGCTCAAAACTCAACCGCTTCTGATCTAAAATTCGTGAGAACAAAGTATTTCTCGTACAGAGATTGACTGTATGGGCTTTTACTGAATATCTCACCTTCCAAAAGAAGGATGAATCCAGAGGCTACCTGGCCCGATTACAGACTCTGCCTAAAGAAATAAAATGTAATCACTTTCTGAATAATAGATCTGATGATCAAATCTGCTCTGATACCATGTAGAAATTTTGAATAATATGACACTTATTCACAGAGATTATCTTGATTATACACTATTGTGGAATGCATGCATAATACATAACCTCCTCTACGTTGATCATCAATTTTGCAGAATTAAAAACAATGAAACATCAATCGCATGCGCACATTAACACAGTATGTACTGGGGAAAGCATACAGCTGAAAACCCCCAACTATCTGTATATTATAATGATAGAGAACATGTAACAATACATAGTACAATACTCCTCACAAGTACTCAGTACTATCTCCACCTGCTACACACAAACTAGCTTAGATCTGAATCAAGTCACAGGTTCAAATCTCCTCCGCTGTCTGCCTGCCCCTACTGTGTAATCCAAAATGAGAATAGGAATGATCCAAGCTCTTTTTCCTTGGATTGTACTGCGCAATCCTCATTGGCAATCTCCATCATTGATTGTGCAAATCTCATGCACAACTATAGTCACAATTGATAGTAGTCTCCACCTCTAACACCTATCTCCACTGAACTGTCCATGCACTAAGTTAACTGATGTATTCTTTAGTTGCTTTATGAGTTAATAATTAGTGAATTAATTAATAATTAATTCACAGCACTCATCACTATTGTATTTGGCAGTTAGACTAAATACAACTAGTTCAACTAAGTCAAACTCAACACAACTCCATAAACTCCTCAATCAACTCCACCAAACTCAATCACTTGAGTTCTAACTGAAGTCCATCATGCAATAGCTCAACTAACCCATAAGAAAAGCGTATTTCCTTCTGGCAGTTGCATGTGCCACATCCTTAGCTCGAACTGAAGTGCTCCAAGAGGATAAGAAAATGTTTATAGTCCAAATATTATTAAGAGCTAATAATATTCGACTGTTCTATTTTTAGACTGGCAGTCTAAAAATAGACTCCGCCCATATGTCTAAAAATATAAGTCCATATATTTTTACCAACATGACCAATCATCCACAAATAGCATCCTGCAACTCATAGACCATGATTCATATGTCTAAAAATAGACATAGTCTAAAAATAGACTTTGCGCCAAAAATAGCCTGCGGGCCCACTTAGTGAAGGCAACCTCTTTTCACTAAGCTCCATCATCTTGTTGCATTTTCAACAAATCAGAGAAGATCTACAAGTGGGTATGTGTTTAACCTATTTGGAGGTGCAGTCAGTTGGATGAGTAAGAAATAATTTGTAGTGGCACTATCAACTACAGAGACAAAATACATGGCAGCCACTCATGCAAGCAAGGAAGTAGTTTGGTTGCAGAGATTGTGTTCAAGTATGGGGTTAGTACAGGGAGCTATAAGGATAGATTGTGACAGCCAAAGTGAAATTTTCTTGGCGAAGAACCCTGCATATCATTCAAAGATAAAGCACATTGATGTTTAGTATCACTTTGTGAGGGATATGATAGAAGACAAAAAGGTGTTGCTGGTAAAGGTGGACACTTTGAAGAATACTGCGAATGCATTGACAAAATTTGTGAGATCTGAGAAGCTCTCTTGGTGTAGAGAGACAATGGGCGTTTTAGGGCTGGAAAAATTACTAAGCTCTCTTTTGGCCCCCTGCGGAAAGAAAAAAACAAGTGGGAGAATGTTGGGTTGTGTTATATCCTTTCCATGACTAGCCCACATAGCTAACTGGGGGGTTAGAGGGGGGGCGGAGGCCCCCTTTGTTGTGTCGATTGTGTAGCGGGGGGGGGGTTCACGAGGGGTTTGAGGTGTACCCGTAACCCCACTTGATAGGGTCTGGGGTAGCGCCGTGGAAAATTTTGGTTTTGGACCCTATGTTAGGATGGGCGGACCCACCTATGGTTTTGTGCATGATTTTCACACATGTTTTTGGACGTGATGGTTTTCGGTCCATGGTAATGGACGCGATGGTTTTCGGTCCATGGTATTGGATGCTTCGACATGTATAAATATGTATTATATTTTTTTTTGGTTGATAAGTGGGTGAATCCTGAAAATGACTCTTACTTGAGATTATGAGTTCTAAACATGGTAATTAAATGACTATTACAACCAAATAACAATGAATCATTTCAAAATGGGACATAATAATTGTCCTTATTTAAATATGAATTACATACCCTGTAAATTATCTTGAAGTCTTCATTGATGTTATCATCTGCTTCTATGTCTTCCAATTGTTCCTTGTCAATGTTCCTATGTTCTTGTACGCAATTAATATTACTCTTCATAAACCATTCTGCTAAAGTCATATTGTGATCATCCTCATATTCACCTTCATCATGTTCTGTATCAATAAAAGTTGTTTCTAGATAAAAAAATATCAATGTTACCAGGTCTATTAATTTGATCTTAATTTTGTATATCATCAATATTCCTTCTTCTATAAGATCATTTTCCTTTGGAAATTGTTGGTTTTCATGGTGAATTTCCTCATCTAATTTATAATTTTGTGAAAATACACCTTTGGCACCGCTTCTCCATACTGCTAAAGGAATGTTGTCACCATGATCTAGTTCATAGTCTTCTGGCTGAACATCATCATCTTGAACATCATCATTAATGCCAATTTGTTCTGTGTTCCCTGATTCTTGAACTATATTTGGTTGGTCACCATTACTTTTCTTTGTATTAATTGAGGCATCTTCGAATATATGCCTTAACCTTGGATCATAATGAATGACAAATATCCATTTTGGATCCAAAATATCTTCATAGAAAAAAACCTACATGTGAAGAAGATAAATATATGAGATCTCCACTGGTATCAAATTTTATTATCAATGAGAATGTATATATCCACAATAAAAAATGAATTAAAAAATTACATAAGACCATTATTTCTTATATTGTTTAGTGAAAAAATGCCTGTTCACAATGAATTGGTAGAACATAAGGCTCCTTATCATGTGGTAGGTATTTTGATGAATCTACAGAAAAAAATTCACTATGGATATCATGTCTTCATGTCCTATTAAATGCTTCATACCATTTAAATTTAAAAATACTACATTTGAAAGAGCGGTAATCTAACTCAATAATTTCTTTCATTTTTCCAACATATTGAAGATTACCTTCAATTACATTTTTATCTATTGGACTTGCTCTACTTGATTGCTTGAAATCAAGCATGACCCCTCAATCGCAAGATCATATTTTTGCATCTACTCTTTCTACTTGATAATGATGACTGTATGCCCACATCGCGGGATACTTCCTCACCTATGACAAGCCATTTACTCGAGTGAAAATAAATATGATTGTGCATAGTTAAATAGTTAACCATGTGATTAGTGTATTCAAGAAACATTTTGTAATAATTCAAACTTTACCTTTTTTTCACATCCTCTGCACATGTTGATCTCATCTTCTATTATGCTTGCATCTATTCCTTCCTCATCTATTCAGTTTTGAATTTGTTTAGAAACCCATTCTATTGTGCATTCTTTTCCCCATTGACTGGAAATATCAGTGGGAAGTGGGGTATTCCTTGGGTTTGATATCTTAAATTGTTTCCTTGCTTCTAACACTTGTTTCCTTTTTATATCATACATATCAATACATTTATTCATGAATTCCATTTGGTAGAGGACAAACTTATTGAGCACAACACTTTCGTCAACACCTATTAAAAATCAACATGTATAATTCAAACTTTAAATATTATTCTTTTAATTCAAGAAGCCCAAAATTATTTAGTAAATGATTCTAAAATAACTATAATAATGAATATTTTGCATACCAATTACTTCTTGAACACCATTAGTTTGAGGCTTTTCTCCATCTATAATATCATATGCACGTTCTTGATCCCAAAATTGTGCACCATCTTCAAAATATTTACCAAGGAATTCACATAGGAAGAAAAAATCTTCATTTAGTACATACCCTTCAGCCACACAACCCTCTAGATGTGCCTTTTGCCAGACATATCTTTTTAGGGTTTTCATGTATCTCTCAAAGAAAAACATCCATCTCGTTGAAACGATACCTGCCATTTCAATGTCATCGACTAGATGTATAAGTAAATGGACCTGTATGTCCATGAAACTTGTAGGGAGCTCCTTTTCAAATACACATACCATTTCTATGATTTCCTTCTTCCATCTTGGCACTTCAGACTCATGGATCTCCTTAGAGGTCACCCACCTAATTAGATATTGTCATTAAGTTAGTATAAATTTTTAGGGACATTTAGAATGAGATATAATATATCATTGTGTCATATAGAGGAACATTTCATACCACGTAAAACCTTGTAAATATCAAGCGACCACATATCTCGTAAAGGTTGACAATCGACATATGGCATTCCTCAAGTCAGTTGTAAGGCATGAATCCCATGTTATTGCTAGTAGCATGATATGCTGTCAAATCAAATTATTATAGTTAATTAGTATTAATTTATCATAATATATGAAAATATTTTTTAGTAAGTAAATGATAAGAATAATAATTAATTGATGTTAATACCTTGATAAAATTGTGATAATCATGTGTTTTAAATCCTGTGATATGTCCCTCTACTGTAAAAGCTTTATTCAATGATGATCCATATCCAGTGAGTGTTCTTATTGAATGAATCACATTTTTGAGTTGATATAACTCTTTCATTTTTAGTATCCATGGAGCTTCTGCATATGAATCATTTTCCTTACTTGTCCACAAATGTCTTCTATCAAATTTGGTACGTGAAGGAGCAATATCCCTCCTTGATGATAAAGTGTCTTTATCTTTGCTAGATATATGTCGAAAAATAGAATCACAAACATTTTTGAAAATATTTATAGAAGCTAATAAATGAGATATTAATAGATCCTTCCAGTAAGGGAGATCATAAAATATGGATTTCCTTTTCATTCCCTTTGGCATTTCAACCATAACTTGTTCTGGTTCCTCAATTGAATGATCATGATAAAAAAAATGGTTCCAAGCTTTTGATTCATCATCTCCATACATTTTAAGCCAATCAGTTGGACCCATAACTTTGGGAGGAGATTTATTTTCAATTTTTCCATCAAATTGATTCTTTAGGCGGTTTCTAAACTTATGGTTAGGTGGTATAAAAACCCCGTTGTTTGCATAAATAACTTTGTGTAGATATTTAGAATATCGCCCCTCAAATTGTTCTGCACATCTTGGACATGAAAAAATCCATTTTGTTTGTAGCCCTATAATCAATAACTAGCTTACATAAGAAAACAATAATAATGTCATACTTATATACAACTTGAATTGAAAATAAATTATGATGTACTACGAATATGCAAATTATTTGATCTCTTACCAAAACAAACACCAAGTCCTAGGAAATCATGAATTGTCCAACATAGTATGCCATAAAACATGAAGGACATATTTGATGGAGGACATGATATGTCATACATTCTTATGCCTTTCCATAACAATTGCATCTCATCAATCAAAGGTGCAATGTAAACATCCATTTTTTCACTTGATTTTTTCCTGCAACGATGAGAGTTAGCATAAGGTGTTCACTTCTAACGCTTGTCCATGGGGGAATATTGTATACTATTAGTCCAACTGGCCAAACACTATTATTTGAGCTTAGGAAAGTGAAAGGGTGCACTCCATCCATTGCAAGTCCTAACGTAATACTGCGAGGTTCATCTTTGAATTTTCTTGGCCATTTTTCCTCTATATGTTTCATTGCTTTGGAGTCCATAGGTTTTTGCATGAATCCATATTCACTCTTGTTCTTTGCATGCCAATCCATCAATTGTGAAAGAGATTTACAATGAAACATCTGTTGTAGTCTAGGAATAATTGACATGTGTCGTAAAACCTTATTTGGAACTATAGAACCTTGTACATCTGTACGATATCTTTTCTCTTTGCAAACAGGTCATTCTTCATTGTCTTCATATTCATATTTATATAAGATGCAACCATTTTTACATGCATGAATTTGCTTATATTCAATCCCTAACTTGACTAACAATTGACACGCTTCTCTACAGGTTGATGGAAACACATTATCTTCAGGGAATATTTTATCCTTTAGAGCCCTGTAAGTTTTTTTTTTTCAAACCCACGTGTTAGAAATGTCATTTATAACGTTGTTTATATACCATAATGTAAAATCCACCTAAAATTAAATTAAATGAAGTTAGTAATTATGTTCTAATTGAGGACACAAATTGACAGTGCAAAACTAGAAAAATAATTCAAATTACTTTAGTAAGGTAGTGAAGCTCTTGTCTGACCAACCAAATAATGACATGATTTCCAATAATATTAATGTGCATGAAAGCTTGGATGTTCTACTTGCACCCGATTTCAACACCACTTTCTTTACTGCTTGCTTAATTGATTCATTGATGTTGATATCATCATAACTATGTTGGTGGTAATTTCTCTCTATATCAGCATCATCATTATTATGCATAGGATCATCACCCTCATCATTGTTTCCATCCCCAAAGAAACTTGTGAGCATTTCGTTCAATCCTTCTTCATTCATTACATTTCCTTCAACATCTCTACTTTGAGCAGTGGATGGCATGTCATCAGTGTATGCTAATTCCATCAATTCCTCAAATTTTTCATGTGGTAGTGCTCTCTTCAATGCTTCTCTTCTTCTCCTAGTATGGTTTAAAGGATGAATTGGATCATCTCATTGAATTCTTAATGGTCTACTTGGATCTTGATCATTAGTAGGTGTATCATCAACATCATTTACCTATAATTAAATACAACCATTATTTAATGTTAGATAGCAATTATTGTATAAAAAATGGATCCATTTCAAAAATATATGCAATAAATTACTCAACAAAACAATATTATACATATATACAATAAATTAAAAATATTATCTTTGAACACATAGTCTTAAAAATAAGCCACATCAGTTTCATATTCTTAGATTTTTTGCCTTAGGAACATCCAAAAACAACAATTGTCTCAAAGTATTCATCCATGCATGTAGTATCATCATGACCAACCTCTTGTTCATTGTGTTGATTTTATATTGCATTTACAAACTCCATTTTCATATCCTCTTCCACCCATTTCTTTTTGTGTGATTTAATTGTATGGCGTAGGCCACGTCCATATGTAGGTATTTTTATTGGTCTATCAAAATGATTAAACTCTTCATTTGTTCTAATTCCATTGCCAACCTAAAATAATTGATACATGCATTATTTTTTCCAAGGTTAGAGTTTAGACTATATAATGTACTTATATTGTCCATTAATTTCTAGTTGAACTTATTTATCACACCCACAAAGTATAAAAATTGTATCAAAGTATTCATTCCATGTATTATCATCATGACTAACCTCTTGTTCATTGCCACCAATTTCTATTGTATTTACAGACTCAATTGTCGTATCTTCTTCCACCTACTTTCTCATGCGATGTGCTTTAACAGTATGGGGTCCACCCTTGTGTACATATTTTGGTTGGTTTACAGTAAAAGAGTTCAACTTTGTATTTGTTGCAAACACATTTTCCACCTAAAATAATCAATGACATGAATTATTTTTTTTCAAGTTTGAATAATAAACTATATAAATTATTAGGTTTAGGAAAACAACGATGGGAAACTAAATTTCATTTTATTAATATTTCATAAATTAATGTAATATTTAAGTACCTGATGCCCTAAATCATGTTGTGTGTCTTTATTGGAAATAAATTCATTTGTTTCCATGGCCTCTCCTAGCACCTGCAATACACAACAATGATTGCAATTTTTATTAAAGTCATCTATGGAATTGTTATAATCTTATTTCTTATTCCATTATTTTAACCATTCTAATTTTCATGTTAGTTATTTTCATTTTCATTTATGAAATTCTCCACCATTGTTGTGACACTCTTTTGATAATGATTGAACCCGAGTTGAAGACTTAACTTTTCATGCATATCTACACTTCTAATTATTAGGGTCATATCTATTGAATTTTGGATACTAGTTTTTAACATGGATATCAAGTTGTTTATCTAGTTTGAATGTACATTAGGAACATAGTGGTACTAGACTATCATGAAATTGTTTGAATCCTATGGAGATTTCAATATTTACTGAACATTAGATGTTGCACATATTATAATACCATGTCATACATGTGAAGCATATTTAATATATGTTATATGATCTAAATTACACCTTTTCACTAATATTAATACACAAATGATATTTTTTTATTATTGGAAAAAAAACATTATGGCACTTCCACCTAAATAAATAATGACTAAAATAATTATTGCATAAATCAATAAATCCTAAAATGATGCCTAAGTGATCTAGTCCTCCCAAAGATACATGAGTAAAGTATAAATGGTACAACTATGAGCACTACCATGTAAACAACACATGTTCAAACCTTTACAGGGGTAGAAACTCTATGCACATTGTGCATGAGGGAAGGTGTTTGATATCTTATAGTTGGTTTCCCTTCATCACCAAAGTGGATTAGGTTATGAGTGGATTGGAAATGCAACCCTTATTTGTTCCTTTCAGCTTTTGGGAAATCTCAAGTTCAACTAGTGCTAGTAGATGGTTTCAAAGATGTTTGCTAGGGTTTTTCAACAAGGTCACTAGATCCCAATGCAACATAGATACTTCAGATTTGTTGAAAAGTAAAACCCCCACATGGCACTGAATAGATCATTAATGACTACCTAGAGAACTTAGACCAAATTAATTGTAGAAGTAAAACTACAACCAAATTAATCATGAAAGTAAAAACTACAATTGAAAAACAAAAGATACACTTGATAATATACTAGAATTCATCCTCTCCCAATCCAAAGTTGATGAATAATATGTTAAATATTTGATGAAACTCATGAAAGATAATAAGCATGTCTATCAATATAGGAGTGCATGAACTTGCTTAATGTGTAGTTGTTAATCAACGATGATGAATATCCAAAGTTGATGAATAATATGTTAAATCTTGATGAAACTCATGAAAGATAAATGTGTAGTTGTTAATTGGAGATGATGAATATCCAAAGTTGATGAATAATATGTTAAATCATTGATGAAACTCATGAAAGATAATAAGCATAGGGCATGAACTTGCTTAAGGTGTAGTTGTTAATTAGAGATGATGAATATGTATATATATTTATTTATGTATTTACAAGGGATTATTGTAATTTCAAGAAATAAATATACATGGCCAATAAATAGGTTATTTTTTTTTGGCTTTCCCTAACTACGTTGGAACCTATGGCCCTCACCCCCATGTTCAATGGCTGACCATATATCATTCGCTTAGGAAAAAAGGTGGAACCTATGGCCCTCGCTCCCATCTTCGATGTGCTGATCATAGATCATTCACTCCGGAAAACCCCGATTTCGAATAGAAAAAAGGTAGAGGGAGAGGAATTGGGAGGATAACCAAAAAAATACGTGGTGGGAATGAAAAATGGCTAGTGCTGGAACCTATGGCTCTCATTCACATCTTCAATATGTTGACCATAGATCATTTTCTTTGGGAAAGCCCCGATTTGGAATAGGAAAAAGGGCAGAAGGAGGGGACTTGGGAGGATAACAAAAAACAGTAAAAGATGCAGTGGGAACGAAAAAGGGCCAGCAATACCAGATCATCCGTAGATTGAATCTATCGGTGGTAGGAGAGAAGGAATGTGCATGGGTTGGGGAGGCAGCGGGACAAATCTGCGTAGCTTATAAAGACGTAGCATAGAGGTTAGCTGATCCATCTAAACTTACCCTCACCAAATTTGACATTATTCATGCTGTTTATACACATTGTGTGAACAACTGATGGAATCCCCTAAAATTTTTGTTCGTAGAGTTATTTTTTAGTATTTTTAATGAAAGGATTATTATAAGCCCTGACTTCCTATTTCTAGGTTATCATTACTTTTTCCTAGGGCAAAGGAATTGTAGACGTTCTATTAGCTAGCCACTTCTAGTAGAAGAAATTTGTGATTATCTAAGATAGTTATTGCATCCCTTAACATTGGAAAATACCTTGGAACCTTTTGCCTCCCATTAGACATAGTTACAGGTTGCCTCCCTAGGGTTTTTAATTGAACTGAGGGTAGAGGATCATACTCAGGAACCCCTTAGAATGTAATGGTTTAAGGCTTGGAGTAGAGGCCTACTTTGCTTTCTCTTGTTGAATAATTAGTTTTGGTGTTCTCTCGATTCCCAACATAGGGTGGAGGTACTAAAGCTGAAATTTTCTGGGTGGAGAAATTCTCTGGAAACCTTGAAAGGTGGCGAAAATCTCTGGAACCATTGAATCAGAAGAGGGTGGAGATTTTTGTATCTCTATAATCCCTTCAATGTCTGATGGGTTAAGGAAGATTTCCTTTAGAATCTTGGAATAAGCATACATATATAGGCAGGGTGGGGGTGGAAATGGCCTCTAGAATGCTTGGTTAGGTCCTAGGCTAGGGGGTGATAGCTGCTCTACTCGCATATTTTCAATGATTAGGAGGAGAACTAGGGACCTTGTGCCAATGCTGATTTGGATTACTCAGAGTTAGAAACCTAAAAATAGAGTTAAGTATGGCGGTATTGCATGTAAGTCCTGTATGTTCTAAAGGATTCTAAAAATGTACATTTATGCACTAGTTACTAGTTGTACATTTGCATGATGGATAACAAACAATCATGGTATGGATGTGCTGGGGTATTTACTTAGCAATAGATTCATTGACTTGGAGCTAATTTAATAACATGTATTTTCTTTAGTGACTGGAATTATATGTACACAGTAAAAAGAAAAGAGACTTATACTGAATTAACTAATGTGATTTCATAGCAAGAAAGAACTCATGGCAGCATGCCATTCCTACTGTAAAGTTATCCACCAATATTGTGTAACTGGAACTGCTATTAAAAATTGCATACAATTCTTGTTGTTACAAATTTCATTGTTATAATGTATTGCTATGATTGTCTATGTCCTATCACTTGTTGTTCCACTTTAATATTCTAAAAAGATATTATGAGTTGTTTTATTACCAAATACTACCAAAAACTTATGGAGTGAAACCTAATATGTTGTACTGCATAACCATGATTTAGGCACAAAGAGAAATGTGTGAGTGCATCTTAACCCTAGGTAGGACAAGAATTTACTTGTAGATGGGTATGATGTCATGAATGCTATTACTATAGTGTTGTAATTACCTTCGAAATATCTCAATATAGGGTCTGATGTGACATGAACAAAAATGTGCAATCCTATTCCATTATTAGGCAAGATGCAATGATACAATGGCATGTACTATTGTTATGAAACTTTGTTGAGCCAATTATATAAGTTGGAATCCATTATAAGCGCTTTTGTAGCATGCACTAGTAATCCTATAATATACTTAGTCGACGAAGAATCAAACATTGTATCATTCTACTACACCAGTTACTGAGACTAACAATTTTTTATAAGGTATTTGGAAGGTGACAAAGATTCATGGACCTGTTAATGCCTCTTCTTTCTCATTTATTTGATGTTGATAACCTCATTATGGGCTACCATTTCATTGGTATGTTTAGAAATGAAGTTTTGAGTCTATTCTACAGTCTTCCAATTTCAGGCTTAAGTTTGTAGTGTCCTTACAATTTGGACATTTTTCTTAGCCGTTTTTGAACTAAGGAGTTAAGTTTGAGAACTAGTTGTTGACATTGTCCTGGCTGGTTTGGACTGACTGGTTGAAACTTGGTCCAATTACAGCTAATTGTCCTTTCTTTTCTAATGTTAAAATTGGCAACTAGGGCCAAACTCCATGTGGGTCACCTTATTTATGAAAGCTAATATTTTTCTTGGATTCCTCTCTTTCAGAGGTGTAGGATTGATCTAAAGATCATCTGATTTTGATATGAATTTATTTGTATTATTGACAAATTGTCAAGGTCGGCCAGCAAGCAAATTACCCCCAGCTCAACCTCAACGTTGCATTCAAAAAGAGGAGACCTCAAGTCATTTGAGGAACACATCACTCATGATGTCTATCTCCACTCATTTGGGTTTGTCCTCTCACAAGGAGGATGTGGTGGAAAGAAAGGCCACAAAGGCATCCTAGCCACAGTTAAAGAAGAGATCCCTAGCCATAGTCTTGAAGGAGAAGAGGTCATGCCCTAGCCATAGTCTAAGAAGCCTCTTATAACAAGAAAAGGATCCTTCCATCCACACTCAAGTGGAGTCCTATCCATTGTCAAGAGGAGCTCCAATACGCAGCCCTAATTTGCCATCAAAAGGACCTACCTGCTGTCAAAAGGAGGGCCCTAAAATGCAGTCAACAAGAGCCCTACTCTGCAACAAAGAGAGGCTAAATCCATAGTAAGGAGGAGGCCTAGTCTACAACAAAGAGAGGCCTAATCCATAGTAATGAGGAGGCCTAATCCACAACAAAGAGAGGCTTGATCCATAGCAAAGAAAGAGCCTTAACATGCTTAAAATGGATAGTGTATAAATTTTCTTTGCTCTAGGTGAAAACATGGTGATAGAAACAATCTAAGACATGCCTTAAAGACTATGTGGAAGGTTGGTAAGGCACGGTCATAAAGTGAAGGAATGTGTTAAAGAGATCTGCCCTATAGATTAGTGTATGTATACAGTTGGATGCTTGAAAGTGTTGACAACAAATTCAAGTTCTTGTAGGATAAAATATTGCTACGTTGATGGTGTTTGGACATTGGTTGATGAAGGATCGTAGGCCTAACTTGCTATTGGGCTAGACCCAGGCCATAGCCAGTTGTAAAGGTTTTTCTAAGGGTTGCCAAACCAGACTTTGATAGCATGGCAGTGGTGGAGTCTCTCCTTGGTACCCCACAACCTTAGAAGGCCTACTTTATTGAGTGTGTGGAGAATCAAGATCATGAAGTAGTGACAGTTAGTGCAACAAGAAGACATTAGAGTTTTGGGAGATGTATTAGGTCAAGGGTTGACCATGTTTAGCTCATTTTAATGAACATCCTGTTGGTGCCATATGAATGATCTTCAGAGGAATATTTTGTCCTGTTTGATCAGCATTAACTTCTTTGGTCAAGACTTTACAGTTGTTGTCATAAAATATCAGTTTTTTATATTTGTAATATCTCCATCTCTCTGCTGAACTATTGAAGAATATAAGGATAATTGATCAAGGGTTTCCCCACATTGGGTTTTTTCCCTGACTGGTGCCACATCTTCTGTCCTCTTGTCTTGGCTTGTCTTCTACTATTTATGTTTATGTTCTATCTATGTTTTACTATCTTGCCGATGTGGTTTCTAATATGGATATTGATATTGGGCTAACAAGAAAATTGAAGTAAATTGCTCTTAAGCATAGAACATACCAAAAATTAACACCTAATCATGAGCTGCCTTGTAATTGCATCATTGGAATGGATAAGCTTGAAATCTATCTACAAAGCATGAAATATGGACTTTGTTTTAGTTAAAAGGAAAGAAAACTAGTCTAGCATTATAAGTTCAAATAAGACCTTTGAGGATGTGACACATACATTGTTAAAATTCGAAACTAGTGCCAAACTCCATGTGGGTCATCTTATTAATGGCAGGTGACATTTTTCTTGGATCCTTCTCATCGAGAGGTGTAGGATTGATCTAAAGATCACCCAATTCTGATAAGTATTTATGGAGATGTGAATTTATTTGTGTTATGGGACAATTCGTCAAGGTCAGCCAACAACCAAATAAACCCCACATGTGCTCAATGTTTTAGTATAAATAGAGGTGCCTTGAAAGTCATTTGGACACACTCGCTTGGGATCTCTTCCTCTCTAATTATCTTTGGGTTTTAGTAGGAGAAGAGATCCTAAGGGATAATGCTGCCCTAATGGAGAAAGGTTCTACGCAATCTAGAGGGAGTGCCTTAGGCTCTACGCTGCCCTAATGAAGAAACCCTAATCAGCCCTAATGCAGTGATGGATGAAACTACTATAGTGCAGCAAGGAGAAGTTCTAAACTGCCCTCAACACTGGTCTAGAAGAGACCTAAGCTGTTTTCCTAAAGAAGATACCTAGCCCTAGTCACATATCTAAATGGAGCCACAAACAAGCCCTAGCCGCAGTCATGATAGAAGCCCTAGCTACAGGTGGAAAGGAGACTCAACCGCAGATGGAGGAGATCTCTAGAATTAGTTAAGGTAGAGGTCTAGTGGTAGTTGAAGAAGGCCTAAATCTATAGTTAAAGGAGGCCTAAATCCACAATTATAGGAGGCCTAAGTCCATAGTAAAGAGAGCCAAATTCATAGCAATTGAGGAGACCTATACGCAGCTAGAAAAGGAAACCTAGCCACGTAAGAAGGACCCTACATGTGCTATAGGTGACAGCATGGAAATATATGTGTGATGTAGGTGAGAGCATGGAAATCTATGTGTGTTGTAGGTGACAACATGGAAATCTATGTGTGTTGTAGGTGTTACAGTGGGAATGCAGTATAGTTGTACATGATGCAATACATGGACAACAAGTACATGAAAAAATGCATGAAGCAGAAAGGTACAACATGTCTATATGGGACAGTTAGTGCATGGAGCAGCAAAGTACAACATGTCTAGATGGAACAACTAGTACATGGAGCAGCAAGGTACAACATGTCTAAATGGGACAACTAGTACGTGATGCAGCAAGGTACAACATGTCTAAATGGGACAACTAGTATGTGGTGCAGCAAAGTGCAACAATGGTACTTGGGACAACAATGAAGCTTGATGGTGTAAGCAAATGGTGCAACAGTATGATGTGTACAACATGGTCATAAGGTCCAGTAATGTGATGATGTGTACAACATGGTCATGAGGCCCAACAATGTGATGATGGGTGCTGCATGGTGCAACACGGTGAGGTGCAACATGATGACGAGATGCAACACAATGAGAGGTGAAGGAGTCACCTTGGAGAATCAGTTGAAGCAACATGTCTTCAATTGATCTCATGTAGAGTTGATCTACTCTCTTATCTAGAAAGTGTAAGTGTTGACTTCTGTTGTAAATGTACTATCTCTCTCTCTCTCTCTCTCTCTCTCTCTCTCTCTCTCTCTCTCTCTCTCTGTGCTGAACTATTGAAGAACATATAAGAAGAATTGATCAAGGGTTTCCTCACATCGGGGTTTGTCCCTGGATAGCGCCACATCTTATGTCCTCTTGTCTTTGATTTTCTTCTGAGATTTATGTTTATGTTCTATCTGTAATTTACTTTAATGCTAATGTGATTGCTAATCTAGAAAAGATATTGAGCTAACTATGAAAATCAAAATAAATTTCTCTAAGCATAGAACATACCTAAAATTAACATATATTCTATAAAATTTTGGAATGTATTAGTTATTCAACAATGATTACACCAACCATTAAATCCCGTGAAGTTCAAGTCTGGTTACGTTGATGTTGTATACAAAATTCATAAGAACGAGGCAGATGGTATCACATCAACATCCAGTTTAGTAATCACATCAACATGATAGTAAAATGTAGATAGAACATAAACAATAACAGTAGAAGACTAGCCAAGGCAAGAGGACACAAGATATGGCACCAGCCAAGGACAAACCCCAATGTGGGGAACCATTGATCAATTCTTCTTATAATTCTTTAAAAGTTCAACAAAGAGAGAGAGTACAATGTATAATATTCACTTGTCCAATTACAGTGAAAAATATGATTAGTCAAATAGGACAAACATAAAGCCTTAACCCGAAAGTCAATGTTGGTCAACAAGGTAGATTTCTTCCTCAATTCAGATCGGTCAAACCCAATCAAATTTGGCCTTCACCAGCAAGTATAATAAGCCCAAAATAGTCTGAAAAAGTCCAGTCAAACATGGTCAACAAAGGTCAATGTTGTAGCCATCCCTATCACAGTCAACATTGGTCAAACATAAGGTCAAATTGCCTCGGATTTTTTGCCCACAACTGTGACATGCTCAAATAGAATTCCTCAACCCAAAACTGTACCTAAAATAGGTCAACACTTGGTCAACGCAGAAAAAATAACCTCTGCAATTTTGATCAAATTTGGTCAATGGATGGAGCATAAAACCCTTCCTTTCCTTCGTACGTGTGGAGAGCAGCTTCTGATTTTCATACCCAATCAATGAAGGACAGAGAAAAGGTGGACCAGGGAAATGTTACTTTCCTTTTAGGGGTTGGAAACACCTAATAAGGTTGACCTTTAACCATCCCTACATAGGGAGAAAACACCATTGCAAAATCAAGGTCCTAATTTTGGAAAGGGATCCTCGTTTGAAGTACTAAATTTCCCATAACATTTGAGTTTGGTTCACTTAGATGCATTAATGATCTTGGTCCCTAATGACTAGTTGATTTCACAAGAATCCTTGTTGCTCTTGTCAGGTGGACTAGTAGTCCAGGTCTTGGGCACCTACTCCATAGGTACCCAAGCCCTTTAGAGAAATATATTGGCATAAATAGGTGAATCATTGAGAATCTTAGGCCTCCTAACAACATCTTTGGATGGCACATGTCCAAAAGCACCTCCAACACCTAGGACATTGGTTGAATTTGTCCCAAATTTGATGATTCTTCATGATGCCATAACTAGACCCAGCATGCCCCCATGCCAGCCTTGATATAGATTGTGGGGTAGTAATTGATTCAGAGCTCAAATGAGGATAATATCACCATGAGAGACTAGGGAGGGCTTGTTGCACCAAAGAAGCCCTTAACGCTAGAGCAAAGGAGGCCACTTTTTGCGGTTGGAAACCCATAGAGCCCACTTTGTGGTGCCCCAGCTAGATCTTGGGTCTCCATAGGGGGAAATGAGGTGCATTTGAGGGCCAACCATCAAATCATATACTTCACATGCTTCTACACCACCTTGGACACCTCATCGCCATTGGACATGACATTTGGAGTAATGATGTTTTATGAATCGGCCTTAGAGAGCTTACAATTCACACATGGGGTTAATTGTTGGCATTGTTGTGTTGGCATGGATGTCAACAATGAGTTACTAATGTAATAGCATGGATTGCAAGTGTCTAATACAATAGAGGCTTGGAGATATTTGCCTAATAGTGGTTGATTAAGGTATAAGTCAATCTTGAATTGATCAACAAAGAAATCATGATTTACATGGGGTAAACCTATATTAATTGTGTAGTAATAATTGTTTACATTGACTCATTGTCTACAGTCTATGTAAATTACACAATTTCTTTATTACACACCCCTGCAGATGTTGCCAAGCACCGAAAACAAATTTTCCCCTATCCATTGCCTCAAAAACCTTGGCTTCTCCATTGGTATTCTCTCGTGGTTTTGGTGTCGGCTTGATTCCCATCAGATTTTCCAATGGTTTTTCCCATGGTATCTCCCATCAGACCAGAGTGATGGTTATATAAACTAGCACTGAATGGCACAAAATGAAGCATTGATTTCTTTGGCAGCATGTGTTTTGAAGTTTGGTGAATGGAGGAAATCAATCTGGGCATAATTTTAGCTTCAACTTGGCACATAGAACTAGTATGATGGCAACGATATCTATTGATATAGTAAGTTATAAATATGCCTTAATGCTATTTTTGTGAATTGGTGTAATAAACCTATAAAATTGCAGCAACGTTCTTTTTGTAAAACCAATAATTATTTGATGGTCTGGTTTATCCAATATGGTGAGTGCAATGGCATAATATGCATCTTTGTTTCAGTGTCAATGGGACCAAGGTACTGATTTTCTAAGTTGAGAAAGGTGGTTTTTAGGAATGTGTAGATATTTTAAACAGATCAAGAGCATGAGTTTGCTGCCTTGCAATCATTGATCCAGTTGATGGATCGAAAGTGGATGCTTCTAGATCAGTGGTTTAAATCATATGTATGACCAGTGCGTTAGATTGCATTTGAGTATGGCAGGAATGGTAATTTGATGGTTTGATATGTGTAGAACAATGGTTCATGCGATAGTCTGGTAATGTATTGATTTAATCTTCTATAGTGATTTATGCTTGTCTGAATAGAAGCGTGATGGCATATGGTCAAACATGGTTCCTCTCTGTCTATAGTCTGTGATGCCTATGCCTTTGGAGATAGTACAAGTGTTTCAGCTTCAAATTGTAATGATGTTTGAACTAGCTACCAGAGTGTTCTAGACACATTTCCTGAAAATAAATTCAATCATGTAGCCTCCTACTTAGGTTGTTAAATTTTATTAACAAGATACTGGAATTTGTGTTAGATCTGAGCATTCTATGGTGGCTAGAAGATATTATACATCTCATCCTTAGTTAGGCCACATGTTTATAGTTTCTAATGAAGGATATGATTTGTGACTGAAATTTCTTCTTTGCATAAAAGGTAATTCATCTGACACAATTGTCTGATCTAGTACAAAAGTATGTAGTTGCTAATCAAGTTCGAGCTGATTAGTTTGAACTGGTGGATTGTTTGATGATTTGATGGGAGAGCTGCATAAATCTAAGGTAACGGTTTGCAATAATAGTGTTGTGTTTGCAGGTGTGATTTGTAAAATTGAAGATATTGGTTACATGATTGATTATAGCAGACCTTGTTATGTGGTTAAAATTTGACCATTAACATCTGATGACCACTCATCATGAATTCAACCTGAAGTTCAAGAGGAATGCGAGGGTACTAAGAAATAAGGGAAGGCTAGTGAAAATAAGGAAGAGGCTCTTAAAGAATTCAAAGGTCCAAATTTACATGTTTCCGCCCACACATGTGAGAAACCTAGGGATTTTGGATAAACTTGAGGTTTGAAAATTACAAGATAAGTTGCAGACTTCCCTTGGAGAATCAAATGACTAGAAGAGCATTTATTTGAAGGAACATTGTTTCACTACTCTTGGAAGACCTTATCTTGCTAAGGAAAGGAAAGAATTTGGTGGCTAACGTGGTTCTTGGTTGCAACTTGGGTCTAGGGTTTGGTCTTGGAAGTCTCCTTTGAAGTTGATTCCATAAGAAGAGAAGTTATTTTTGGGTTTTCCCCTTGGGGGGGTTTTGCCTTGGCCTGGAGCCTATATATTGTGGTCATTGTGTATTGCTATGATCTTTGTGTTTTGGCATTTATTTCATGATAAGAACATAAGAATAATAATCATGAGGAAGAATGTAAATCACAAATAACTTTCATGGTTTGGAAAAGTAAATTAAATGCTGACCTAATAAAATTTTTCCAACATGGTATCGGAGCTTAGGGAAAGAGTATAAGAATTTTCGCAATGCTCAAAATGCCTAAAAGAAGGGGCTCATTATAATCTCCTTGAAGAAAATCCAAGCTAGAAAGAACTATTCCCAAGGCATTTTTAGGCAAAGATCATATCGAAATTATGTACGAGTTCTAAAGCTATTATGGAAGACATAATGCTTACACTTTACAAAATCATGGGCTGAACTATCTCAATTTATAAAACAAAATAAAGGAAGGTCTATTAGGGCACATCAAAGGTTTCCACAGGGACATAGAAACAAGGTTGAAATTTTTACAACAATAGTGAGAAGGCTGAGCTCCTATAGTGGCTGTTGGAAGTGATGGAGGTGTCTTAAAGGGTAGTGTTGCATAAGCTTGTAGAGAAATCGAGATTTTAGAGGTGCAAACAAGCCTCTATTGTAAGCCTCATATCCCTATAATGGTTTCATACCTAAGCCAAAGTCTATAAGGTCTAGACTCAAGCTCATAACAATCTTTCTAGCCAGAGAAGGAAGACACCTTGTAAAGGATATTAGACCAAAGATTTGAAAAGCGTTATGAATCTAATGTCAATGTTTTGCAGTGATTGTTGTAAGCCCTAACTAAGAGGGATAAAGTTGCAAGAAATATGCACTAGACAAACACCAAGTCCGTTTCTAAGACAAAACAAATTAAAGAAGAAGGGACTAGAATGGTAATTACAATGTACCCTAACATGAAGTCTTAAGGAGTAGTAGCCCGGCATCCTGAATAGGGGAATTTTTAAGTGTCTTGGGATCATTTGAAGCAAGCCTACAATTAAATCTTGAAGGTAGTAATAATGCTCAGGACTGTGAGATCGAGAAGAAGGCTTTGAAGCAACCTCCAATGATCATGAAAGACAAAGGTACATAGTCCTTATGTTCGGGAAGAGTCAACCAAAAATTAGAGGATAGGTTGCTTTAGTGATAGTGGTGACTATTCTAGTAGTTCTTGCTTGGGTTTCACCTAGTGGATTAGAGATTTTTTCATTAAATTGAAAGAGAACTATTATTAGCTCTAATATTAGCTCCTACTGGCCATTGATACCTTTGTAATTCATCAAGAAGCTTCAAAACAAAATGCTACGAAGGTAGTCCACAATACTATTGAAAATAATGAAAGTACCATTCCTGTTACCAATCACCAGGCTGGAGCCACCACCTCCATTAGTGCTAGAATAAAAAGGGCTCATAGAAAGAAGAAGAGGAAGGAATGTCTAGTTAAATTTGATTCTTCCAACAATTTCTTGTTGACATTTAAGGATCAGTTTATAAAATTTCTTGTTAAGTTAGTTTAATTTGACATAACAAGTTGGCTAGCTAAATAACGGGTTGGCTAGCAAAATAATAGGTTGGCTAGCTAAATGAAAAACTTCACAACAGAAAACAGAGGGAGCTAAAGATGTAGTGTTTATAACAAATTGATATATCTTATATGTTTTTGCAATTTGGTTGAGTTTTACCTTGAATTCAAATGAATAAAAGCAGTACTATCCAATCTACTTTTCATAGAAGCTAATTGACAGTTGTATGACCAGAGTTATAATAACCACTTTAGGACTCCTCTTGTGACAAGGAAGCCATAGAATTGTTATGAAGTGGAGCCTACCTGGAGTTATTTGGTTAAAAGAGAACAACTATGAATAGGAAGAATCCTGCTAAAATAACTATCTCACAATCTTTTCAACTATTTTCATTGATAAATTCAATGCGTGCCTCATTTTTTTCCATAACTTGTCATCCAGATGCCTAAGCCAATGTCTAAAACCTGCCATTGCTAGAAGTTGCTTGAAAGACTAAACCAGTACAGACATCGGTTGAAATTATACCTCTCCTTAAACCTGTAAAATAAATGATTTCAAAAGATTTAATCACTTCTTTATTTCAAAGGTTTAACCTATTGATATTAATTGTTCTTGGGATTGTGACCTTATTCATAATGCCTAAGATGACCATTGAACCCCCATGGAACTTTGATGCTTAAGTTCTAAGAAAAATGCAGACCAATGCCTAAATCCAACCTTTTTGCCATGATTTTGGAGTTGATTCAATATTCCAAGGAAACTTAGTTATCAGTCATCCTCCTTGGTTATCATAGGGTTCTAATACCATTTGGCCTTACTCATTGAGACCTAGCAACCCAATCTGAAATGGGCATTGGTATAAATTTTTAAATAGGAAACATAAAATATATCATGTGTTATAAGTTATGAAACTTATGAAACAACAAATCTACTGAATTCCGCATTTTGTATCCAAATATGAAACTTATTGTAAGGAGGCCATCTAACTTATGAAAATATTCACTTACAATAAATAAAATACTTTATATATTTATTCAAGTCATGTAGATGTCTGTTTGTCCTCCACATATATGATAGTATAGAATTAATGAAACTTTCCTTCAGAGATGACATGACAATATATTGTAAAACAAAAGAATAGTACAACAGATCTACAGTGCCTCCCCACATAAGAAATTTCAAACTAACATGCTACTTAAATTGAACTTGGACCATAATGCAAACTATGATGAAAAATATTTACCTTCATATTTGGAAAATTACTAAACTATTGAAGTGTGGTGTTATGTTTTCTATGTTTCCAGAAGATCAATATGCGTTCGTTGTTGTATTTTAGAATCTAGATAAGCCATACAGAAACATGTTGAAGGCTAGTTATTTGGTCCCAATTCTTTTCTAGAATCATTTTAGTCAGTGCTCAGGATTAGAAACAGACAGAAACAAAATTATACTCTAGGGCTTTTAATTTTACTCATGCAACCCCAGTTTGCTTCAAGGGTTGTTCATGCCTCATTTGGAGATGCTGAAACTGAAGTTTAACTGAAAGTTTTTCTAGGAGGTAAGCCCCAACAAGAGATAGATTCTAAAGAAAAATGGTTAAATGATCTTACCCAGCAAAGACATCATTTTATTACTATCCTCAAAATCATAGCGAGAAATTGCATAATTAGGAAAATCTACACAAGTTTCATAAGTTTCATAAGTTTTATATATTTGGATACATTAAGTTTCAATAAGTTAGACCTCTCCTTGGTTGTTCTTTACAACTATCTCCTACTTCTTCCCCTCTTCCCTTGTAGAAGACATCAGGTCTTGAAAATACAAACTTATTTTATAATATTGCACTGGGAAAAAAGGACATTGGATCCTAGTACTGATTACCAGCTCAGTGATGGTGTTGAAGTGGCCAACCTTCTATTTAATAGAAACATTCTTGGATTTAATAAGAAGAGAATATACTCAATTCTACATTATGTATCCAAATATGAAACTTATTGTAAGGAGGCCATCTAACTTATGAAACTCTTCACTTACAATAAATAAAATACTTTATATATTTATTCAAGTCATGTAGGTGCCTTCTTGACCTCCTGAAACGTTTTATCCTCCACATCTTTGATAGTATAGAATTAGTGAAACTGGCCTTCAGAGATGACATGACAATATATTGTAAAAAAAAAAAACAGTACAATAGATCTACAATGCCTCTGCACATAAGAAATTTCAAACTAACATGATACTTAAATTGAACTTGGACCATAATGCAAACTAAAATGAAAAATATCTACCTTCATATTTGGAAAATTACTAATATGTTGAAGTGTGGTGTTATGTTTTCTATGTTTCTAGAAGATCAATATGTATTTGTTGTTGTATTTTATAATCTAGATAAGCCATACAAAAACATGTTGAAGGCAAGTTATTTGGTCCCAATTCTTTTCTTGAGTCGTTTCAATCAGTGCCAACGATTAGAAATAGACAAATACAAAATGATACTCTAGGGCTTTTACTTTTACTCATGCAACCCTACTTTTCTTCAAGAGTTGTTCATGCCTCATTCAGAGATGCTGAAATTGAAGTTTAATTGAAGGTTTTTCTAGGAGGTAATCCTGTGCGAGAGAGAGATTCTGAAGCAAAATGGTTAAATGATCTTACCCAGCAAAGACATGGTTTTATTACTAGTATCCAAATCATAGCGAGAAATTACAGAATTAGGCAAATCTACACAAGTTTCATAAGTTTCATAAGTTTTATAAATTTGGATACAATAACTTTCAATAAGTTAGGCCTCTCCTTGGTTATTATTTACTCCTACCTCCCAATTCTTCCCCTCTATCCCTGTAGAAGACATCATCCTTGACAATACAAACTTATTTTATAATATTTCACTGGGAAAAAAAGACATCCGATCATAGTATTGATTACCAGCTCAGTGAAGGTGCTGAAGTGGCCAGCCTTCTATTTAATAGAAACATGTTTGGATTTAATAAGAAGAGAATAGTTTCCAATGGAGGACCATTCTTTCCAATTACTATCAACTGTTAATGGAAGTTTGGATTGTAAATGTCTTTTAGTCTTTCTTCCTAACAAATTTCTAGATATTTAATTCCTTTCTTAATTTGAGCAAATGTTTAACTTTATTCTTTGTAGGAATGAATGTTGACGAAAATAAATCAACTATGCAGCAAGAGGAGGGAGAATATCCTTCAAATGCAATTTCCGGTAGATGTTTAGGAACTTCTACAAGTGCATCAGGGCAATCAATTTCTGTGGAAAGTGCAAGTGGTATATCAAGAGGTAGTGATGCAGCAATTGCAACACCTTCCAAAAACAATCATATGGCAAGGGTACAACGTTTAGATATTCATCATTAGGACATAGATTATTCAAATACTACAAGGTGAGTCTCATGCATTACTCTATGTTGTTGGTTTCTTGGGGTTGTTTGTTTGTTATGTTTGAGATAGAGCATTACTGATCGGTTGTACCTTTGCACTTGAACAACACAAAGAAGAGAAAAAGAGTTCCTAGAGTCAATGGTGGGGAGAGGAGTGGGAGGTGACTCTAATAGTTCAACATGAAAGGTGTATCACCACAATTCACCTATTCTCTTTCTTTTCATGACTGAAATTTTCTTTTGGTACATGATGGTCGATGGACGTCTTTATGTTGTTGGAGGTAATGGAATTGATATAAATCAATAGTAGATTCATATGTGTTTGTTCTCATAATGGCAATCATCGGGCACAAAGGGAGGTAAAATGCAAGATAGGTGTGGACCTCTCCATCCATGGAGAGAATGTGGGTAGCTAATATATGTGGAGTTCTGTTTAATTCCTATGGTTGACTAGCTCAAAAAAAATCTTGATCCACTGGCAGATAATGTTTTTGTTTGTTATACATGGTATCCTTAGGGCATGCTTGTAATTATATTTGTATTAAACATTGGCCTCAGGGGTTTGTTTCACTTACTGTCGATTGTTTAATTGTATCCAGTCAGTCAGAAGGTTGAGAGCAAGTGTCGGACCACATATAATGAGGTAAAAACATGACCATAGAGACTGCTTATTATTTAGCAATTGTTCCTTGTTTATTTGTTAAGTATGAATCCCATTTGTTTTCTCATCATCTTATCTTAATTAGTTATTGAAATTATTATATGTAACATTTTTGAGCAAGCATTGTAGAATGCATATCTATAATTTTTTACCATTTCATATAAAATGCTAAACTGAAGTAATGATTGACAAATAGTACAATCAATGGGAATTATTACATCCTCAGATCTCTGAAATCGATCAATATGACTGAATCACTGGTGATATAGCTGGGTAGGTAAAACGAATATTGGTTCAAGTGAAAGTTCTACAAATGATATGTTGAGAATGCCCCCTAGGCACATGCTCCAGTGTTGGCTTGTTGAGGCCTAACCAAGGTTCAGAGGTGATTTAGCCAAACAAATCCCAATACTGCTGGCCCTTCCGGCAACATTCCACGGAGCACGGACTGAGGTCTCACTCGAAGTAGTATGGGAGGGTGCTAGAACCAGGTTTCTGCACCCTCGAGATGTCTGATGCTTTCAAGTGGTCCATGGTTCGACCCTGCGCACACGTCACTATGCACACTTACCGTATATCGCAGCCTGAGATGCTACCTTCATGCAGTGCTACTTGGGGGCCGAACAGTGTTATTACCCAAGTCCTTACTAGTAATCCTATATGTGTTGATTAACTTAGATTATTTGTATGCTTTCAATTATAATTAACAATATTCACAATTCATACAAGTGCACACAGTAAATAAACAGTATAATTGAAATTCATATCCAACAGATAATAACCCAAGACAGATACACATAATTCAAAAAAAACTTCTCTTTATTATTCTCTTCCTTTGGTTACAAACTGTATTCTACCATGCGCACTCAGCTGCAGGGGTCCGCGCACTCACCTGCAGACTCTCTGCAGAGCCTTTTCCTACTACTACGACCCAAGACACACTTAGACTCTTCCTCTATGCTTCTATCTCATACTTCACTCTCAATTTCTTTCTTAACTATCTTTTCCACTTAGAGCTTCACTATATTTATACAATCCCATGGTCCGCAGACCATGGGTTGGCCGACATTACATTCAAACTTAGGGCGGACAACCCTATGACTCTAACATACATTATGCACCCGCAATTTGTGGGGTCTTACAATAATATTACTCAAAGCATGGGCTTTGAGCCTCAAAACATGATGTGGGGGGATTCCATGCCCAACAGGCACCCAACACAAAAATCGTCACTCACCCTCGAGTCACTCAGCCGGCGCGGCGATCTCGGCGTGGAGTCCCTCCAACTGGTCACGAACGGTCGTGATATTCACAATGCACTGAGCTAATGCTTGTGGAACCTGCTTCATTCGTTTCTCTGAGACCTCTATGTCCGGCGTGTTAGCTTGCATCTACGCATGCATTGCCTAAATGTCTGCAAACTTCCCTTCAATATTTGCTGTGATTGTGAAGGCCTCGTCAATCCATGGCTAAATGCGCACTTTGAGAAATTCTTTCTTATGGTGCATCATGTCCACCTTCTCCTTTAATGCCTTGGCTTGCTACATCCTCGCAAGCCGCTGAGTGAGGACTATTTTCTATGCAGTTCCTTTGATGCTATCATACTGCTGCTAGAGTTCACGTGCCTCTGTCTCTAGCCACTCGATGTTGGGGTCCTCCTGCAAAGTCGTGAGGACCCTAAGTGCTTGTTCCAAAATGTCGGTAGAGTCATGCACTGCACCTCCAATTTCTTCCATCCTTGCTGTAATAGCACTAGCACGCTATTCTCAGACTTCTGGGGGAGTGGAAGGCTATGCCTTCAAGCACAGCTAGACAATCTGAAGGTTCAACTCCAGTTGAACCTTTATCGTCTCTTCTCTTGTGTCACGGACTCCACTTGCAAAACTGTGGATCCACACTTCTACCAGTAGATTTGATGCAATGGCTAGCTCCGGGACGTGTCAGAAAGCGTCATCTACCATGTGCACCAAATGTTGATTCTGCGACACCAACTTGTCATGCTGCAAGTTGAGCTATTTTATGTTTATTTTCTGCTCGCTAAAAACCTAAATTATGCAGCTCTCCCTGGCCCACAGCTTTGTTGCTATCCCATCCTGTAGCTGATACAACATTTCCCGGGGAAGGGTAGTCAGGTTAAGGCCAAGGTCTATCATCGTGCTAAGCGACAACGAATCCATCGTAGTAGATGACACTAGAGCGCCCTCTAGAAACGCTATTGTTTTTTCCATCCTCGCATGTAATATTTTCTCTACTGCTGAAGTTCCTACTATGACGTGTGTTGATAGGGTACATTCCTAAGGGTGTCATACCTGTAACTCCTATAGTTTCACCCTGAGGGCCCCCAACACAGTCTGATGCTCCTACATGAAGCTGTGAAGTGCTACACCTGTGACATTGCAGACCGTCTCGCCGATGTCATGGAGATCACCTTTGGTTAAGGTGATCGGGTCAATGGCCAACCTCAAGGCCTTGACCTTCTTCCTTGGGCCTAATCTTGCTAGGATGCGCGGGCATTTTAACTGGGTTGAAGTGCCCCTGGGTCTGTGATCCCTCTTGTTGTTTCTATTTCCTCTGCTTCCTACCCTGAGGACGTTGCTTGGCCCTCATCTGTTTATTTTGTTGTTGCCTCTGCTACCTTCTGTTGCTCCGTGGCTTTCTGTGCTACTTCGTACACTTCCCTTTCCTCAGCTGTTGCTTTTTTGTTCCACCTTTTCTTTGCTAATTGAGTGATGTGTAGCTTAGCATTGTCCTTTTTCTTCTAGGCTGCCGCCTTCTCCAATTCTGCCAGGTTTGGAGCGCGCCATTCGGGAGCCCATGTCTCTAAGACAGTAAAAATTGCGTCATCAGTGGCTACAAACAGTAGTTTCATCAACTTTGAAGTCTACAAAACTCTGTAGACTATTGTTCACTGTAGGATAGGCATGACCTCTTATTGATCTAGACCCGGATGCTCGCCTCCATGAGTACCCATAAAATTTTGATGTCGCGGATCCATTTTTTGTCCTTGGTGGCCCAAAGCGAAGTGTACTTCGTGGTGATCCAGATTCAAACAGGAATGCAACAAATTACAGAGGTAACCATAAACACAAAGATATAGTAGAACTAATACTTCATTTCATTAATGTAAAATACTGAAATATGCTTACAAACAAAATTGAAATAAACCAGCTAGGGCAATGGTAGCTTATCTCTGAGAAGAGATGTGGCGGCCTCTGAACTGTGTTACAATAAATCTCGAGGGCCTATTTATTGTTGAGAAACAATGGAAAACCCTAATCATCCAAAAACCTAACCCTAGAAGATGAAACACCAAACAGTGGGCCCTGTTTCGGTAAATTAGTACATCAACTTCTCAGGGTTGTCAATTTGGCATACGATCTCTGTTTGACGTGAACAGTATCTCGTTAGAAATATCTATATGAGAACTATAACTTTGGGAAGAGAAACATTGGACCATGGACCCATGTTGCTCCCAGTTTTCCCAAAAAACATTGTTTAGGGCCTCAAAACGGCTTCGGAAGTTCAGGACCTGAAAAACTGCTAAAAATAGTAAATTTTGCTACAATTAAGGAAACTGAAAAGCTGAAAGAAACAATGGTGGGGGTCCAAGTGGAGTTGGCAGGTGGCCACCAATATCCACTTGGATCATTACTCCCCCCTTAGGAAGAAATGGTCCCCATTGCGTTGAGTTCCTCCATTAGATGAGGAAACTTCTTCTGAACTTGGTCCCTGATGAGCCACTTGCCTTGGTCAAGGAGTTGGCCTGCTTTGACAACTTGATACAATTGGATATTCTAATAGTGAGTGTGCTTGATCTGTGTGTCCATGATCCGATCCGTTGCAGCTTGTTCCATGCAATCTGGATTTAACTTTGTGGGTGTGAGCTGTTCTACAATGTCGGATGTGTCTAGTAATGGTGGAAAGTATGGTAGAGGATGGTCCACATTGAACACTTGATGAAAGCGAAGGAATGGGAGAATGATGTGATCCAAAGTATTGTCTTCCGCAGCCTTGGTACTAGTGTAAGGACCATGTCGGAGTGGTATGAGCCTCTGATGGCTCTTGTAAGGCGTTATTTCTGTAGATGCAACTAGACTTTGTTGCGCACTTGAAACTTGCGTGGTACCTGATAGTGCAACGGTGTCCCTATGGGTGAGGAGAAGATGTTCCTATTTGTTTTCATGACCATATCCATCTGTTGCTACTGTTGCTGCGTGGAGGAACCCTTTGCGGGGGTCATGGATATGGCGACGATCTTCCCCTTACTTTGGGAGAGAACCAGGCAGAAAATAAATTTCCTAGTCTGTGAGATGATCTTGCTACCTTTCTTAGCAGTGATCAAAGAGGTGGCGGTAGGTGGGGCTACCTCTGGTATCCTGTATAATGAATTACCCAAAGAAATAATAACAACACGAGGCCTTGACTCATACACAACATGTCGCCTCCACAAGTATGGTTGGCCTAATAATACATCACAAACATCCAGAGGTGTAACATCACACAATACCTCATATGTGAAGGGCTTGATGCTGTAGGGAAGGTAGCACTGCTGGCGAACTCGAAGATCTCATCCTTGGTGAAGCCACCTGATACTGTGTGGCTGCGGGTGTGGTGTAGTCGATAAGCCCAACCGCTTCATGATCTCTGCTGAAATGAGGTTCTTTTGGCTGCCACAGTCAACGATGAATTGAAGTGGCGAACTCTTCACCCACATATGTGAGTGGAAAAGACACTCTCCCTCTTCTGGATCTTCGAGCTCATTCTTCTGGACCTTGGCGGTGGCAACAATGGCACTGGGCTCTGCGTCAATGATCTGCTTTCCTTTGCCATTCCCCTTGTCGGGTTCTAACTCAGGGTGGGAACATGCATCTGATTCTGAAGCCTTCAACTTGGCCACTAGTGATTGCTTGGTCCTACACTCACTTGTGTTGTGAGTGGGGCTCATGTGGAACTCACACCATTTTCCTGTGTCCTTCTTCGACTTCATGGTGTTTCTCTTTTCTTGTGGCTTTGACGGGTTGTCTTGGGTTGCCCCATTTTGGCTTTGTCCTTGGTTCTGCGATTTTGGGAAGCCTTTCCCTTGCTTCGAATTTGCAGATCCAAAATCCCGCTTCTTTTGTGTGAACTTTTGCTCGATTTTGATAGTGTATCACTACGTCGTGCTAAGTGAGGAGATGTTAAGGAACTCTATTTGTTCCTAGATGTATCTATGTAGGTAGCCGTAGTATTTGAGTACCAAATGTAGCTCAGTGTCCTTGATACCCAACTATGTTCGAAAGGTATGAAAAATTTATGTGAACTTTAGCACATCTTGGTCCCTTCCCTATCAGAGCGTGGTCCACTTTATGTATTTGTCCTCATAGCTTTTGATAAGGTAGTACTGCTCCTTGATGGCTTCCCAGAATGAATTCCAAGTGGGTGTGGCTGAAAATAGTGAGCCTGTACTTTCATCCTTCTGCTCGCAATAGGTTTCCCACTAGTCCTTGACATGGGGGGCTGCCTTGAGAAGAGAAAAAATAATCTTTTCCTGGCCGAAAACATCATGAACAGAAAAATACCCTTCTAGCAAATTTAACCATTTATCGAGGACATCTGCGTCTATCTGACCCTCGAATATGGGGATTTCAAAATTAACTTTTACCTTAAAAGATGTGGCATTTCCAAAGTAGCTATTGGAAGTCAATACATCACCCCTGGGTAGCTGCTGAAGGATCTGGGCAAAGCCATCCATCATCGTGTTCCTTTGTCACTCGAGGGATTCTTCGAGCAAGATTGTAATAGGATCTCCTGCCCCCTCGTCTTTCTTTTCATCTGCCATGGGAGGCCATCGGTATTTTCAAGGCTGGTCTTGCAAAGGTTCGACCAATTCAAACCTTAACTCCTTATATCCCGAACTCGTTGGGGACATGCAAAGAAAAACAGAGAAAAAGCAAACTTGGCTCTGATACCACTGATCCAAATTGAAATAGGAATGCAACAAATTACAGAGATAACCATAAACACAGATGCAGTGGAACTAATACTTCATTTCATTAATGTAAAATACTAAAATATGCTTACAAACAAAAATGGAAATAAACCAGCTAGGGCGATGGTAGCTTATCTCTGAGAAGAGATGTGGTGGCTACATGACTCTAAACTATGTTACAAGGAGGCTCGAAGGCCTATTTATTGTTGAGAAACAATGGAAAGCCCTAAACATCCAAAAACCTAACCCTAGAAGATGAAACGCCAAATTATGGGCCCCGTTTGGGTAAATTGGTACATCAACTTCCCAGGGTCGTAACATTGGCATACGATCTTCATTTGACATGCACAGTATCTCGTTAGAAATATCTATCCGAGAACTATAAATTTGGGAAGAGCAACATCAGTCCATGGACCCATGTTGCTCCCAGTTTTCCCAAAAACATCATTCAGGGCCTCAAAACTGCTCCATAAGCTCAGGATCCGAAAAACTACTAAAAATAGTAAACTGTGCTACAATTAAGGAAATTGAAAAGTTGAAAGAAACAATGGTGGGTGTCCAGGTGGACTTGGTGGGTGGCCACCAATATCGACCTAGATCATGCAGCCTCTGGTATCTCTCTTTCAATGCTGGGGAATTGACTGTCCTCCGACAGTTCTCCCACTACTAGCAATATGGATAATAGCAACCATGCGTAGTGGAAGGTTTTACCATACTCTTGGGCTTCATGACAGTTTGTCAAAAACTCCTCACAGAGGAATTCAGAGTAGTTGAACTGGTCCCCCTCTGTGCACTGCTCGGCTAGCGCGACCACCGATGTTAGTACCTCATCGGCACAACACTTTGTCATTACTTTGCCAGCCAGGAGTTGGGTCGTTATGCACAACCCTTTTTCCTTGATGCAAGAGATGACGTAGCCCCTCTTCTTCTTCTCCAGCTTATATTTTGCCTTCATGACTTCCGCGAGAGCCAAATCGCTACCTTTTCTAGCTATAGTCGCAAGGTCAATTCCATTATAGGGGAGCTAAGAAATCCGGTGAATGAGGTCTACCATGATGGGAATAGGATCCTCCAACCATAGATACCCATCATGCACCAGGCAGAGTAGTTTCCTGATGACGAAAATGGTGATGGGTGCGTGGTGGAAATGTGGTAACCATAACAAGCGCAGCAACCTAGCCTTTTCCACACTCTGCATCCATTTCCATGGCTCTAACGTTATCACTGCCCCCTGAGTGTTCTAATTCATTAAGTTCCCAGTCTCTAGGTGTGGAAACTTCTCGCTGTTAGCAAGGTCCCAGTCTTCAAATTTCATGGTTGGCATGCAGCCTAGGTGCATGCCTTCAAATATAATGCCATATGGGAGGAGCGGGGTCTGGAGTGAACTTTTCGTTTCGTCCATGCCCTTTGGCACATCGGTTTTCTCTTTTCACGGAGTGATATACACTAGCAGTTTTGTTGCAGAGCCCAACTGTTGGATACCTCCTCCATGTCTTCTTCTTCCTCTGTTGTGGCAATCAGGGCCTGCAAGTCTTCTTCTTCCTCATCTGTTTCTATTGTGACTGCTTTCCCCTTCTCTTCCATTGATAGTTTGTGCCGAAAATTCCATGGGGACATTCGTACTGGCCCCATTGCCTATTTATCCTTCTTGGGCCTCGGTGTTCGTGGTGATTTGGGGATTTCTGTCATCACCTCAGCACCTTCTGGAACATCCTCCACCATGTGGGTCTGCGTGGCCTTGTCGGCAGGTACCTCTTCAATTCTGAACCCATTCTTAGTGGCTTTCATCCTTTCTAGGTTGTATTCTGTCTGTCATGAACTTAGGGGCTCAATTATCGCTCGGCTCTCAATGATCTGTGCTCTGCTCAAACGCTCAATTCTCAAATGACCAAGTGTTGTTCACTGGCTAGCCCTGTGAGTTTTATAGCGCCTTTCGAATTCGAATTCGAGCATTCCCCCCAATTTCGAGCCATTAATGCTTTCGTGGTGGTAGAGTTTCCCAAATCTTGCCCATAAAACGCATCTTAAATTCCCGCCACCTGCTCCATTTGGCCTCAAATCGGACATCCCATCATGAATAGTCATACCAACGGTCACTTCCTAGCTGACCCGTACAACAGCGCAACCCTCCATGAATGGTTGTGAACCTTGTGACATTCTGATTCTGTGCACATCTCTAATATCGTGCAGCTCCCAGCCATAATATTTTATAGTCCTGCACTCCATTTCAACTGCCTGGAGCGCTAAGACTGTTCTTCCTATGACTAGTTAGGTGGTTGCACCACCCTTCCGGGGCTCCATCCCATCCTCTATCATAGTTCGTGGAGAATCCCCAGCTTCCATTGTGGTGATCGGCATCGCACACTCTCCTATTTACAATGTGTTATCCTGTTTGGCAATATGCGGTCCCAACCACGGCAGCAGACTAACTAGTCCATGACGATAGTCCTCCAACTCGTTAGTACGATTGTACGCATTTTGCCTTGCCATCCTCGGTTTTTCAACGAGAAATTCTTTCTTTATTTCGATTTCCATCTTCTTGACCTGTGAATCCATTAAAGTGCTTTTATGCCTTAGTTGTACCTGGTCTTTTTGAAGTTCACGAAGTATAAAGTTTCCCTGTCGGATTTCTTCCTAAAGTCTTATATGTTCTATTTCACGTAGCTGTGTGATTTCTTCATTCTGGTTGGCGTGGACTATCATATCTATGGGTGCTATTATGCGCAGACTCGGCTTCACAAGCTCCACAAGGACTACATCCTCTGCTTCATACTTCAGCTTCAGAAACGCTTACATAGTCAAAGTTTTGCACTTGGTCCTATAAGCCCATACAACCGCTGGTATGCGCAAGTCCCAGACAGTGTGTCTCACATGATGGACCCTATTCAGCACTTCGCACACCTTGTCAAAGGCTTCCTCATTTATGATTTTTGGTGTGCTAGGTTGTATCATACTTCGCTGTTCGTGCACTTGTCTTGCCTGCTTCTGCTTGTTGTTCATGTTTCCTATCGTGAGACCGGTGTGCATTCATGCGTGCTGCGTACCATACCCCTGTACTCATCTGGAAAGGTGGGCACGCATGCTGCTTCATCCATCTTGCTAAGCTTCCATCCTCATCTGAGGCTTCCAAAATCGTAAGTGCATCATCCTTTTGCATCCACGCCAGTCCTCCAAGCTTCTCTAATTTGTACCCTACCACCTTGCAGGATTAGCGCACAGTGCCCATTTCAGAGCATTGAACTGCTGCTATTTTGGCACTGCGCTTTCAAATTTGTTTAGGAATTCATCCACCGCTATCAACCCTTCATACATAGGCAAATTTCTTACCTCGGTTGTCACACAGCGTAGTGATCTCACCATCATGTTGCAATTGAGCGTGGTTACCTCATGTAACTGGTTCTGCCATCGTTTTACTTCCTCATCTAAATCTGATGTGTAGGAGCTTTCACGCTACCATGAAATCTGGCCATCCACTGTAGGATTCACCCAATCCTGTTCCCGAGTGGTTATCTTGTAGATACAGTCTAGCCCATCGTCACTCTCGTCGTCATGTACTGGCTCTATGTAGTGTGATCCTTCTGCGAGGTCTAAAGGTACCACTACACGTAGTGACTTTTTCTCAAAAATCATTGCACTTCTTCAGATTTATGACTCTATTCATATCAGTAGCCCAATTTATTCCCAATAGCATAGTATAGGGATTGCTATCATTGATAATCTCTATCACCTCTAAATCTGCAAGCGTGCTCACACCTCCAATGCCTACCATTATTCCCAGCAATCTTCCCATCGGTAGGATCTTATGTTGGTTCGCCATTCACAATTGAATAGGGTACCATTGCAACGCAGGCCTACCCGTACACTCCCATGACTTCTTTGGCAGTACATTCGTGTCCAATCCTAGATCTAGAATTACTTGATCCATTTCATACTCCTTGATTTACGCAGTTAATCTCATTTCCCTTCATGTTCGCGATGTGTGCTTTCCGAGATTTTAGACTATGCGCGATTCTCCCAACCCAATGCACGTGGTGATAAGTTCATGTAGTCCCTTCACTGCTTTGCTATCGCTCAACAGCTTCATACATGTCTACAGAAAGGCAGTGAGCATTGAAGGATCCATCTCCGGCTCTAGTTGATCCTAACTACCTGAAGTGGAGGCCTCCATGAAGCTCTTCTTAGCTTCCATGAATATCTCCTTTGCGTGCCCCAAATCAAATTCAAGTTCCTTTGTAGGAGCCTTACAAACCCATGCACTTTCTTCAGGCTACTTACCTTTGTCATCTCCTATCATGATACCGCTTCGGAGCACTATGTTTACATTTGGGTCCTCTTTGCATGGCTTAGACCTCATTATTTACAAATTCTGAGTTGAGGGAGGCTGGAGTGTCACTTTATCGCATAGCCTCGCTATCAATGTAGAGCAATCCTCTGTCTCATGATCAAACTGACTGCAATATAAACATGATGATCTCATCGGATTTGTACAATCGCAGGCATAATGCCCTGTCCCTCCACAATTTTAACAAATTAGTTGTCCATGACCGCTTCCTGGTCCCATTCCACCTTGACCTTGTCCGCGCCCTTGAAATCCAACATGCTCCATCCCTGAATTTGGATCGAGGGCTCACGTTTTGGTTTGTGCTTTGTAGGCAGGAGTCTGATCCATCATCAACTTGTAACTTCTATAGGTGCGCTCATCATGGCCTACCGACTTGTAGTAATTACAAAATAGTTGCTAGGATGTCTTCGTATATTTCTGTAATAGGTGACAGTTATTTGTAGTGTGTTTAACTCCTGTCTGACAAATCATGCACCATAATGTAGGCGTCGTGCTCAGCCCTGCTTGTGCCTCTGGTCTTAATGGCATCGGCCCTCCTACCGCTAGATAGTTCGCGAAGACTGGACAATGGTCCTTGTCATGCCTCTAGCCTTTGCATTTAATGCATCATACTTCATTGCGTGCTTCTAGGCAAGTTTTCCTGTCTTGTTTCAAACTCTTCATTTCCAAACAAAAATTTTGCAATTGCGCATGGATTCGTTGAACTACTAGGCCAGGATCTTGTATTGGGGTCTCGTGTAGTCTCATCGTAATCTCTAAAGCTTCTACCTGGGTGGATAACTTCTGCTGTGATAATGTCGTCCTCAAATGTGGCGTTAGTGATGCTACAAACCATGCGCGATGCTGTCCATTCGTTAAGGTCATGTTGGCTTTGTGAATCATACTCTTCAGTCTTTGATCTAGATCCCATGGGGTCTCACCTAGAAGCATCATAATTTCCTTAAACCCAATAATTGATTGTGTCTCCGAATTTGGCTGCTAAATTCTCTATTCAGTGTAGCCTCGATATATGTGATCCTCATGTTTGGATGGTCATTAGATGCTTAATCTACCATGTTAGTGCGCGATCCTGCAACGTGCTTACTAGCGTTGCCTTCTTTATATTGTCATCCACAACTCCTTGTGCTTCCCATACGGCCTTTACCACGAACCAAAATTGGTCTAGATCTTCGTTCCCTACTCCTCTGAATACCTGAAATTTTCGCACTCACCATATTGAACTGTGGTGGTGGCAGAGGTGGTGAGGGTGGAGATGGACATGAAGATGGTGAGATTGGTGGTGGTGTAGGTGGGGGTTGTATGTGCAGAATTCGCTGCATTATCACATTAATCGCGCTTCTCGAAGAAACTTTCACGAGCTCTCCCTCACTTTCCCACTGAGGAAAAATCAAAGGGATATTTTCTATCTCTGTGCTACCTTCGTTTCTATAGATCCTCCCAATTCGTGTAGCCCCAAACATCAATTTATTCACATAACCCTCTTTTCACACAATAGCATCTTAATCCAAGTGTTCAACGATTTAATGTACTTACCTTGCTATCCTTTGAGGAAGCTTTGTTCCACCTCACTGTAGCTGACGGTCGTATCTATAGCGAATTCATTGATAAACCCTCCTATAAGTCGATCGAGCCAATGGTCCATAGCGCAAGTGATCTTATCTTTTGATGCTTCTAGTCTGCGCACTAATTATGGAGTACACACAATCGATTTGTTGAGCCTACACCTTCCCTGACTATCTGTAAGCTTTGTGATCCACTCATACAACGTAGAGGACAAGGATGCAAAGGAAATTTCATGGATTTCTGTATATAAGTAGTACTCTAACCACTGTTTCTTTGATACTCGTGGATTCTTGTTTTCCTACACTGTGAACTCGTGAATTTTTTTGTCCAGCCACTCTTCAATTTCTTTCTTCGTCAGATTCTAGTGACACGACATCAGACATCCCTTATGTAGATCCTAGTCCCGACAACAAAACAATTTGTTGGCTTGTTGGGGCCTGACCCAGATTGGAAGTGATTTAGCCAAACAAATCCCAATACTACTGGCCCTCTCAGCAACAGTCCATGGAGTGTGGACTAAGGTCTCACCCGAAGTAGTATGGGAGGGTGATAGAACTAGGTTTCTGCACCCTGGAGATGTTTGATGCTTTCAAGTGGTCCGCGGTTTGACCCTACGCGCATGTCGCTACACACACTTGCCTGTACCTTGCAGCCTGAGATGCTGTGTTCACGCAGCCCTACTCGGGGGCTGAACAGTGTTATTACCCAAGTCCTTACTAGTAATTCTATTTGATTTGATTAACTTAGCTTATTTGAATGCTTTTAGTTATACTTAACAATATTCACAATTCATACAAGTGTGCGCAATAAATAAATAGTATAATTGCAATTCATATCCAACAGATAACAACCCAAGATAGATACACATAATTTAGACAAAACTTCTCTTTGTTATTCTCTTCCTTCAATTACAGATTCTATTTTTCCTTGGGCACTTAGCTGCAGGGGTCCGCGCACCCAGCTACAAACTCTACTAGGCCTTTGTGCACTCAGCTACAAAGCCTCTTCCTGCTACTACAACCCAAGACACGCTTAGACTCTTCCTCTATGCTTCTATCTCATACTTCGCTCTCACTTTCTTTATTAACTATCTGTTATAGACATTTTTGTGCCTTACAGCATTGAGCATGAAATGTCCATAATCTAAGGGATCCAAAGTCCCTAAACATGTTGTTCCTACCCCTAGAGGAACAAGGTGTTACACTAAAAAATGTCACCATGGCTATTTACAGTTAGTACGGCTCTATCAACAGTCATGCTATCCTCCTGGGCAAGTCTTATGCCTCTGCTCTCAATGTCAAACTCCAAAAAGAGAGAAAGTCTTTGTAAATGTGTTTATCTCTGGGTATGCAGATTCTCTCGTCCTTACCTGCGTATACGCGCCTAATGTTCACAAAAACTACGTACTTGTACGCTCTATATGTAAAGGGGCAGGTGCGTACCCCTGTAAAGGTCAAAAGGCGCGAGTTTCATCTTTAAAAAGTTACTTGTGGTCACTTATAGATCATTCTAGAAGGTTGTTCGACGTGTATTGAGCGCCTCCAGATGGTTCATGTACCCCTATGAAAGAGGAACTTATCCCATCAAGAGAGGAGCTATCCCATCCAAAGAGGGGATTATCCCATTGATGGTGGACCTGATTAACTTCCTCTTGAGCACTATAAATACAGGCATTGGGCCAGAAGGAGGGGAGGTTGAAAGCTAAACATTTCTAAGGGTAGATGCTGCTGGAATTAGGACTCCCATTTAGAAGCTTGTGAGGAGAGATTACCATCTTTGCTTGTTCTATTTGGAAGTGGGTGAGCTTTGTCAAAGTAAAGGAGAACTCTTGATGGACCCTGGGAGGGACTTGCACAACACCAAGGCTCAGGTTGTAATTGTTCCTTTTGTTTCCTATTAATGCAAATGAGTCCATTCTTCTCAATAACTTGTTATTTATGAGTTGTTTCATGTACTCCTTGGTCTACGTGTTAAATATGTTTTATTTTATGAGATTATCAAGTGCTATTTAATCGTTTGATTGTTAGTGAATGCAGGTTTCGAAGTGAAGGAGGAGCTCATCCGGATCAGCGAGGCTGGACTGCTACAACAGCGTTGGACTACAGGTAGGATCTAAACACTTGATTTCTTGTATAGTAAATGCATGTTTAGAGAGGGATTGCTCTTGTTTGTCTTGTTTGTCACTAGAGAGTCTTAGGCTCCTAGGGAGGTTGGTTGTGTCCGCACTATCGACTCTTTCCGCCTGACAAAATGGTGACTCCGCTGGGGACTCCATTGATGTGAAAGTTTTTTCCTTTGTATGCAACTTTGATCTGAGAAAAGTCATTTATTTTCTGGTTTTTGGCTCTGTGACTTTGTATTTGGGTGGCCTAGCTTAGGGTTAGATTGAATTTAGTTTTTCTTGGTTTTTCCAGTAGTACGCACCCTCTGAGTATTGCACAGTGCGTACCCGTACGCACTGTTGCTGTGTGCACAGAGCGGGCCCGCACCTGTCTTAACAGGTTGCCTGCGTACCCTGCTAAAAATTAAGAAATTTCCATTTTTTACATTTTTCCTCTTAGATTTTGCTTTTTCTTAGTTTTTACTGCCCAGATCCATTAGTCTCCTGTCAAAGATCTTCACCTGAACTTGTTTCGATAGAATTGAGTGTTTTAGTGGATTTCATAGAAGTTTAAGCCCTAGGGTTTGATTTTTGAGTAGGTCCTGTAGTGACTTTGGCGGTAGAAGTTGTCAAGCCTTAGATCTCTCTGGTTTTGTCAGCCTTCTTAGGAGTCGGACCTGTCATAAAGTCTACCTGTGAGAGCAACTTACCTTTGAGTTGTCTCTTTGGCGAATTTTGAAGTGCTTGTTGATTGAGTATTGAATTCCATTTTACAAAAAGAACAAAAAGATTTGAGTTTTGTTTTGACTGGTCTTTTGATTCTACATTAGCTGGTCCTTGGCTTGATTGTAGTCAAGTAAAACAACCTAGAATCATCTTTGTAGGCTTTTGCCTCGTTAGGTTTGCTTTAGAGTAAATTTCTTTTTGATTTGCTTGAGAGTCAATTTTTCATAGATTTTATAGATTTTGAGATTGATTTTCGTTAAAATAGATTTATATGCTTTATTAAATAAGAAAAAATACAAAAACATCTCCTTTGAAAAGTTTTGTTTCAAGTAGCTTTGAGGTATTTTGAAAGAAAAAGAATTTTTCGTGCACGTAAGGAGTGGTCATGTTTGTATGCTTGGAAAGATAAAGAGAATTGTTTCTTTGATTGTCTTTACTAAGAAAGTTGTTTTCTATAAAATTTGTGTTTTCCAACTCTCTTAGTTAGGAGTTTCATTGAAAGAGAAAAGTAGCGTAAATCATCTTAGGTGCATCTTTGTAGTGGTTTGAATCGAGTCTACACACCATTGGTTTCATTTCCGCTACCTTTTGTCTTTAAGAAAAACCATAAAAGTAACGCTTAAAGTACATCAACTTAGTAACTTTTATTTACTAGGGCTCTAAAACACCAATTTAGATCAGGCTAGTGTCTTGGAGTAGGAGAGTAATTAACTCTCCAAGACAAAAAAACCAAACAAGTAGCTTATCTTGTGATAGAATAAATCCAATTGTCTCATTTGTACTCTGGGAAAGCTCCTCTTAAAGGAGCAGCACGAGCTCCTGTCCGAACCAGTGAGGGGATCAATCCTCCCTCGTTGGGAACGACGCCAGACACGCACGTATTACAAACGGTAAACCTCGGATTAACCATTGTCGAGGAGCCAGGGGTCACTTGTCGGTAAACCTTCGATTATTGTCAAGGAACCGGCAAGGGGATTGAGCTTGATACTCTGCCCTTGCGTGCTGTCGGAGTGTAGACTGTTCCCCCAGGTGCATTTGTTGCGATTGGTAACCTTAGTGACCATTATCTTTAGGATTCTACCGAGGTGACGGTGGAGGGAAGATCCCACTGTACCTGGAGCAGACGTCGGCTAGACTCACTTGGATTTTCCAGGGGGTTCACTTCACTCGAGACGGTTAAAGTAGAGGAACTTGTGTCGGTCTATTCATTAAGCAGGTTGTCGGGGTAACTGTTCCACCCGCCACTTCTGTACTGAATCCAGCGATGTTGGGTTTCATCTCCAACTAGCGTTTTCGGTCTGGAAGGCTACTGTTTGTGCTTGGTTTGACGCCCTAGATTCTTTAGGCGTGTGATTCAAATTTGTTTGGTTCTTTAGAGACTTTAGGTGGTTTGATTTGAGATTTTACTTTGTTTTCGTGTGTAGTAGTTAAAAGTTTTTAGCTGTGGCGGAATTACCGAGACAGTCCCGTAGACTTCGGGGCAAGTCACCTGAGATTGTTACCGGAACTGATTTGTTGAGGAAACTCCGTAGATCACGGGGTGGACCTCTTGAAGACGTCCCGGGTCAGTACGAAGGATTGAAGGTCCTTGTAACTCCTCCTAGTGGCAGTAGAGTAGGTTCACCTGAAGAAGGAGAGTCTTCCTTGGTAGTCCATCCAGATTACCAAAGTCTAGAGATAGGTTATAATCCCGACGCTGTTATAGTTTCCGAGCTTGCTGTTAGCTTTTCATCTACTAGTGATATAGGCGAAGAACCTGAAATATCTGAACCTGTTACTCCAACTTCTAGTGTTCCAGATTCACCAAGATTCGAACGAGTTATCACCAAAAATATTCCTACTGGTTTGATTGCTATTGAAGAACTTGCTCCAGAGGAAGAAATAGGCGTCTCTAACCTTGAAGATCAACCTACTATTGAGCTCAGGGAGCGTGAATCTATCTTTTACAGTCCTCCTAGAAGTACTACTTGGTACCTTTCGTTAACAAATTATTTAGACAACTCAGGGATAGGTTTTTCTACACCTCGTACTCCTTTCCCACCTGGAGGTATTTATGCTTCTGTAAATATGTCTGGTTAGTCGTCCGTGTTCACTCAATCTCCTGAATCTTTCTTACACGGCGGTCCTTCTGTTCCCACCGGGTATCAGTCACTTTCTGGTACCTTTGCGGGGGCATCTCCTCAACCCATTGATCATGGGTTATTAGCTGGAAACAATGGTAATAAACCGTTGGGTGTAGGAGACATTTACATGATGTCAGGTTCAGTTCCTGTTTCTCAACCTCAAGGTGGCCAATTACCGCCTGGGGGGCAACCTCAAGGTACACAAATTGTGTTTGGGGGGAAGCCTCAAGGTCAGTATGTACCTATGGTGAAATACATGCCTCAAGGTCAACCCCAGCCTCAATATGTACCCTAGGGTCAACCTCAGTATCAATATTTACCTCAAGCGTATCAACCCCAAGGGTATCAACCTCAAGGGTATCAACCTCAAGGTCAAGGTCAACCCCAGTATCAATATTTACCCCAAGGTTATCAACCTCAAGGTCAATACTCGAGTCAAGGTTATCAACCACCTCAAGGTCAGTCATATGTTCAAGGTATGGGAACTGTACCTTTCAGTTATCAATCCTATCCTCAATCCGGTTATGGATCTCAGTATCCTCAACCTGTTACGGGTCAATACCCTGGAATGATAGTGTGGGATCCATCACAAGGTCAACAGGTGTTGCAGCCAAGTATACAGTTGGTACCTCAAGCTGGACAACCCGTAGTTTCTGGTCCACCCCAGCAACCGCAACCTGTCCAGTCAAATGTTCAAACTTCTGTAACTTCGGTAGTTACTCAGCCGCCAATTGCACCTAGTACTCCATCTCAAACGGCTGCTGCAACTACCGCCACATCTGCCGCACTTACTTCTGGAGTATCGACAGCTCCGGTTTCTACTGTCTCTGCAACCACTCCTCAGACATCTTTACCGTTGTCTGGATCTACGATTCAAACCACGGTCCAGATGCCTATAGGTCAGCCTGGTATAAGTACGGTTGTCACTACTCAACCTCAATTTGTTCATCAACCGTACCAGGGACAGTACCAATATGGGCAAGCTGTCCAGCAGCCAGTTTACCAGTATCAACCGTATCCTGGGTACACTTATCAACAACCTCAACAACCCCAGTACGGTCCGGTTAATCCTGGTTTTCCAGGAGGATATAATATCCCTAATGCGATTCCTGTTCCTAGTTATCCTGGATATCCTCCTCCTGGGACTGGTCTTGTGACCCAGAGTTTTAGAGATCCTAACCGGCAATTACCGTTTATCGCAACTTTGGATTTACCAGACTTGACGCGCCTAACGAACGATCCAATTCAATATCTTCCGTTCTGGCCGCCAATGCCAAATAAGTTGCCCAGTGATATACCCAAGTTCGAAGGTAAGTCTGGAGAGGATCCGTCCAATCATGTGATGACTTACCACCTCTGGTGTGCTTCAAATTCTATCTCGGATGATTCGATCCGCTTACGTCTTTTCCAGCGTACACTCATTGGTCTCGCGGCCAAGTGGTACATTGAGTTACCACGGGCCTCTTTTTACAATTTTAGCCAGTTAGCTACCTCGTTCTTAACTCACTTTCAGTTGCCGGTCAGATACGATAATGGCACGGAGTTATTAACTTCACTAAAACAATCGACGTCCACGTATATTTCTGATCACATTCATGAGTGGAGACGTCGAAGAAGGTTAGTGAAAGGTTAGTGAAAGTTTTTATTCCGGACCAAATCTTAGCTGAATGGTTTGTTAAATCATTATTACCGAAGATTACTGAAGATGTAGCTAAGGCCGGAGTAGTTACTGAGGAGCAAGTCATTGCTCAGGCGCAGTACCTTGACTTAGTTTATACTCAGTCAGGTACGTTACACGAGAAGATCCCAGATCTTCCAAAATCGAATCAAATCGCTGCTGCTCCTTCGGGATCTCATGCCGCTGATGGTATGATTGGTACGGTGAACACAAAGAGCAAGAAGAAATCTTCCAAGAATTCTACTACTCCTATAATCACCTTGCCTGATTCCCCGACAGGAGAGTCTTCTCCTGAACTTTCCGCCGATATTCACGCTGTAGAGTCATCTACGGCCAAATCAAAAAACGGTGGAAAGAAGAAAGGAAAGAAGAAGGCTAAAGCAGACAAGGCTCCGAAGGAGAAAACAGAAAAGTCGGAAACCAATGACGAAAAGCGCAAACCTCGATATCCTTGTCTTATTTGTGAAGAGGATCATTTTACAAGAGATTGCCCTCATCGGGCCGAGGTTGTGAAAATAGTCAAAGGTTCTCCCACTCCTGCTGTGTTAAAAGATCCATTTCCAAAGCAGGAGAGTAAGATGATAGGTTCTTCCTCGACTGCCAGTGAAGAACCCATTTTGATGATGTCTCATGTGAGGATTGCGACTCGGTCGCAAGATTATGGTAGTAAGAATCCTGTTGATGGTAAGGAAGCAGAATCTTCTCATTCTAATCCATCAACCTCAGCTCCTGGTTCCGATCCACTACAGATCGAAAAACCTAACCCGGACTTAGTAATCAAACCGCCCGCCAAGGGTGTACTTCGAAGGTCTGCTTTCAATCCACATGCGAGAGCGGCCCAGAATTACAACATTGTTGAGGACTTAGCTGTTTCACCCTCAGCAATGTCGGCTTTAGAAGTGCTGCAATCATGCCCAGCACAACGAAAATTACTTTTGTCGGCTATCGGAGCTGTTGATGTTCAGGACCCGAATCTGATAATCTTCGATCTAGAAAATAGTACACCGCGTCTACCCCATCAAATGGCTTTCCAGATTCCAGTGATAGTAAAAAACAGGCCTATTCATCGGACTGTAATTGATGAGGGAGCTTCCACGTGTATTATGTCGATTCAGTGTTGGAGATCGCTTGGTTCTCCTTCGCTGAACCAATCCCCGACCATCCTTAAGGCCTTTGATGGCCGTGGGTTCCGTCCGTTTGGTATTCTACAGGAATTGCCTATAGGGGTAGAAGGTAAAACCGTTAGTCTGGATGTGGAGGTGGTTGATGCCCCTCTAGACTACAACCTTCTTTTGGGTCGAAGTTGGTCATATGCTATGACAGCGGTCGTTTCATCGGTCTTCAGAGTAATAAAGTTTCCACATAACGGTAAGATCGTGACAATTGATCAGCTGACATACTTTTCATCCGACCCAGCCTCTTCAGAGAGTATCCAGCATGTCGGTAAGACGACAATCCCTTATAGGGACGTTGGCGTAGGTTTAGTTAAAGATTCCGGTTTACTGGGAACTTTTCCTTTCCCTCCAATCAACGCAGACCCTTCATTTGCATCAATTCATATGATTACATCAGACACCATTATTTACGACGATCCTTGGATTGTCCCATCTGAATCTGAGATAGACTCATTCGGTGATGCTATGCCTTTGAGTCCATATGAAATTGCTTATGAAGCCGTCATGTCTTTTACCGACTCGCGTTCAACCCAAATCGACCAAATGAATGTGGTCAGTGAAGAATCACTTTTCACATCAACCTCAGAACGGATAGCGTTTCCCGAAGTCGTGTCATCTGACGAACAACTTCGCGAAATCCTAAGTGTAGACGATCTACCATGGGAAGATCTCCATCATAGATCTTCGTTTTTACCTGAGGATGATGCTTTTGAAAATGATTTTTCATCTATTTTTACCGCTGAATATGTCAAAGACGCTCAGAATCCAACGAAACATTCTGATTCAGAGTTGAATTTAGGGAATATTTCTCGCACTATTCCCATTGACATTTCAGTGAAGCCCGGAATTGAGGAAAACATTCATATAGGTGCCTCATGTACAGAAGATGAAATTCAAACTTACAAGGCCCTATTCCAAGAATTCCGCGATGTGTTTGCCTGGTCTTACGAGGAAATGCCAGGAATCGATCCTGCCATTGTTGTTCATGAAATAAAGACCTACCCGGACGCTAAACCCGTCCGGCAACGGTTGCGTCAGATTCACCCTCGAAAAGCGGCTGCGATTAAAGCAGAAGTCGAGAAGCTGTTGAAAGCAGGTTTCATTTATCCAATCCCGTTAACGGATTGGGTATCGAATATTGTTCCGGTTAACAAGAAACAAGGAACAATAAGAATCTGTATCGACTATAGGGATATAAATCGAGCTTGTCCAAAAGACAACTATCCTACGCCTTATATCGATCAAATCATTGATGATTGTGCCGGAAGTGAAATGTTTTCCTTTATGGATGGTTTTTCGGGCTATAATCAAATCAATATTCTACCTGCCGATCAACCAAAAACGGCATTCATTTGTCCATGGGGGACATTTGCTTACTGCAAATTACCTTTTGGGCTTAAGAATGCCGGAGCCACTTTTCAACGGGCGATGTCTTACGCATTTCATGACATCAAGCACATTGTGCAACCGTACCTCGATGATTTGCCTGCTCATTCTTTACATCGAGCTGATCACCTTGTCCACTTACGAGCAATCTTTATGAGGTGTAGGCATTATCGTATTCGGTTGAATCCCCACAAGTGTGTATTCTGTATAGAAACGGGTCGATTGCTGGGATTTTTTGTTTCAAAAGCCGGCATTCGCGTCGATCCCTCGAAGGTCGAAGCTATCATCAAATTGCCTCCTCCTTCGAGTTTGCGCCAACTCCAAAGTTTGCAAGGGAAAGCAAACTTTTTACGCCGATTCATTCCAAACTACGCCGAGGTCACTAAAGGTTTTACACGGTTGTTGAAACAGAACGCTCAATTCTTTTGGGACGAGATTGCCCAACAATCTTTTGATGCACTTAAGCACGCGTTGACCCATGCACCGTTGTTGCATCCTCCCAACTACAACCAGGACTACTTCTTATACCTCGCAGCTTCGCATTCCACTATTGGAATGGTGTTAGTTCAAGAAGATGAATTCGGAACGGAACATGTGATATATTATCTTAGTAGGACATTAAACCCCACTGAGCTAAAATATTCGCATGTGGAGAAATTGGCCCTGGCAGCCGTTCAAGCTGTCCAGCGTTTTCGTCACTACATTCTTCTCCGTAAAACTACAGTTATTTCGGATTGCAACCCTATGATTTATATTTTGACTAAACAACTGCTAGGGGGCAAGTACTCTAAATGGATCGTTATCCTGCAAGAGTTCGACTTGGAGTTCGAGAAGTCCAAGTCTAAGAAATCCTTAGTTTTTGCGGAATTGATGTGTGATTTCCCGCATGCTGACACAGAAACTGTGGCAGAGGAGTCCATTGCGGACGAATCTTTGTTTCTTATCAGTACTTTAGATCCGTGGTACGGGGATATAATCATCTATCTCCAAACCCAAACCTTTCGGCCTGAAGCTTCAAAGTCGGAACGTCGAAAAATTCGGTTTCAATCCCAGCAATACAGAATTATTGGAGATACACTTTATCGCCGGGGGGCAGACTTAGTTTTTCGACGTTGTTTAACTCACGAAGAGGCTGAGAGGGTTTTGAATGATTGTCACTCTGGAGCATGTGGCGGTCATATGTCTGGGTATGCCACAGCTCAGAAGGTGTTGCGCGCTGGCTATTTCTGGCCGTCCATGTTTAAAGATTGTATCATTGTGGTCCGAAAGTGCCACAACTGTCAAGTGTTTGATCGCAAGATGCGCGCACCACCTGCTCCTCTCCATCCTATAATTTTCGTTGGTCCTTTCGCCAAATGGGGTATCGATTTTATTACTTGTAACCCTCACTCGGCCGGGGGGCATGCGTATATCATCCTCGCGGTTGATTATTTTACTAAATGGGCCGAGGCGATGCCTACATTCGACGCAAGCGGCAAAACAGCTGCAGTTTTCGTATTCAATCACATTATAACTAGGTTTGGTGTCCCACAAGTGATCATCACTGACCATGGGAGCCATTTTCGAAACATCATGATGACTGAGCTTACAAGCCAGCTTGGTTTGCGCCACGATAGCTCTACTCCTTATTATCCGCAAGCCAACGGTTTGGTTGAGTCTATCAACAAAGTTCTGGTTATCATGATCCGACGAATCATTGGTATTCATCGGTCGAATTGGCACAACATGTTATTTTCAGCGCTATGGGCATACCGAACTTCAGTGAAAACTTCAACAAGGTTCACTCCTTTCCAGCTAGTTTATGGCTTGGAAGCTGTGTTACCCATTGAATGCGAAATCCCATCACTTCAAATGGCTGTCGAATTACTCCCAGCTACTTCCGAAGAGGAGAAACGTTTATTATACTTAGCTTAGTTAGATGAGACTCGACGTGACGCTGCATTGGCAATCGAGACTCACGCGAAGCGAATGAAAGCTCAGTATGATAGAAATGTGACCCCTCGAAGTTTTTCGGAAGGAGACCTAGTGCTATTATATGATCAAGCTAACGATAAGCTAGGTGCTGGAAAATTCATTCCTATGTGGCATGGACCCTACATTGTAAAGCGAAAGCTAGCAAAAGGGGCCTATGAGCTGGTAGATTTTGATGGGGACTCTTTGGGTAAACCCAGAAATGGACTTTACCTAAAGAGGTATTATGCTTAAATGGTGGGTATGGAGAATTTTAGTTAGGTTAGGTTTTCTTTCTAGCTAGTATGTTTGTTAGTTTAGATAGTGTGATTAGCTTAGAAAGTGTGTTTTTCATCGTTATTCTGGCTTATCTTGGTTTTACTCTTGATATTGCAGATGTCGACGCCTCTCCAAACGTACATTGGATTTGCCGATGGTGCTTGTCGTAGTACACGGAATATCTCTTCTGCAGCTTGGGTTATCTATTCACCCTCTGACGAGTTAGTTTCTATGCATGGGGTGAGCCTCGGTCAAACGATGAACAACATTGCAGAATACAGTGCAGTGGTTGAATTATTGTCTGAATCCATTTCATTTGGAATTCGACGTTTGATAGTGAGGTTAGATTCTGAACTCGTTGTATTACAGCTTAATAGAATATATGCCATTAGAAATCCTGTGTTATTAAGGTTGTTTTTGAGAGTTCGCCTCTTGGAACGTGAATTTGATTACATTGAATATCAGCATATTCCAAGGTCTTTAAATACATTAGCAGATGCAATTGCTTCTCGAATGTTGGACAGACATTTGCGATAATCATGAAAGTAAATTTAAAAACATTTCATCACATATGTTAAACAAGATAAGCCGGTAATAATGATATATATATAGATAGGAGTGTGTCAAAAATATACATCGTCTTCGATCATAGGTTGAAAAACACCTTATGATCGGCAAAAATGATAAGTACAAAAAACCAAAAATGTCATATGTGTCTACAAAAGTGACTAGCCAATCACTGGTGGTGCTCTCTATACGAGACCACTGCCCGTGCTACCCTACACAGGAACCTCCTAAAAGGTCCTGGGACTGCGACCACATAGCGCTGAAGTCGAATAGGAATGTCATCTATGGTGGTCTCTGGTATACCCACCGTCAGATGCTCTAGATCCTGTTCCAGCTCGGCTAAGGTCTCTGCGGCCGCATCCTGTGGGGCTGGTGCTGGTACAGCTGGTACTCTCCTCTCAAAAGCCCGGAGGTTGGCCGGACGCCGTGGACCTACATCTGCATTTTGAAAATTTGTGCTGTCAGTTTTGAGGCGATATATATATTAAAAAAAAAAAATACATAATTTAAAAACTTGTGAGGAATGAAATACCTCTGTCGTCCCACTGTTCTCCCTGTGGAAGAACCATGTCCGGATCATTCCGAAAATCCATTCCGGCATAAGGAAAATCCTGAATAGCAAACACCTGGCTCTCTAGCCAGTGAAGGTAACCATCAGGAAATCGAACAACTGTCGTGCCCTCATCAGGATGCCGGGCCATTACCGCAACCCATCTCGTCAACTTAGGCTCCCGAGGAGCCCCAACTGGAACAGTAAGATGCTGGGGGATCAGCATTGGAACTCTCTTTAAGGCAAAGCTCACAACTAAAGGCCCATATCCAAAGGTCTTCAGTTGTCCGTTCTTTGCCCTGGTCAGTTGGCCCTTCATATTGGCCAACACAACATCGCACCAGTTGAAAATGGTGCCTCGGTAGCAATCTATCGCCATCCGCATTTGGGACCCGGTGGCAATGTGTAAGGCGGCTGCGCCGCAGAGTCTGGTAACAGTAAAGGCTATCACCATAAGTTCGGGCAGGGATATGTACTTGATTTCTATCCCTTTCTCCTGGTTCTGATAGTTACACCACTCTAGCCGAAGGCTAGCAAGGGATTGGCCACCCGGCCTAGTCCCGGACAGAGTCAGTTGCTTGCCCCTATTTGGCAAGCCAGAGAGAAAATATATGTGGGAGGGCTCTATCTCGAGCTGGTTCTCTCCGATGTAGAAGCATTGATCCTGAATGTTCCACCTTTCAACCAGCCACTCAAGGAATGGCACCTGGCCCCTCATGCCAGGTATGGCCCAGTATTTGTATAGTCTGCATGCTTTTAACGCATCAATGGAAGGTTGATGACCAATTGCGGCCAAATCAACGTCCTCGTGTTCTCTTTCTCTCCAATCTAGCATGGTGAATGCCCTACACACCAAAAAACAATAGTTAGAATTCATTTGAAAAAATTTGGTTGGTTGAATTTGGAGTTTGGGGTTTCAAAATGCGTGTTTCACGGGGTACGCACCCCGCGTTCAAAACACAGAGCGGCGGTACGCAGCTGGTCTGAAGGCGGGCTACGTACGCCGACCTTTTTTCTATATACAAAAAAGGTCGGGGGACGCAGGTCACCCATGGGGCACCTGCGTACCCCGAGAAACATATCCTAAAACCCTAAACCCCCTAAAAAAATCAAACTAAAACCTAAAAATGAATTTTAAACGGATGAAATTGAAGAGGAGGATGTTGTGGAATACCTGAAAGAGACGACGCTCGATTCTGACGGTCGGATTCTCCGCAATGTCCACAGGAAGTTTTCTTGTCAAAAGCCCTTTTCTCAACCTCAACAGTAAAATGGTAAAAATGACACGGTAAAAAGTCTTTTTATAGGTTTTTTGGATGAATGAATGTTAAGTTTGTTTATTTTTCACCATGAAAAGATATTTTTCAATGTATTTTTGCCCATATTAAACAGGTATGAGTAATGTGTTGTTTTTGTGCAGGACAAAAGGACTTTAGGGTAAAATCATCATTTTTCACGAACCAAAATATCAGAGTCATCTTTTAAGCTCTTTTCTGACTCCTAAAACATGAAAAGATTGCCGAGTGTTTCTTTTACACTCGTTAAAACGGAACTAAAAGACGGTCCCCTTATAGCTCTTTTCTGACCGTAAAAACAGGAACAGATTGTCGGGTTTTTGTCGTTTCAAACTCGATACAGAAATAAAACAACGTGTCCTTGATCACTTTTTACTTTTCAGGTCAGAGACACTAATCATGAAAGTACTCCTTGGTCGCAAGATCAAGCGGTTCTCCCAGGTATTATTTTATACTTTTTCGGGCTTGGGGGACACAAATTTACGAAAAAGTTCAACCTGGAGTCTTCTTAAGTTTTTCAGACTCTCTAAAATTGAAAAACGCCGAGTTTCTCCTATACTGGGCTCGTTAAAATTTCACAGTAAAGGACCTGTTCAATTACAAACATGAACGAACCACTCCTCCCTAGGGTTCGAATCAAAACTAGGTTGGACTCATCCAAAGGATGAGCTTATAATCAAGCATATGTTATCCTCCTCAAGCTTGTTAAAAATAAAGAGGTACTTGCCAGAAATGGTGGGGGAAAAGAGAGAAGAATGAGCCTATTTGTTATCCTTTGTCTCAGAAGAAACCTTATTACCACTCTTGAACACGACACTTTTCATTCACCTGGGTTGGGAAATCCTTTACCTCACAGTTGATCAAACCACATTGAAAGTCTTCAGCTGGGTTCTGGGGATTAACTTTGAGTCATTCGTCACCAAGCCATCTGTTGTGTTGTTATGTGTTCAAGAGGTCTGCAAACAAAACTTTCATCTGCAAAAATACTTGTCATCCATTTGACCATCCCTGAGTCAGTCCTTACAGCAACATTTCTTCAACTTGAACAATGATTTCGTGTTGTGGGCTTGCCTGCAACGGGTCGCTTTCTATCGACATCAGCACATTATCTAGAGAGATGACTTAGAAATCGTCAGTACCTTGAAGTCTGCATGCATCAATGGCAGGTTTCTCGCCTTTGACGTCAGTTTACATCATTGACTTTCGATCGAAGGATTCCGTGAAATGTTCGACATCAATTCATTTATTCACATCTCATGGATTGTACTGGGTACTTTGAGAACCATTGACATTACTGGTGGTCTCTCTCACACTTGTTAACAGTTTACATCATCGACTGGTAATCAAGTGGTTTCTACCATGTTCGACATCAACTCATTTATTCGCATGGCTAGAATCGTACCAATTCGGGAAGTAGAAATGAAGACCCTGGATCTAGTTTCCACCATCCAGGCTGCGAGGAGTTTTGTATTCATTATCTAGTAGACTAATCATAAACAGATGGCTGCGCCCATACTGTGTCTACAAAAGTCTATGATTATGATGTACTGCAAGATCATTCCTGTATCAGAGTAGTTAGTCTGTTAGTTAAAGTTTTGATCTGAGTATGGGAATGCCTACCTCAGCGATGATATAATCTTATACATGTATCTTGTGTTGAAAGTTGCAGGTTCTGACCAGGTTCTCCACGAGATAATCCTTGAAATGATAAAGCGCTTCACCCTTCCTAGATAATACAAAACCCTAATCTACTACAGGCTTCACACTTTAGGGGGCAATCTGTTACACTAAAAAATGTCACCATGGCTATTTACAGTTAGTATGGCTCTATCAACAGTCATGCTATCCTCATGGGCAAGTCTTATGCCTCTGCTCTCCATGTCAAACTCCAAAAAGAGAGAAAGTCTTTGTAAATGTGTTTATCTCTGGGTACGCAGATTCTCTCGTCCTTACCTGCGTATACGCACCTAATGTTCACAAAAACTGCGTACTTGTACGCTCTATATGTAAAGGGGTAGGTGCGTACCCCTGTAAAGGTCAAAAGGCGCGAGTTTCATCTTTAAAAAGTTACTTGTGGTCACTTCTAGAGCATTCTAGAAGGTTGTTCGACGTGTATTGAGCGCCTCCAGATGGTTCATGTACCACTATGAAAGAGGAACTTATCCCATCAAGAGAGGAGCTATCCCATCCAAAGAGGGGATTATCCCATTGATGGTGGACCTGATTAACTTCCTCTTGAGCACTATAAATACAAGCATTGGGCCAGAAGGAGGGGAGGTTGAAAGCTAAACATTTCTAAGGGTAGATGCTGCTGGAATTAGGACTCCCATTTAGAAGCTTGTGAGGAGAGATTACCATCTTTGCTTGTTCTATTTGGAAATGGGTGAGCTTTGTCAAAGTAAAGGAGAACTCTTGATGGACCCTGGGAGGGACTTGCACAACACCAAGGCTCGGGTTGTAATTGTTCCTTTTGTTTCCTATTAATGCAAATGAGGCCATTCTTCTCAATAACTTGTTATTTATGAGTTGTTTCATGTACTCCTTGGTCTACGTGTTAAATATGTTTTATTTTATGAGATTATCAAGTGCTATTTAATCATTTGATTGTTAGTGAATGCAGGTTTCGAAGTGAAGGAGGAGCTCATCCGGATCAGCGAGGCTGGACTGCTACAACAGCGTTGGACTACAGGTAGGATCTAAACACTTGATTTCTTGTATAGTAAATGCATGTTTAGAGAAGGATTGCTCTTGTTTGTCTTGTTTGTCACTAGAGAGTCTTAGGCTCCTAGGGAGGTTGGTTGTGTCTGCACTATCGACTCTTTCCGCCTGACACAAGGCCAACTAAGCACAGCAATTCACAGAAGTTCTCCACCTGAAACCACTCAAAAACAAGTCAATTCAGGATCATGTCAACTGCTCCACTGAGCATCTGTGCTGAATGTCAACTGCTCCACTGTCTACCTACGTTGAATGTCAACTCCAACAAAGGCTACCTACGCTGAGTGAGTTTGGACAAGTGGCAGGCTCATTCCTCAATGTGTCAATGCTTAGGAAGCTTCCAAAATGACACTTGCCTCAGGGAATTCGACTGGTGATGAGTAAGAGGTTCCAAATCTCCAAGTGGAAGAAAGAACCTCCAAGTGGACTCAAGAACTGAGAGAGGGAGAGGACACTAGTCAGATCTCAAGCTGACTCACCCTCTCTCCAAAATAACTATATATAGATCTCTCCTCCATGAGATCTAGAGGCTGGAATTTTGTTATTGCAAAGAATTGTTGTTGGTTTGAGACTGGAAACATTGGGTGCTTAATGCTTTGAAAGGAGCTGAAGAAGGAATTCCATTTTGCTGGGAAGGAGATGCTGGATTGGAGCCCTCTGGGTTGTATCTCTTCCTGAACCCTGTTATCAATCAATAAAGCTATCTTGGTTTTCTCCTATATACTGGTGTATTTGTATGATTGCATTAGTGTATTTGATTTACTTCTAATCCTGAATCATTTGTGAATATGAATATCTGCCTTTGTGTTGTGTTCTTCTCTTGTCGCAAGTAGCTGTTCTCTTGTCACAGGTAGCTGTTCTCTTGTGATCTCGTGGGAATCAAGTAGCTGTTCTCTTAAGCAAGCGAGGAGGCAAGTAGTTGTGAACACCCAAAGAGAAGAGGATCTAGATCGAGGGACAAACGGAAGACAACGGTAAGTCTATCGATCTCCCCTCTTTCACATTTCATAAAGGAAGAAACCAGAATAGCAGTATCTGTTTGTTGCTAAGGCACTGTCACACCTTAGGTGGATAGGATCGTCCTGCATAGGCATTTTTCCCCACAACACTATCTTTTCCTCTTAGAGCTTCGCTCTATTTATACAATCCCATGGTTCGTAGACCATGGGTAGGCCGACATGTAGGTTTTAACCCCAAAAATTACATGCATACGAATTCTAAAACACAGAAAATAAGCAATGCGAGAGCATAACACATAAAACACATATACACAGAGATTTTCCCCTGGATCCCAAAACCGAGACTACCAGCTTTATTTTTCATTATGTTCATTTTAATGTTACAATACATATTTATACATGCCAAGGCATCCAATACCATGGACCAAAAAACCATCGCGTCCAAAACCATGGACTGAAAACCATCACGTACAAAACCATGAGCAAAAGATCATGTAGAAAACCATAGGTAGGTCTGCCCAACCTAATATAGGGTCCAAAAACAAAATTTTCCAAGGTGCTGCCCCGGACCCCATAGAGTGGGGTTACCTGCACCCCTCAAACCCCTTGTGACTCGCCCCGCTACACAATCGGCGCAACGAAGGGGCGGCTCGCCCCCCTTATAACACCCTAGTTAACTATGTGGGCTTGTCATGGAAAGAATATAACACAACCCAACATTCTCCCACTTGTTGTTTTCTTTCCACAGACGTCCACATGAAAGCTTTGTCATTTATCCAACCCTGCAACGCTCATTGTTTCTCTACACCAAGAGAACATCTCAGAGCTCACAGATTTTTTCAATGCATCTTTAGTATTCTTCAAAGTGTCCACCTTTACCAGCAAAATCTCTTTGTCTTCTATCATATCCCTCATAAAGTGATATTGAACCTCAATGCACTTTGTCTTTGAATGATATGCAGGTTTCTTTTCCAAGAAAATTGCACTTTGGTTATTACAATCTATCCTTATTGCTCCCTGTACTAACCCCATACTTGAACACAATCTCTGCAACCAAACTGCTTCCTTGCTTGCATGAGTGGCTTCCCTGTATTCTGCCTCTGTAGTTGATAGTGCCACTACAGATTGTTTCTTACTTATCCAACTAGCTGCACCTCCAAATAGGTTAAACACATACCCACTTGTAGATCTTCTTCGATCCAAATCTCCAGCCCAGTATGCATCAACAAAGCCATTAATATCCAACACTCTGTTCAATCCTGGTCTACCTTGGTAGCACAAACCATAATCACTAGTTCCGAACAAATACCTGAAAACCCGCTTCACTGCTGTCCAGTGCTACTTCCCTAGTTTTGACATAAACCTACTTAATAATCCCACTACATGTGCAATGTTTGGTCTAGTACAGACCATCACATACATCAGGCTATCGACTACACTTGCATATGGAATAAAGGACATGTCCTCTTCCTCTTCTTGTGTCTTGGGACACTATTTAGCATATAACTTTACACCTATAGGAATAGGAACCTTCACCGCTTTATTATCTTGCATGTTAAACCTCTGCAATATTGTCTTGACATACTTCCTCTGGTTTATCCAGAGCTTCCTCTTTGTCTGATCTCTTTTAATTTCAATGCCCAAAATATAGTTTGCAGCACCAAGATATTTCATGTTGAATTTGGACGACAAATGGGTCTTCAAATCCTGGATAATTTCTTTGTCATTTCCAACCAGCAACATATCATCCACATACAAGACCAAATAAATAACACAGTCACCAATTAATTTAAAATACATGCAATGATCTGCTTTTCTTCTGGTGAAGCCAATTCCCGTTATAAATGTATCAAATTTCTGATATCACATCCTTGGTGACTACTTTAACCCATACAAAGACTTTTTTAACTTGCATACCAGTTCTTTCTTACCCTTCACCGCAAAGCCTTCAGGTTGCTTCATGTAGATCTCCTCTTCTAGATCCCTTTGAAGAAATGTTGTCTTCACATCCATCTATTCTACCTCAAAATCAAAAGCAGCAACAACAAATAAAAGTAATCTAATAGAAGTTACCTTGGCAACAAGAGAAAAAATATCATCAAAATCAATTCTCAACACCTGGGAATAACCTCTACCAACCGAGCTTTGTATTTCTCCACCTTTCCTTCTGCATTTGTATTCTTCTTGAACACCCATTCACTTCCAATGGGTTTCCTTCCAACCGGCAACTCCACTAGAACCCAAGCCTCATTTTTGTGCAAAGATGCCATTTCATAAACCATGGCCTCTTTCCAGAGTTTTTTATTCGCTGAATCTACTGTTTCCTTCAGAGTTCTGGAATCATCATCAGTAATAGATAAAGAAAAATTTGAATAGAAAGCAGATCGACTATACCTTTTTGGATGCCTTCTTTCTTGAATTGATCTTCTCACACCCGGAGTTTGTGGCTCTTCAACTTCTGATTCCTCCTCTGCTGTAGAGTCTGATTCTTCCTCTTTTGGCTCAAACTCTATCTTCTCAAGTTCCTTTGGTTGGACTTCACATTTAATAACATCTTTCACCTCTTTGAACACCACATCTCGGATGTACACAACCTTCCTTGTTACTGGGTTCCAAAGATTATAACCCTTTAAACCATCCTTATACCCAATAAAGATGCGCTTTTTAGATTTATTATCCAACTTGGTTCATTTATCCTTTGGAACATGTACATATTCATCATATCCAAATACCCTCAAATGTGAAAGAGAGGGTTTCTTACCAGTCCATACCTCTTGTGGAGTCTTATCCTCCAACGTTGATGAAGGTGATCTGTTGACCAGGTAACATGCTGTCTCCACCATCTCTGCCCAGAATTCCTATCCTAACCCGGCACCACTGAGCATGCTTCTTGCCCTTTCCATCAACATCTTATTTATTCTCTTTGCAAATCCATTTTGTTGAGGTGTATATGGAGTAGTCTTCTGCTGTGCTATACCACACTTCTGAAAGAATTCTTCAAATTCCTTACTGCAAAACTATCCACCATTATCTTTCCTCAACACCTTTATCTTCTTCTCTATCTGGTTTTCCACCAGAGCCTTAAATTCTTTAAACTTGTCAAAGACTTCAAATTTATTCTTAAGGAAATATATCCATGTATTCCTTGAGAAGTCATATATAAATGATACATAGTACACAAACTTACCCAGTGATGGAACCTTCAGAGGTCCATACACATCACTGTGCACAAGCTCTAATATCTGTTTCACCCTCTTACCACCAGAGGGGAAAATCACCCGATTCTACTTCCCATATACATAATTTTCATAGAAATCAAAATCTAAAGAGCTATTACTCATAGCTTCTACCATACCTTTACCATGAAGTATTCGAAGGCCCTTCTCTTCAATATGTCCTAGCCTTTGATGCCCCAACATGGTCTTCTCTCCAGAGACCACTAGATTTTCTGCTCCACTTTTAGGAACCATGGAAATGTTGCATCCATCAATAGTAGTGCTACCTTGCAGCTTGTACAGAGTTCCAATTCTAACTTCCCGCATCAATACCAGTGCCCCCCGAACCATCTTGTAGGTATCCTTCTCGAACACTGTTTTTACACCTTCATCATCCAACTTGCTTACAGAAATCAGATTTCTGGCTAATGCAAGAATATGCAGAACACCTAGAAGTATTCTAACCCTTCCACCTTGCAACTTCAACTTTACTTTTCCGCGACCAACTATTCTAGCCTTCTTGTCATTCCCCAAGAAGACATCACCACCATCATATCTCTCATACTCATAGAACCACTCTCTATGGGGAGTGAAGTGAAAGGATGCACTTGCATCAATCAACCATGCCTCATGATCTACATGTGTACTTAAATAAGCAAAGTACACATCCCCACCTTCATCTGAGGTGGTTTTCACCTCTATAGAAAGAGCATCATCAGATCCCTTTCCTTTATCAGGAGCTTTAGATTTACAATCCCTTTTGTAGTGCCCTTCCTTTCCACATTTCCAGCACACCACCTTTACAGGTTTTCCTAGAGATTTAGATCTCCCTCTAGATTTAGGTCTCCCACTTGATGACTTATTTTTGTTTCTATTCTGGGACCTTCCTCGTACAGACAAGGCATCACCATTATGGCTCTCCATATTTTTCATGTTGGGTTGTGTTATATTCTTTCCACGACCAGCCCACATAATTAACAGGGGGTTAGAGGGGGGGTGGAGCCCCCCATTGGTTGTGCCGATTGCATAGCAGGGGGGTCACAGGGGGTTTGAGGGGTGCAGGTAACCCCACTCTATCGGCAGAGCCACCTATGGTTTTGCGCATGATTTTCACACATGGTTTTGGATGCGATGGTTTTCGGTCCATGGTTTTGGACGTGATGGTTTTTGGTCCATGGTATTGGATGCTTTGACATGTATAAATATGTATTGTAACATTGAAAGGAACATTATGAAAAATCAAGCTGGTAGTCCCAGTTTTGGGATCCACTGGAAAATCTCTGTGTATATGTGTTTTATGTGTTATGCTCTCGCATTGTTTATTTTCTATGTTTTAGAATTCGTATGCAGTTAATTTCTGCATAGGATTAAAACCTACATTTGGTATCAGAGCAATTTGGCTTCAAGGGGACACCTTTGTTGCTGAGGGGTTTCGCTCAGGCCTGTGGTAGACCCTGTTCAGTGGGAGATCTTCAAGATCGATTCTGGTGGTGAAAGAAGATGGCGCGTAGTGGAAGGATAGAGATCGAAAAATTTAATGGTCAGAGTTTTGAGTTGTGGAAACTCAAGATGGAGGATTTGTTGGTGGATAAATATCAGTGGATCACGGTAGATCCGTGTACTAAACCAACGGGAGTCTCCGTTGAAGAATGGAAGAAGTTGGACTAGAAGGCAAAGAGCACAATACGATTGTGTGTCTCAGATTCAATAGTGCTGAATGTATCAGGGGAAGCTATAGCGAAGGCTTTGTGGGACAAGTTAGGGACTTTGTACCAATCTAAGTCCCTAGTGAATAAACTATTCCTATGGAAAAAGTTGTATAACCTAAGGATAAAAGATGGAGACTCGGTAACAGAGCATCTAAACGCGTTTAATACTGTGGTAAGTCAGTTAGCATCTGTTGATATTAAAATTTCAGATGAAGATAAGTGCATCAGTTTGTTGCGTTCTCTACTAGATTCATGGGATACTACTGTTATTGCAATAGATAGCAATGAAACTTCCTTGGAGTTTGATGAAATAGGCTCATCCTTGCTGACGGAGAAGATGAGACAGAAAAATATGGAGAGCTAGAATAGTGATGCCTTGTCTGTACGAGGCAGTCCCAGAATAGAAACAAAAATAAGTCATCAAGTGGGAGATCTAAATCTAGAAGGAGATCTAAATCTCCAGGAAAACCTGTAAAGGTGGTGTGTTGGAAATGTGGAAAGGAAGGGCACTACAAAAAGGATCATAAATCTAAAGCTCCTGATAAAGAAAAGGGATTTGATGATGCTCCTTCTGCAGAGGCGAAAACCACCTCAAATGAATGTGGGGATGTGTACTTCGCTTCTTCAAGTACTGATGAGCCTCATAAATAGGTAATCATATGGGCTCATTTTGCCTCCTAACCTAGTCAAACCAACCATTCTCTTAGTTTATTACATGATTTTCTGATTATATTTATGCTTATAGAGTGAGTTGAGTTAGTTATTGTGCCATGTGGTCTAATGTGCATTTAATGTAGATTATTGATGATTTTTGAAGTCAAAGTCAAGGATCTAGTGGAAAAATGGCAGAAATAACTCGAAGGGGACAGAGGAGAGGACTTAGAGGAGGGAATCCCCCTCATTTATTACTCCTCACTTTGAATTCTCCTTCATTTAGCTCAGAGTACAAGCAGTCGAATCATGCAGCCGGGCAAGTGGAGGATGACCGATGATTATCTCGAGTTTTGGAAGCCAAGCCTCCCTGATTTTAAGGAAGTTTTTGGTAGCTTCATTTGTATAAGTAGAGAGGCCTAGAACCTCACTAGGGTCAAATTTTTGTTGGATTTTTGCTTATGTAAACTCTGCTCAATTTCAAGCTCATTATTTTGTGACAGTTTCATGTAATCTTGTTATTGTTTTGAGAATAAAGATGGAATCCTTTTTGAGCTAGCACTTAGTTACCTCAGAGGGTTGAAGCTCTTGGGTTAGGGCCCAATCCAAGCAGCCAAGCTCCTCTTTACTTGTATCTGTATGCTTTGTTTCAGTTTGTAGATTAGTTTGTTGTTAGATGTATTTCTTTTATGTTTAAGAATATGTTGCTTTTGATGATTTAGTAGTTTGCTTTCATTTGTGCTTTCTATAGCAGGTTAAATATTGATCAACAAAGATTCAAAAGGCTAGCAATAGTGCCTTGCCCTCTATTCCTCCCTTTGGGACCATGATTTGAGGCAGAGACCCTCTTGTTGCCCCAAAAACACAGATTTTCCTCCTTCATAGGACTTCTAGTGTTTGCAGCTTTCTAGAAGGTTAATAGTCAGGTCTTGCTTCACTTTAGATATTCTTCATCATGCTTACTTCCTGATTTGCAATAGTCTTCTTTCATTCTTTCCTTTCCTACAATATTTCTCAACATTTCCTTTCATAGATCATAGTTTAAACACTTTTTATGCAAAACTCTGTTTTTCCTCAATACATTCACTTCACTTGTTGCTTGATTTCCATTGTTTACTGTCAGTTCCTATGTAGTAGATCTCTTCCAGTAGTATCCTAGGTTATCAGCAATCACACCCTCCATCTAATCCATGCCCTATTGGTCTCCCAAATCTCACCTCAATTCTGCCTTAGTTTCCTGCATTTTTCCTAGGACTTCTTCCTCTCTCCTTGAGCAAATCCAATCATCTTTCTCTCTCCTGGTGATTCATGGTAGGCCATAGGCACCCTAACACCTCATTCCAATCTTCATCCACATTTTCACCCCCTCTCACACCCTCAAAACAGTGAAAACTACTCTTGGCCTCCTCCTATAGGCGTCCTATAGAACGTTGTTTTTCCTCCTGTAGATTTCTTGTGTCCTCCTGTACATTTTTTTGTAGGCTTTCTTTTGAAGGCCAAGTGTGGGAAAAGCCTCTAGAAGGCCACCTAAGACCTCCTAGGACCCATCCACACCATCCTACATCCTCTCAAGTGCCAAAACCACCCTCCAATGCCACCTATTCGCTGCCGCACTCACATACAATAAATTACATGCATGTCAATTTCACATAAAAATACATAAAAATCCAAAAATATGTTTTTTTGCTTATTTACTTCCAGAAATAGAATAGTTAGATGTTGTTTACTTCCTTGAGTAGGTAATGGCATTCCTTTAATGGTTTTCATAGTGCTTTATGCAAAAGTAGAATTAGTTGGTTAATTAGGATTTACGAGGTTTTCTTTACATTTCAACTTTTCTCCTTTCTGCAGTTAGAATAGCATTTGTAGAGTAATATTTCTTTCCTTCCATCACATATAGAGCTTCTTCTGGAATCCATAGAAGTTGGCTTGAGTTCCTAGTGATCTCGCGCCAACTGATCAAGTGACAACCTGTAGTGAGAACTAGTACTTGTGCATACATCACCAACACTTCCAAGTTTGTTACAAACTACTGGGTTGATAAGAGTAAAGTAGGCAGCCCAGGAGTTGCAACATTATTGCTGCAATATTGGTGCTCACCACTTTTTGACACCGTTGCTGGGGAAGCATCAGAGTATTCTGTGATTACTACTTTCTTTTATTTCCTATTGCAACATTCTGCTAATAGTTCATTTCATCAAAAGTAGACTAGTTATTTCTTTTCCTTTCAGGTTCGACATTTCCTTGCTTTCCCTTTCAATTATGCAAATTTCATTTTAGCAAGTTCATTTTAGTTAGTTGTAATTTATTTTGTTCAATCAATTTTAGTTTTGTAGGTACTATTAGTGTGGGGAAAAAATAAACAAAAACCAACAAAAACGATTTCCTTTCATGCCTCGTAGGAATAGAGATAACTTAGGAAAATTCTTTCCCAACACCCCCACTGCTTCACACATCCAACCTTCTCCCTTCTTCGGTGGCTGTGATCAAGACGAACCCTTAGGTGAATAGCCAGACATATTTGAAGAACCTATAGGGGAAGAAGAAGAAGAAAACATTCCTTTGGAGCCAATGGTTGAAAACATAAATGCTAGGGGGAATGGAGAGAGAATAGAGGGTACCTTTCCCATTCGGGAGACCAATGGGGACACTAAAATGAAGAATATAAGCCCTTCTGCCCTACCTCATTTCCATGGTCTAACTACAGAATATCCTAACACCTTCTTGTTCAAGTTTGTTGTCATCTGTCGAACTTATGACTATGCAGAAGATGAGAAAAAGTTGAAATTGTTCCCTTCTACTCTCAAGGATGCAGCACTATGCTGGTTCATGGGATTACCTGGCAATAGCATCACAACTTGGGCTCAGATGCAACAGGCCTTTAACAACAAGTATCGAGACTATTGTAGGTCAAAAGATACTAAAGAAGAAATCTTTTGAATGACCACAGGAAGTGATGAGTGCCTAGAAGACTATGAAGAGAGGTTCCAGCTCAGTTACAAAAAGGCCGGGTGTACACTTTACCCTGAGTCTCTGAAGCTGGTCCTGCTCAGGGGAATTTAGGAAGATCTTCTAGACACCCTCCATTTGCTGGCTAGGGGAGACATCTACCAGCTACCCTATGAGGACATAAATACATTTTTAGAAACCATTCTAGGGCAGCCAGAAAGAAGGGTATGGGGAGTCAACCCATAGCCAGTACCTCCTCCTCCAACTCATCCATCAAAGGAGAAATTGGAAACATGCTGGAAGACATCAAGAGTGAGATGCTACAGACTCTTTCCATGCAAGTGGACACCTTACATATCAAAAGAAAAAAAAGAGGAAGCAGAGAGGTCTTTGGCCATTTTTTGTCGTAGATGCACCAAGAGGCATCTTAGGAATGAATGCCCATTGAAATCTGTAGAGGTTTGTTCAGTCTGTGAAGAAAATCATTCTACAGATAAGTGCCCTTCCTTGCCCAAACTTAAAGCTGTATATCAAGGGGCTGAGGGAGTCACTAAACAACTCTATTACATAAACCAAAGAAGGCCGCATGGACCTAGACCATACCAGCAGGGGATGCAAGGGACATCTTAGGCATACTATAACCCCAACCAAGTGCCCTCCATACCTTCTTGGAGTCACCCTGCTCATCCTTCCTGGTCCATACCACCTCCTTTGTCCTTCACATCTTAATATCATGCCCAACCAGCCACCCATTTTTTTCAATCCTATGCTCAGCCGCAGCCTTAGTGGAATGCATCTCATCAAGGATGGAGGCCCCAATACAACTCCCTTCCCGCTCTTATGCCTCCACCACCTGCCCAACCACAACCGTTACCTTCAACTCCACCAAGGCAATCCCAAATGCCTGCCTAGCCAAATCCGAACCCGAACAATAGACAGGCTTAGCAAGTGTATAGTGGGGAACCATCATGCCCGACTTATGTTGTGGAGATTCAAGAAATCAACTTGCGATCTATGAAAGTTCTCCCAGATAGCCAGCCTCCACCCACAGTGGTTGAGGAAGATAAAGAGGAAAGCGAAGCTAAAGAAAATCCACCCTTTCCTGAGAGACTATCCGTGATAGTCCAACCTACCCCAGAAGAGACTAAACTCCTAGGAGAATTGAAACATTTATGTGTAAAGATACCACTTCTCCAAGCCATAAAAGATGTGCCTATCTACAATAGGTTGATCAAAGAGAAGTGCTTTAGGCATCTAGGAAGGCGCAAGAGAGATGCCCCAACCATCAATGTCATAGGACAATTGTCCAACCTGATGTTGGGGTAGGTAATCTGTCCAAAATATTTGGACCCTGGAAGCCCAATAGTTGATGTCCACATCAATGGCACAATGATCCCGCATACCTTGATTGATTTGGGAGCTACCGTTAATGTGATGAAAAAGGACACAAGGCTCAAACTCAACCTCCGGGGCTCCTTGAGGAAGACCACGACAGTGCTATAGCTAGCAAACCACTCCACAGTGACCCATGAGGGGATTGTGGAAGATGTGATGGTATCCATTGATTCTTAGGAGTACTCTACTAATTTCTTAGTTCTCCAGCCAAAGGCAAAGCTCATTGGGTATCGTCTCATTCTGGGAAGACCCTGGTTGGCTACAACCAATGCCTACATCAGCTATCAAGTTGGTAACATGACCATAAAGAATGGGCACATGTCCAAGTAGTTAATCCTATATCCTCTTGCCCAACCCTTGCTAGAACATGATCTACCTCTCTAGTTGGAGGAGGAATATGAGGATGAAATTTATTCCGCACCACTTTCTACATTAGAAACTGCCATGGGGGAAAACCTCAAGATGAGGATGATATGATTGAAAATTTGATTCAGAATCCACCTCCCAATGTATCACCATTAGAAGACATAGTAAGAGAAATCCAAAACAACCCCTCAACTAATCTCTGTGTGGCTGATCCTACTCCTCCTTGTGTCAAAAATATAGAGTTTGGCCCAGAAAGAACATTGAAAATCAATCCATCCCTATCTACTTCCCAGGAGAAGGAGCTATGCAGCCTGCTAAGAAAACATCTAAATGCCTTCGCTTGGAGTTATAAGGAAATGAAGGGAGTGCACCTTTCAGTTTGTACTCATCATATATACATCAAGGAAGATTGCCAGCCAGTCATGTAGCCTCAAAGGAGGATGAATCCTTCACTTAAATATATTGTTAAGGAAGAACTACAGAAATTGCTTGATGTAGGATTCATCTAACCCATCTCTTACAGTGAATGGGTCTCTCCTTTGGAGCTAGTGCCAAAAAAAAATGGTAAGTGGAGAATCTGTATCGACTATCAGGAATTGAACAAAGCCACTAAAAAGGACCATTTTCTTTTACCTTTCATAGATCAAGTGTTAGACGGTCTGGCAAGGAAAAAGTTTTTCTCTTTCCTAGATGGGTTTAGCAGGTACGATCAGATTCAAATCAGCCCGAAAGACCAGGATAAGACCACTTTCACTTGACCTTTGGGTACCTTTGCATATCGGGCCCTTCCTTTCGGTTTGTGCAACTCTCCAGCCACTTTCCAAATATCAGTATTGAGTATATTTTCTGAACTAGTTCATGATGCAGTAGAAATATACATGGATGATTTTACTCCTTATGGTTTTGACTTTCAGGAAGCTTTATCTAACCTAGGAAAAGTTCTAGATAAGTGTATTGAGATGAACCTATCCCTCAGTCCGGAAAAATGTGAGTTTTTGATGATTGAAGGGACCGTGTTAGGTCATGCAATATCTAAACAAGGACTGTGGGTGGACCCCAACAAAATTTCCATCATCAAAAGGGTCCCACCTCCTCAGAAGGTGAGAGATGTTAGAAGTTTCCTAGGTTTAGATGGATATTACAAAAGATTCATTAAGGATTTCAGCAAGCTAGCCTCTCCTTTGTTTGGCCTCTTAGGCAAAGATGTTGAGTTCATATGGTTGGAAAATTGTCAAGAAGCCTTAGATACCTTGAAGAGCAAGCTAGTGACTGCGCTAATTCTCAGAGGCCCAAACTGGGCCCTACCTTTCCAAATTCACACAAATGCCTCGAACAAAGAAATAGGAGCAGCCTTAGGAAAAATTGGTGAAAAGTTACCTTATGCCATATACTTTATAAGCAAAAACTTCTCAAAGGCAGAGTTAAACTATACAGTGATCGAGAAGGAACTCCTAGCTGTCGTGCATTCCTTAAAGAAATTCAGACATTATATCACAGGTTATCAAACCTTTGTGCACACTGATCATGCTGCAATTAGATATTTAATGAACAAACTAGATGTAAATGCTCGCATTATGAGATGGTTGCTTTTACTGCAGCAGTTTGATTTGACCATTATTGATAAGCCTGGTAAAGAAAATGTTGTTGCTAACTTTTGTCTAGAGTAAATTTTCCTACAAGTGAAGAAGGAATGGTGGATGACCAAATGCCAGATGAGCACCTATTTGCTATATTAGTACTCTCTCCATGGTTTGCTGATATAGCAAACTACTTGGTTTTGGCACAGTTCCCACCACGCCTGTCCTCAAAGGAGAAGAGCAAGATAGTAAGGAAAAGTGCCCCTTTCACCTAGATTAGGGGCAATCTCTTCAAACTTGGCCCAGATCAGATCTTGAGAAGATGTGTCAGGGAGGAGGAAGTCTTTGACATCCTCCTGAACTGTCATGACAGGCCTTGTGGAGGTCATTTTCCAGCAAAAATAACTGCCTTCAAGATACTGCAAGTAGGCTACTATTGGCCCACTCTTCATCAGGATGTGAGGAGATTTACAAGCTAGTGTGATCGGTGTCAGAGGATGGGGAAACCAACTCCAAAGGATGAGATTCCCATGCAACCTCAAGTGACCTTTGAGCCATTTGAGAAATGGGGCATCGACTTTGTGGGTCCTATCAGCCCTCCTTCAAAGTGAAAACAATACATCATTGTGTGCACTGATTACCTGACAAACTGGGCAGAGACAAAAGCAATCAAAGCAGCAATAGATGAAAAAGTAGCTGAGTTTTTGAGAGAAAAAATATTCTACAAGTTTGGGTACCCAAGAGAGTTGGTCACAGATCAAGGCAGTCAGTTCACTTCCAATTTGATTGAAGACCTGCTCACACATCATAAGATCAAGAACAGGACTTCCACCCCTTACCATCCACAAGCCAATGGAAAAGTGAAGGTCACTAATAGAGCATTGGAAGAGATCCTGACCAAAGTAATGAGTAGCAGCAGAAAAGACTGGGCTAACAGATTAGTTGAGGCCACTTAGGCCTACAACAAAACATGGAAGACCACCACAGGGTTCACACCCTATGAAATGGTCTATGGGAAGAAGGCTTTGTTGTCAATAGAGTTTGAGTTCAATACACTAAGGATGACAGCTCAACTGGACCTAGACCTTAGCCATGCATAAAAGGAGATATTACTTCAGCTCAATGGATTGGATGAATACAGATTGCAAGCCCTTCTCCACACAGAGGTAGTTCAGCTTCAGAGGAAGATATGGCATGATAAAAGTATCAAGGAGAAGAAATTCCAAGAGGGAGATTGGGCGCTACTCTATGATTCAAGATACAAAGATTTCAAAGGTCAGCTAAGCACAAGATGGCTGGGACCCTGCACTGTGGAGAAATGTAACGACAATGGTTCAGTTCTGATCAGAACCATTGATGATGAATCCATCCGCATGCTTGTAAATGGACATCGGTTGAAGGTCTACAAGAAACCCCTCTCCAAGTGAGAGTTTATTGAAGGTATGAATAAAACAGGGATTGTAGTGGAGCACGTCTTGGCTTCCACCTCACCCAATCACTGAAGAAAAATAAAAAATAATAAGGACTTAGGTGAAAACCTCCATGAGGCACTTGAGTCCCATCATTGGGTTGAAAAACTCTTCTGAGGCGGCCTAGTGATGTCAAAAAAAAGAGAAAAAGGATAAGATCCCTGGGTGAGAACCTCCCTTGGAGGCACCCAGGGTAGGCAATTAGGGTGGAGACCTCTCTGAGGCGCCCTAGTTGTTTTTCAAAAAAAACAAAAAAACAAAAAACAAAGGAATAATAGAGGAAACAACACCATCCACCTCACCTGAAGCCTACCCACTACCTCTCCATCCTTATTTACCTATAACATCATCCTCAAGCTCCAGGCACAGGAAGAAGCTGAAGTTTCAAGGGGAGATGCAGCTACATGAGCTCCTATAGGAATTCCTGTAGCAGCTGATCCCATCAAAACCTAGCACCAGCAGCAAGAGAATGCAAATGAAGGTTGATAAGAAACCTGAAGCTCAAAACCAACCAGAGAAGAACCTGTACAAGACACAGCCACACATCAACAAGCAGATAACATGCATCAAAAGAAATAAAGGCATGTAGTAGAGAGAAGAGCCACAACACCTCACAGCCAATACATTCAGATCACGAGTAAGTAACTAAGTCGCTCCTCTATTTGCATATGTGTAATTAGAAGTCATGCAAAAGCAACGAGATGGTTGAGGTTGAACGAGGGAAAGGTGGCTAGTTAACTTGGCCACCTTCATCTAGTTGACTCCACTCATTCGAGATGTCACCCACACATGCGCACAGTCAACTCCAGCACAAGATGCCAAGGATAGGTAGTGGAGGAAGTGTGAACTCCAATGCAATGATGGGAGATGATTACGAGGAGAAGCCATGATGACCAAGTAGGTGGGGACCAATGCTCCAAATATGGCCAATGTATACCTTGCCAGCTCACCCCTCATCACTGGAAATATCCATAAAGGGTAACAAGTCCTCCTCCCCGAGCACTCTCACCACCTTTTCCTTCATTCTCTCCTCGTAACTCAGCTACAGTAGTCTCCTTGTGCCCCCACAACCTTGTAACCATCGTCCTCCATCGATCTCTCCCATATTCCTGCTCTCGACATTTTCTATAGGAGCACCTACAAGAATTCTAGAGGAGGGACAACAAGCTTCTACATGAGGGGTAGTTAGTTGTTTGGAATGGAGAAAACTCAATTTTTTCACGATTCTCAGTCTGAAGAGGTAGGGTTCATGCAGGCCCCCTATTAAATATCAATATATGCAAGAAGTGGTTTCAATTTGAGGAGGAAATAAGTCTTTAGGAGAGGAGAAAATACATAAAAAAAAATCTGCTTATTTAAAAAAAAAAAAACGCAGTCTCCTCTGTCTCTCTATTTTTCTCAAAATTTATTGTCTCCATCTCCACATTTGGTTTCCCAAGAGTATAAAAAAAATGTCAGGAGGGTTTATGACAAAGGAGCCCACTAACTCCACTAGGCTCCATGCACATCCACAAGTGGTGGACATATTCACAAGGGAAAATTGGATGAATTTCTTTGAGACATTCCAAGGGTTTGATGAGGAAATTTCCCAAGAGTTTGCTCTCTCTCTGGTACCCCACACAAGAACTCATGCCACTATCACCTTTAGAGGTCCTACCATGGAGATAACCCATGAATTCATTAGTAGGGTCACTACCCTTCCTCTTGGGCTACCTTAGAGTAAGGATGAAAAACCAATTGGCCAAGCTGCCAATTTTTTTTCTTTTTTCCAAAACAATGAAACCCTTGTAGAGGATAAAAATGGCATTAGAAGGGCTAGCATACCATATCCTTGGGATGGAGTTAGCTATCAAATAATCAAATACATTTCCTATGAGGGGAGGTACAACATTTTCTATGGTTATCACTTTAGGATCGTCCATGAATTAAGGTATGGCATGGATACTCCAGCACCTCAGAAGCTCAGTATCCCCTACTTCCTCTTGCAGTCCCTCATTGACTCCAGCACTCAGGTTCAAGTAGGAAATTCAGAGCAGCTAGCTCACCATGGGTGAATCAAAATCCTAGTGGAGGAATCCCTCCATACATTTACACTCCCTAAAGCATGGGAAGTCTTCTGAAACATGACAGCTAAGGCTAACATAAAGGCATTAACCTATGACGTTAGTCCTACTGGCAATGAGGAGGAAGAGCAGCAAGGGGGAGAAGATGAAGCCACTGGTGACTTAGCAAAACAAGAAAGGAAGGAGGAGGACACTGAAATGGAGGAAGAGAGAGCTGAAGAAACAGAGCAGAAAGAGACAGAAGGAGGAGAAAAAGAGGCAGACAAGGCAGAACAAGGAAAAGGTTCCCCTAAGACTCTGGAAAGGGAGGCAACAACTGCCCTTACTGCCCTCAGTACACCAATCAAGCCAGAGCAAAAGAGGAAAAGACAATCCTCCATGTATTTTAGGGCTAGGAAGAGCACAAGAATCAAAATAGGCAAGCCTCAGCCCTCTTCAAAAGTGCCAATTACAATTGAATATTCACCCTCTCCCAAGGGGAAAGAATCCCCTTCCAAGACACCTATCACATATGAAAGGGGGACTCCTAGATCTTCCAAATGGAAGGAAAAGGTAGTACTACAGGACCCTAAGACAATCCTATAGGAGGCTCAAACAATTATACAGGAGACACTATCAAAACTACAGGAGACCCAACAACTTGAGAAAAGGATAGAAGAACAGCCACAGGTGAAGGAGGAAGAACCAAAGATACAAGAACCTGATCCTCAACCTAGTTTGGATTCCTATTACAATCTTCTTGAGGAAGGAAGGATAATCCCACAAAAATTTGCAATTCCACATAGGTAGATGCAAATAGCCAAATCCAAGGGAGTTGAGGATGTTGGCCATATGGAAAACAAACTCAGAGAAATGGGTAGAGAGTTGAGTGCTAATAGAAATAGGGAAGCAATTACAAAAAGCCACCTTGAAACTGAAAATGAATTGTTAAGGAGGCAGCTGCAAGAGAAGGAGACTCAGCTGGCGTGCATGGCCAACTTATTCATGAGGGCATTGCAATGTAGAACACCAGCAAAATCCTATGGCCTCTATCTCAAGGACCAATGGTTAAAATTAAAGATAAAGACTTTGGTACAAAGAGGTACAATGTCTTTCCAAGATTATAGGTACTTTATGGATCTGTGTGACCAAAGCACATCAAAGGGTAAGGAAAAGATGGCAGAATTATACCTACATAACATGGCCCTCATAGACATGAATGTGTGGGACCTTAATGCTAAGCTAGGGGACCTACAATTAATGGCCATGGCCTCATGGATGAACCATGAAGAAATGAGGGCAACAAAAATAAAATGATTGACGGTAAAGGAGCATAATTAGCCACTAATGATAAGAGCTGAGCCATCAGATCCTATGGCACTCATCAGCACACACAAGCTGCTTGCTAATGACCCTCAGATTGCCCTTAGATATCTCACCAATCAGGCACAAGCCATTGCACACTTTGAGGATACGCAAAGGCTACTTGGGGATGACTGTGTGCATGCATGCACGATGAGATGGAACACCTTACCACACAGTCTGCAGATCAGGGAATATCATTCCCCCATGAGGCTGAAGGATGCATTGAGAAGAGTGCCAATGTACAAGCACTCCATGCAGAGGCTGTAGGTCAACTGGATTGGCCTCAAACTGAGTCCTCCACTGCTGTTAGGCATTGCTGGAAGGTAGAAGGGAAGAATAAGAGGAAGAACAGTGAAGGATATAGACAGGAAGGCAGGATTCTATGGCAAAGAAGAGTAGACCACATCAGAAGCCCGAGATGCTAGGGAGGCCACTAGGGCCATAAAAGATTAGGAGATTGACTAAGTTGCTCACAGGATGGGCAACACTTTCAGTAGGGGAGTGATGATGAGCCTCATAAATGGGTAATTATATGGGCTCATTTTACCTCCTAACCTAGTCATACCAACCATTCTCTTAGCTTATTACATGATTTTATGATTATATTTATGCTTATAGAGTGAGTTGAGTTAATTATTGTGCCATGTGGTCTAATGTGTATTTAATGTAGATTATTGATGATTTTCAAAGTCAAAGTCAAGGATACAGTGGAAAAATGGTAGGAATAACTTGAAAGGGACAAATGAGAGGACTTATAGGAGGGAATCCCCCTCATTTATTACTCCTCACTTCGAATTCCCCTTCATTCAGCTCGAAGTACAAGCAGCTGAATCATGCAGCCGGGCAAGTGGAGGATGACTGATGATTATCTCGAGTTTTGGGAGCCAAGCCCCCCTGATTTTAAGGAAGCCATTGGTAGCTTCATTTTTATAAGTAGATATGCCTAGGGCCTCAGTAGGGTTGTATTTTTGTTGGATTTTTTCTTATGTAAACTCTGCTCAATTTCGAGCTAATTATTTTGTGACAGTTTCATGTAATCTTGTTACAGTTTTGAGAATAAAGATGGAATCCTTTTTGAGCTACCACTGAGTTACCTCAAAGGGCTAAAGCTCTTGTGTTAGGGCCCAATACAGGTAGCCAAACTCCTCTTTACTTCTATCTGTATGCTTTGTTTCAGTTTGTAGATTAGTTTGTTGTTAGATTTATTTCTTTTATGGTTAAGAATAGGTTTCTTTTGATGATTTAGTAGTTTGCTTCCATTTGTGATTTTTGTAGCAGGTTAAGCAGTGATCAAAAAAGATTCAAAAGGCTAGAAATAGTGCCTTGGCCTCTCTTCCTCCCTTTGGGACCATGATTTGAGGCAAAGACCCTCTTGCTGCCCCAAAAACACAGATTTTCCTCCTTCATAGGACTTCTAGCGTTTGCAGCTTTTTAGAAGGTTAATAGTCCAATCTTGCTTTGCTTTAGTCTTCTTCATCATGATTACTTCCTAATTTGCAATAGCCTTCTTTTATGCTTTCCTTTCCTATAGTATTTCTCAGCATTTCCTTTCATATATCATAGTTTAGACACTTTTTATGTAAAACTCTATTTTTCCTCAGTACATTCACTTCACTTGTTGCTTGATTTCCTTGGTTGACTATCAGTTCCTATGTAGTAAATCTTTTCCAGCAGTATCCCAGCTTATCATCAATCATACCCTCCATCTAATCCATGCCCTATTGGTCTCCCAAATCTCACCTCAATTTTGCCTTTGCTTCCAACATTTTTCCTAGGACTTCTTCCTCTCTCCTTGAGCAAATCCAATCATCTTTCTCTCTCCTGGTGGTTCATGGTAGACCGTAGGCACCCTAACACTTCATTCCAACCTTCATACACCTTTTTTACCCCCACTCACACCCTAAAAATAGTGAAAACTTCTCTCAGCCTCCTCTTGTAGGCCTCCTGTAGAAAGTTGTTTTTCCTTCTGTAGATTTCTTGTGTCCTCCTGTAGATTTTCCTGTAGGGTTTCTTTTGAAGGCTGAGTGTGGGAAAAGCCTCCAGAAGGCCACCTGAGACCTCCTATGACCCATCCACACCATCCTACATCCGCTCAAGTGCCAAAACTGCCCTCCAACACCACCTATTCACTGCCTCACTCACACACAAAAAATTACATGCATGTCAATTTCACATAAAAATCCAAAAATATCTTTTTTTGCTTATTTACTTCCAGAAATAGCATAGTTAGATTTTGTTTACTTCCTTGAGTTGGTAATGGAATTCATTTCATGGTTTTAATAGTGCAAAAGTAGAATTAGTTGGTTAATTAGGATTTACTAGGTTTGCTTTACATTTCAGCTTTTCTCCTTTCTGCAGTTAGAATAGCATTTGTAGAGTAATATTTCTTTCCTTCCATAACATATAGAGCTTCTTCTAGAATCCGTAGAAGTTGGCTTGAGCTCCTAGTGATCTCATTCTGGTTGACCAAGTGACAACCTGCAGTGAAAAATAGTACTTGTGCATATAGCACCGATGCTTCCAAGTTTGTTATGAACTACCGGGTTGATAAGAGTAAAGTAGGTAGCCCAGGAGTTACAACATTATTGGTGCAATACTAGTGCTCACCAAGTACACATATAGATCATGAGGTATGGTTGATTGACTTAGGTGCATCCTTTCACTTCACTCCCCATAGAGAGTAGTACTGTGAGTATGAGAAATATGGTGGTGGTGACGTCTCCTTAGGGGATGATAGGAAGGCTAGAATCATTGGTCACAAAAAAGTAAAGTTGAAGTTGCAAGGTGGAAGGGTTGGAACACTTCCATGTGTTCTATATATTCCTGCATTGGCCAAAAATCTTATTTCTGTAAGCAAGTTGGATCATGCAGGTGTAAAAATAGTTTTCGATAAGGATACCTGCAAGATGGTTCGGGGAGCACTGGTATTGATGCGGGGAGTCCAGATTGGAACTCTATACAAGCTGCAAGGTAGCAAAGTTGTTTATGGGTGCAACAGTTCTGTGGTTCTTGAAAGTGGAGTAGAAAATCTAGTGGTCTCTAGAGAGAAGACCATGTTGTGGCATCAAAGACTAGGACATATTAGAGAGAAGAGCCTTCGAATTGTTCATGGTAAAGGTACGGTAGAAGGTATGAGTAATAGCTCTTTGGATTTTGATTTCTGTGAAAATTGTGTATATGGGAAGAAGAATTAGGTGAGTTTCCCCTCTTGTGGTAAGAGGGAGAAACAAATATTAGAGATTGTGCATAGTGATGTGTTTGGACCTGTGAAGGTTCCATCATTGGATAAGTCTATGTACTATGTATCATTTATAGATGACTTCTCAAGGAATACATGGTTATATTTCCTTAAGAATAAATCTGAATTCTTTGACATGTTTAAAGAATTTAAGGCTCTGGTGGAAAACAAGGCAGAGAAGAAGATAAAGGTGCTGAGGACAGATAACGATAGAGAGTTTTGCAGTAAGGAATTTGAAGAATTCTGTAAGAAGTGTGGTATAGCATGGCAGAAGACTAGTCCATATACACCTCAAAAAAATGGAGTTGCAGAAAGAATGAACAAGATGTTGATGGAAAGGGCAAGAAGCATGCTTAGTGGTGTTAGGTTAGGACAAGAATTCTAGGTAGAGGTAGTGGAGACAGCATGTTACCTGGTCAACAGATTGCCTTCATCAGCGTTGGAGGATAAGACTCCATAAGAGGTATGGATTGGTAAGAAACCCTCTCTTTCACATCTAAGGGTATTTGGATGTGATGCATATGTACATGTTCCAAAGGAGAAACAAACCAAGTTGGATAGTAAATCTGAAAAGTGCATTTTTATTAGGTATAAGGATGGTTTAAAGGTTTATAAGGTTTGGAACCCAGTAACAAGGAAGGTTGTGTACAATCGAGATGTGGTGTTTAGAGAGGTGAAAGATGTTATTAAACATGAATTCCAACCAAAGTAATCTGAGAAGATAGAGTTTGCACTAAAGGAGGAAGAATCAGACTCTAAGCAGAGGAGGAATCAGAGGATGAAGAGACATAAAATCCGGGTGTGAGAAGATCATTTTGAGAAAGTAGGCAGCGAGAAAGGTATAGTCCATTTGCTTTCTCTTCAAATTTTTCTTTATCTATTACTGCTGATGATCCCAAAACTGTGAAGGAATTAGTAGATTCAGAGGATGGAAAACTCTGGAAAGAGGCCATGGTTGATGAAATGGCATCTTTGCACAAAAATGAGGGTTTGGATATGGTGGAGCTGCTGGATGGAAGGAAACCGATTGGCAGCAAATGGGTGTTCAAGAAGAAGACAAATTCAAAAGGAAAGGTGGAGAAATACAAAGATCAGTTGGTAGCAAAAGGTTATTCCCAGGTGCCGTGAATTTATTTTGGTGATATTTTTTCTCCTGTTGCCAAGGTAAATTCTCTAGATTACTTTTAGCTAGTTTTGAGGTAGAACAGATGGATGTGAAGACAACATTTCTTCATGGGGATCTGGAAGAGGAGATCTACATGAAGCAACCTGAAGGTTTTGTGGTGAAGGGTAAGAAAGAACTGGTATGCATGTTAAAGAAGTCTCTATATGGGTTAAAACAATCACCAAGGATATGGTATTAGAAATTTGATACATTTATATGGGAACTTGGCTTCACGAGAAGTAAAGCAGATCACTATGTGTATTTTAAACTAATTGGTGACCATGTTATTTATATGGTCTTGTATGTGGATGATATGTTGCTGGTTGGAAATGACAAAAAAATTATCTAGGATTTGAAGACCCAATTGTCCTCCAAATTCGACATAAAATATCTTGGTGCTGCAAACTATATTTTGGGCACAGAAATTAAATGAGACCGGGAAAAGAGGAAGCTCTGGTTAAACAAGAGGAATTATGTTGAGACAATACTGCAGAGGTTTAATATGTAGGATAGTAAATTGGTGAAGGTTCCTATTCCTGTAGGTATAAAGTTATCTGCTAAACAGTGTCCCAAGACACAAGAAGAGGAAGAGGACATGTCCCATGTTCCATATGCAAGTGCAGTCGGTAGCCTGATGTATGCCATGGTATGTGCTATACCAGACATTGCACATGCAGTGGGAGTATTAAGTAGGTTTATGTCAAAACCAGGGAAGGAGCATTGGACAACAGTGAAGCGGTTTTTCAGGTATTTTCGTTGCACTAGTGATTATGGTTTGTGCTACCAAGGAAGACCAGGATTGGACAGAGTGTTGTGTTGGAAATAATACTGAGAGGGGGGGTGAATCAGTATTATCAGATCAATAAAACCTTTTCAATTTCATACTCAGAAACATATACGCGACTTCAGTTAAGTGAATCCGCGTGTACACGCGACTGTGTCTAAAGCAACTAGCGTATATGCAGATATCTTATGATTCAGTTAATCTTATCTTCAGTAAATGCATCAGAACATTATTAAGCAATTTAACAGTAAACAGGTGCAGTATAACAGAACAGAACATCACACAAGAGCCATACACATGAACACCATGATATAAGGTGGAAACCCAATGTGGGTGAAAACCACCTGCTGCAATTCGTCTCTTTCTTCTTTAATGAGAAACTTCTTTTACAATATACTGGTGCAGTCCTTTACCAGTATGCAGGCTACAACCTGCAGAGGGCTACAACCCTCTCTTTCGTTTTCCAACCACTTCTGGAAGGGAGCTACAACCCCCTCAGCTCTTGTACTAGCTGATCCATTTACTAGTACGTAGGTGCTGACCCTACAACCTTCAGGGACCACGTTTCATCAATTTTCAGACTGGATCCAAGAGTACAAAGCAAACATTACCGCAATACAATCATCAACTTATACTTGCATCATAATTCATTAAACAACCCAATACCGAATCACTGAAACCCTGTCATCAAGAACACAGAACCCAAACCAGAATCTAGAACTCTGCAACAACCACCAGAATCAGCAACAACCTGAAATATCAACCCTTATCATGCATACGCTACTTCACTGTACCAAAACCGCATGTATACGCGCTTTCTCCAAAGGCAACCCGCGTGCAGATCTAGAAATGATTACTTCTGCCTTTGCTGTCAGATCCGACCCTTGCCAAGCGTCCCGAACAGATAACCAACAATACCAGATCCTCTCACTGCGTCAGACACCCATACACTCTATCTTTGCCTAGTGATCTTCTCCTTATATAGCCTTAGGCCTTGTTCAATACCAAGAGCCAAAACCATAGAAACACAATACCATCAACTTCAAAACTAGGGATCGACACGCCCGTCGAGACACAATGGTCCGAAACCATAGGCACAACTTCCAAGGACTAACCGCCATGGACCAAAGGTACTTTTCCACATACACGCGCTTTTTCTGAAGCCAACATGCGTGTACACGCGACTTGGGCTTAACAAACCTGCGTGTATGAACTTCCTTGGCAAGCTATACTAGGATCTGTCTTCTGATTAAGTTGCCATCTCCTGTACCAACTTCTGAGCATCTGTACCAACCTCTGAGTGAGTTGCCATCAAGGACAACACTTGAATCATAATGCCAACAATCTCCCCCTTTGGACTTGATGGCAACCACCACACCAAGTCACTCTCCCCCTTTGACATCAAGGGCAAAGGGTGGACCAAGATATTCTCTTCTTTGGTATACCCTCTCCTGTCCATACTGCTGTCCATACTCCCCCTGAGTACATGCTGAAATCTCCAAATGTGCTCCCCCTTTGTGTATGCCAAGGTGTACCAATCTGCTCTTGCTGAATTGTGCTGTTCATGCTCCCCTTGACTGTAGGCAAGATCTGCAAAAGATGTTCTTCAAGAAGAACAAAGTCTTATACATCATAGAAGACCTTCCTATCACCAAAAGACTCAACATACATTCATCACCCACCCTAGTGGGGATATACCAATATTGACTCATCTACCTAACCATGTGAAGATGATAATACATGAACATTTCATCATTCATCCCAGGCATAGTGGGGAAACCAACATAGGCCGTTACATGACCTTGACATCATAAAAGAGATACATGACATAGTGATGAAATATCTAGACCAAGACTTATGAACGCCACCAACAGCATCATGATCTGTACCATAAGCATCAGCCTGCAATACCATTCCTAAACAGTAAGATGTATCATTTAGCTTCATAGACTTTATCAACACCTTCTAACCATAATGCCAACAATGCATTATTTGAAGAATATTCTCCCCCTGAGTGTAAGCCAACCATGTCTGAACCATTTCCTGAGTCTGTTCTGCTCCCCCTGAGCCTGAGCCAACCATGACTACCCTCTGTTCTGCTGCCCTTTCTCCATATACGCGACTTTGCAGCCTGTAACTCGCGTATATACGCGACTTGTCTTCATTATATAAGCGTATGCAGGATGGAATACTGAATTTCACTTTCAGATTCCCCTGTGTCTGTTATGTCAGCTGACTGAGCTATCCCACACCTTTCTGTCTCTGTCTTCTTCAATTCCTGCAACTGTGATGATGTATGGTCCTTTTGTCTTGAATTTTGAAATCTGCTCCTGCATTCCCTTGCTTTATGCCCATAGTTGTTGCATGTATAGCACCTTATATTTTTCATGTTCCTTCTATCACAATCAATTGCTTTGTGTCCATATGCATTGCAGGCAAAGCAATACCCTCTGAAGTACCTGGGATGCGATGATCTTTCTTGAACCATTCTACTTCTGCATCTGGCTGCAACATGTCCAAGATTATGACATACATAACATTCAACATTATTCAGCGGAGGAAATAATCGTCTATCATGTCCATAGTTAGGAGTAAAGGATCTTCCTTGAGGAATTTCTTTCCTTGGTTGTTCCTTGAGCATTTCAGATTTCTCATTAGAGTTTCTTGTCTCACCTTGTGAACTAGATTCACCTTCAACATATTCATGAAAACCAAGACCAGTCTTGATAGCAGGAGATCTTTGACTATTAAGAATATCATCCAAGACTTTAGAACTATCTTGAAATCGTAAGAGCTTATCCTTTTCTTCTAGTTTACCTTTCAAGATATTTACCTCAACCTGATGTTGTTCTTCCTTTTTCAGATACTGCTTCCTTAGGTCTTCTTCTACTTTTCTCCCTTCTTCCACTTGTCGCTTTAGTTTGATCACTTCATGTTCTTGATCTTCAAGATCTTCTTTTAGAGAGAGGATCTTTGATTCAAGTCTCTGAATAGTTGTGCTCTGATCTTTTGCTATATCCTGCAATCTCTCCCTTACTCTGGTTTCTGTTTCCAATAGTTCTTTTAATTTGGCAGTTTCTTCAGTTTCTGCATTCTTCTCTTCATGTGCCATGAGACTTTTAATATCATCGCTATTATTGGATGAAGCATTCTTCTTCTTGTGCGCCATGAGACTTCTAATATCTTCACTATCATTTAATGAACTTTTAATATGGGAATAATAGCTTCTACCATCTTCTTCATATATCCTTTCTTTGTTATGAGGACATCTAGCAGCATAGTGACCAACTCTACCACATAGAAAACATTTGAAAGGTAGCTTATCTTTGAACCGTCCAGTTCCCCGTTCAAGATTCTTGACAAAATTTACCTCATCTTCTTCCTCTGACACTTCGAATGCGGCCTCTGGTGGTACCTCTTGTCGCATTTCAAAAGCAGTTAAGATCCCGTGAAGCTGTGACATGGTAATTTTCCGCACATTCTCCTTTTCTTCTATGGCAGATACTTTAGAATCAAATTTAGTAGACAGAGATCTCAAAACCTTTTGAACTAAGACAACTTCCTCAAATTCTTCACCCAGATCCCTCATACAATTCACAATCTCATCCATACGCAGGAAATAATTAGCTACGCTTTCATTACTTCGCATCTTAAGAGTTTCATACCGGATTCTGAGAGTTTGAAGCTTCGCTATTTTTACCTGATCATCTCCTTCGTAGCTTGTAACGATTTTGTCCCATATTTCCTTAGCTGATTTGAGATGCATGATCTTCATAAATTCTGATTGAGTCAAAGTACTCAATAGGACATTAACTACTTTGGCATTGAGCTCATATTGCTTTTTCTCTGCTGGATCTGTAGGAGTTGCTGATGGGAATTTGTATCCTCCTTCAACGAGTCCCCAAACTTCTGCTCCAAGAGACTGTAGATATGCAGTGGTTCTTATCTTCCAGTGAGTAAAATTGTTCCCGTCAAAGACTGGTGGCCTGATGTGTGCCTCTCTTTCTGGATTAGCCATTTTGATGGATCTTTTCCTTCAAGCGATCAAGCTTCCTCTGAAGGACCTGCTCTGATACCAATTGTTGGAAATAATACTGAGAGGGGGGGTGAATCAGTATTATCAGATCAATAAAACCTTTTCAATTTCATACTCAGAAACATATACGCGACTTCAGTTAAGTGAATCCGCGTGTACACGCGACTGTGTCTAAAGCAACTAGCGTATATGCAGATATCTTATGATTCAGTTAATCTTATCTTCAGTAAATGCATCAGAACATTATTAAGCAATTTAACAGTAAACAGGTGCAGTATAACAGAACAGAACATCACACAAGAGCCATACACATGAACACCATGATATAAGGTGGAAACCCAATGTGGGTGAAAACCACCTGCTGCAATTCGTCTCTTTCTTCTTTAATGAGAAACTTCTTTTACAATATACTGGTGCAGTCCTTTACCAGTATGCAGGCTACAACCTGCAGAGGGCTACAACCCTCTCTTTCGTTTTCCAACCACTTCTGGAAGGGAGCTACAACCCCCTCAGCTCTTGTACTAGCTGATCCATTTACTAGTACGTAGGTGCTGACCCTACAACCTTCAGGGACCACGTTTCATCAATTTTCAGACTGGATCCAAGAGTACAAAGCAAACATTACCGCAATACAATCATCAACTTATACTTGCATCATAATTCATTAAACAACCCAATACCGAATCACTGAAACCCTGTCATCAAGAACACAGAACCCAAACCAGAATCTAGAACTCTGCAACAACCACCAGAATCAGCAACAACCTGAAATATCAACCCTTATCATGCATACCCTACTTCACTGTACCAAAACCGCGTGTATACGCGCTTTCTCCAAAGGCAACCCGCGTGCAGATCTAGAAATGATTACTTCTGCCTTTGCTGTCAGATCCGACCCTTGCCAAGCGTCCCGAACAGATAACCAACAATACCAGATCCTCTCACTGCGTCAGACACCCATACACTCTATCTTTGCCTAGTGATCTTCTCCTTATATAGCCTTAGGCCTTGTTCAATACCAAGAGCCAAAACCATAGAAACACAATACCATCAACTTCAAAACTAGGGATCGACACGCCCGTCGAGACACAATGGTCCGAAACCATAGGCACAACTTCCAAGGACTAACCGCCATGGACCAAAGGTACTTTTCCACATACACGCGCTTTTTCTGAAGCCAACATGCGTGTACACGCGACTTGGGCTTAACAAACCTGCGTGTATGAACTTCCTTGGCAAGCTATACTAGGATCTGTCTTCTGATTAAGTTGCCATCTCCTGTACCAACTTCTGAGCATCTGTACCAACCTCTGAGTGAGTTGCCATCAAGGACAACACTTGAATCATAATGCCAACATGTTGGATATTCCTGGCTTTTTTGATGTAGACTGAGCTGGAGATCTGGATCAGAGAAGATCTACAAGTGGGTATGTGTTTAACTTATTTGGAGGTGTAGTTAGTTGGATGAGTACGAAACAATCTGTAGTGGCACTATCAATTACAGAGGCAGAATACATGGCATCCACTCATGCAAGCAAGGAAGTAGTTTGGTTGCAGAGATTGTGTTCAAGTATGGGGTTAGTACATGGAGCTATAAGGATAGACTATGATAGCCAAAGTGCATTTTTCTTGGCAAAGAACCCTGCATATCATTCAAAGACAAAGCACATTGATGTTCAATATCAATTTCTGAGGGATATGATAGAAGACAAAAAGTTGTTGCTGGTAAAGGTGGACACTTTGAAGAATACTATAGATGCATTGACAAAATCTGTGAGCTCTGAGAAGTTCTCTTGGTGTAGAGAAACAATGGGCATTGCAGGGCTGGATAAATGACTAAGCTCTCTTGTGGCCCCCTGTGGAAAGAAAACAACAAGTGGGAGAATGTTGGGTTGTATTCTATTCTTTCCACAACTAGCCCACGTAGTTAACCGAGGGGTTAGGGGGGGGGAGGCCCTTGTTCGTTGTGCCAATTGTGTAGCAGGGGGGTCACACGGGGTTTGAGGGGTGCAGGTAACCCCACTCTATGGGTTTTGGGGCAGCACCCCAGAAAATTTTGGTTTCAGACCCTATGTTAGGTTGGGCGGAGCCACCTATGGTTGTGTGCATGATTTTCACACATGGTTTTGGATGCGATGGTTTTCGGTCCATGGTTTTGGACGTGATGGTTTTCAGTCCATGGTATTGAATTCTTTGGCATGTATAAATATGTATTGTAACATTGAAAGGAACATAATGAAAAATCAAGCTGGTAGTCTCAGTTTTGGGATCCAAGGGAAAATCTCTGTGTATATGTGTTTTATGTTTTATGCTCTCGCATTGTTTATTTTATGTGTTTTAGAATTCGTATGCAGGTAATTTTTGTATGGGGTTAAAACTTACATTTCCATCTCATCTCCTCCGTTAGCAAAGATGAGACTATTTCATCAAACTACAAGGCAATTGTATTGCTACCTATTGTAATAACCAGACTATCCCACGAATCTAGTAGATAACACAACAAACTGATGAACTTATCTTCATCTAAAATTTTAATATCAACAGATGATAACTGACTTACCACAGTATTAAATGTGTTCCTATGCTCTGTCACCAAGTCTCCATCTTTCATGCTCAGGTTATACAACTTTTTCCACCGGAATAGTTTATTCACCAGAGACTTAGATTGGTACAAGGTCCCTAACTTGTCCCACAAAGCCTTAGCCATATCTTCCCCTGATACATTAAACAATACTAAATCTAAGACACGCAATCATATTATCCTCTTTTCCTTCCGATCTAACTTCTTCCATTCTTCATCAGACACTCCCATTGTTTTAGTACCCAGATCTACCGAGATCCACTAATCTTTATCCACCAACAAATCCTACATCTTGAGTTTCCACAACTCAAAACTCTAACCATTAAATTTCTCAATCTCTATCTTTCCACTTCTCACCATCTTCTTTCACCACCAGAATCGATCTCATAGATCTCCCACTGAATAGGGTCTACCGTAGGCCCGAGTGAAACCCCTCAGCAACAAAGGCGTCCCCTTGAAGCCAAAACAACTCTGATACTAGATGTAGGTTTTAACCCTGTACAAAAATTACCTGCATACGAATTATAAAACACAGAAAATAAACAATGTGAGAGCATAACACATAAAACACATATACACAGAGGATTTCCCCTAAATCCCAAAACCATGACTACCAGCTTAATTTTTCATTATGTTCCTTTCAATGTTACAATACATATTTATACAAAGTTCAATTTTTCTGTGTTGTGCGTCATTTCATCTCAATTGAAAATACTTCATGCTTAGATTGTTGATATCATATGCTTGATTTGTTTGTAGCCCTTTTGTAGTAAGCAATTGTTTCTTTTGCAGGATGTTCTGAATTCAAATTTACAAATGAATTTAAGAGAAAAACTAGGAGGAAATCCTAAAGGCTTTTCTATAGGATATGCTTCTGCAAACTCATCTATATTTGACAGTGCCACAAACATGTCTTGTTCAAACAAACCAACATCTTTATCAAGGTAAGGTTTTGGTTCAAGTTTTTTTAACAAGTAATTTATCTATTTGTTGTTCCACTAGGTTTTACTAGCTTTTTATATTATAATATATTGAGATGTTCAATTTCTGCTTATAAATTGTTTCTGTCAAGCCAAAATGTTCTTGACCTTCTAAGAAAGTCAGATAATCCAAAAGAAAGTGATGCATTAAAGCGCACTATATTAGGAACTTTAATGTATCTAGCTATAGTTTTCCCACAACATGAAACAAGCTACCCTAGTCTTATCTCATCATACCCCTGCTAGGAGAGATTCTATTGTCCTTCAACTGCTGGCTCAACTTTCATGGCACACTAGTATGCAAGTAAGTTTTCCCTAAAGCTATGGATCCATTAGAAAATCCTTCATCAATTAATTAATGTAGCTAGCTATAGTTTTCCCACAACAAGAAACAGGCTACCCCTAGTCTTATCTCACCATACCCCTGCTAGGAGATTCTATTGGCCTTCAATTGGTGGCTCAAATTTCATGGCATGCTAGTAAGAAAGCAAGTTTTCCCTAAAGCTATGGATCCATAAGGAAATCCTTCATTAATTAATCAATTTTAAATAATTATTTTCTAACAATTTATTCAACACATTAGCAAACCATGTTTCTCCACACATTATTGTAATAATATTACAAGAACAAAGTCAAAGTGAGAGATTCCACTACTCTACAAGAGTGTTGAGGTTTGATATAAATCATTGATCATTTTACAAACCATGGATGTAGTAATATTTCTGTAGGATAAGATATCAGTTATATTTCATCTGATAAAGAAATAATAAGTGACTTACAGACTGCAAATCAATAAGTACTTCCTACAATTATGGAAATTGTCAGCCAAACATAAATGGGAATTGTAGTGTGCTTGGTTTTCTATCTCTCAGTGCATCATATTTTAGCAGAACAATGGGTTGGCCTTCAATATGTTTAACAAAAATTTCCCAGTCACCCAGTATTGGACCATGAATATTTGGTGCAAACTACTCAAGACACAGTGGAGAATAGATAAGAAATCCTACCCTAGTGAGGTCATGCTCCCCACCAGCTACAGAGGCTTAAGTTCCCCATGCATGTGAATCAGAAATGACTAAATCAGATTGCAACCGATAACACCATTGGTGGGCTATTGACACCCACAAAATGTGGAACAAATTCCTAATAATCCATATTGATGAGACATGCATAACAACTAGCATTGTCTTGGGCAACTCCAATACCAACATCATTGGCATAACTGGATACCAACATCATTGGCAAGGATGGAGAGAGGAAATTTTATAACCCCATAAGAGATTGTAAAATAACACAATATAGATATATATATATATATATATATATATATATATATATATATATATATATATATATATATATATATATATATATATATATATATATATATATATATATAACTGTAGGCAAAGACACAGCTGTGTCATTCCAGCATCAAGATCCAAACATTAATTCAAGTCACAATGGGCAGATAATACAACATTAAGTTTTTCACATGGGTAGATTTCCTAGGAATCCTAATGCAAATAATAAATTCAGATAAGTTTCATGTAATTTTAGATACCACCAAAAAGCTGGCACCACCAAGCTGGCACCACCAACTCCTCTCGAGCATAAACTTCTTCCTTCTAGGAATAACACCTTCTATATTCCCTTAGTAATATTTTATAAATTTTTACTAGTAGATTTTTCCTAGTAGTTGCTTTTAGGGTCTGCTCCATTTTACCAGGCCTTTTCTTTTAACTAGGATGGGTGATGTTAGGGCGTTATTAGAAATTATATTTTTATCAAATTATAGAATAAATTTTTATCTAATTTCTAATTATATTGTTATCAAATTACAAATTAGATTTTTATCTAAGTTTTAATTGGTAAAATTTTGATGCTGCTTGTATTATGTAATTATATAAAAATATGTTGATGTTTACATTTTGTAATTATGTAAAAATGGAAATGTTTTTTTAGAAAAAAACATGGAGTGGGAAAAGCAATGCCATGAAGTCTTTTATAATTGTTTTTCAATGAACAATGGCATGAAGTCTTTTATAACTGTTTTTCAGTGAGGTCCTTTATAAACAACAACATATTTTTACATAATTACATTAAACAAACAACAACATATTTGTACCAATTAGAAATTGGATTTTTACCAAATTTCTAAATGTTCTTTTTATCTAATTACAAAATATAAACAACAATAGATTTTTAATAATTACATAATACAAACAACAACAAATTTTTACCAATTAGAAAATTTATAAAATCAAATTTATAATTGGTAAAAATCTGTTGTTGTTTGTATTATGTAATTATGTAAAAATATGTTGCTGTTTATATTTTGTAATTAGATAAAAAACATTTAGAAATTTGGTAAATCTAATTTCTAATTGGTAAAAATCTGTTGTTGTTTGTATTATGTAATTATGTAAAAATCTGTTGCTGTTTATATTTTGTAATTATGTAAAAATGGTGATGTTTTTTTAGGAAAAAACATGAAGGGGGGAAACAATGGCATGAGGTCGTTTATAAACATGATAGCATAAGAGTTGAACCATTCTGTCACCTAGGACTGGAGAATCTAATTCCAAGAAAGAAAGAAATTGTCAAAACAGAAAATACAATTTAGCTTCAGCGTTTAGAGTGTTTTTATTACATAGTTGGACTTTTAGCTAACTTGTCTGCAAATTCCACCCTAGAGAGCACTTCTAGAGAGTCATTATGAGATTATTCACCTATAATCCTTTATTTTTTTTTAGAGAACATCCCTTCCTATCGATCTCTTCTACTTTGGGAATATGGCTAGTGGAGAAGGAGGTGCAAGTGGATCGGAAAAGGTAATCTTACTTTGTTTTTATAGAATAATTACAAGATATAATATGTTTTATTTTTTATTTTAGGTTTGAAGTTAGAATTATAATTTTATAATTATACTTTGTGGTAAATCATTGAAACTTGGACAAGGAAAGAATCTGATAACAAAGTCCTTGCTTGAGGATGTTTTTGGGACAGAAGGACTTAAAAACTTTATGCTTTGGATGTTGAATCCTTAATCCATTTTCTTAAGAAAAAATCACCTGAAGCTAGTCAACTAGGTCTAGGTAATCAACAAGCTTTACGAGAATCGATAAATTCCACATCCTCTCTTGGATCAAGAAGAAAATCGAAAAAGTTTCATTAACATCAAACACTAATAATGAAGAACATTGGGTTGAGACATCTTGTGTGGTGGAAACTCCAGGGACCACAAATTCTTGTTCATCCTTAGCTTATGCATCATC